>MU182118.1:94386-129132 GCA_016904865.1 Pissodes strobi | reverse complement strand
GAGAGAGAGAGACTGGCTGAATGACATAATGTTAAATTTTATGTGAGCTTTACGAGGCTTTTTACTGACAGAGTAATTTGTATTTAATTCGTCTTTTAAAGACTGATATTGGGGCTGAAAAATCGTTCACTTTAAACTTATTGATCAAAGAAGCAATCTGATAAGAAAATGACTTTTTAAACACCTCTTTTTTGTGAGAGGGTACTGTTAATAAATGTTGTCTACGTATGTTAAGATTGTGAACATCTGTGCGATATGTAAGTTTGTCGTGGAGATATGGAGGGCATTTAAATTTGATGATCTTATAGTAGAAGCAGACCGAACGCAGAACTCGCCGGCGATCCATGTCAAGCCATCCCAACTCGTTCAACTTATGTGATACTCTTTGTCTACGCCTTATTCCAAAAATCAATCTTAAACAAGAATTTTGTATTCTCTGAATCCTCCTAATATCTACCGAGTCCAAAAATGGACCATAGACGTTATCTGCGAAATTGAAATGTGACAAAATGAGAGCTTCACACAACATGGCTTTAGTTTTTTGAGTGAGAGTGTGCCTATGTGAATAAATTAACTTTAACATAGAGAATGCCCTTTTTAGGCATAATGTTACATGCTCTTTAAACTTTAATTTTGTGTCAATAATAAGGCCTAAATTTTTTGTAGAATTTTTAAACAAGACACAGTCGTCTCCCAATTTAAGTTTTATTTTTGCTGTAAGCTGATCGCGAACGCTTTCACCACAAAACAACAAGGCTACCGATTTACTTGGGTTAATTTTAAGCAGGTGATCATTAGAAATACAGAGCAGTCTATTTAGATCATAATTGAGCTGATCATTAATTGTTTCTGCTTGACTGGGATTAAAAGATACGTAGATTTGTGTGTCGTCAGCATATAAATGATATTGACAGTACTGAAGAGATTTGACAAAGTTGCATGTGAAAATGCTATAAAGAAGAGGACCTAAGATGCTTCCCTGGGGAACACCTGCCGTAACGCTTAACACTCCAGACTTCTTCTCATCGAGGATTAACCGCTGAACTCTGCCCGATAGAAAAGACGACACCAGCGAATGTGCAGCCCGATCAAACCCTATGTATTTTAAAATAGCTATCAAAATATAATGATGAAGCATATCAAATCCTTTTGTATAGTCGAGCAGAACGAGAACAGAAGTATTGTTTTTATCTTGTGACCTTACCACATCGTCCACTATATCAGACAACGCCGTGGAGCAGCTATAGCCAGCTCTAAACCCGGATTGCTAAATTTGATACAAAAAAAATGGCAAAAAGTCAATATGTTATTTTTTGTTTTGTTCATTAACAAAATTTTGACTTATATTATCCCTACATAGACTGCGTTAAATATATCCCTACATAGACTGCGTTTAATATATCGCAGACATTCGATAGACTTTGGCATGACATATTGCTCAACAAACTGCCGTCCTTCGGACTGGCAGTGTCCTTCTGCAGCTGGCTTGCCAGTTTCTTTAAGAACCGAGCTCTGCAGGTTGTAGTTAATGGACAGATCTCAGATACATTCACCATCAAAGCAGGTGTGCCTCAGGATGCAATACTTTCACCAACTCTGTTCCTCATCTATATTAATGACAGGCTGACCGAAATCAATAATCCTGTTTACAGTTTTGCAGATGACAGTACCCTTGTCTGCCAATTTAGATCAAAAAAACCTTTACCAACGACTGAGACTTATCACCGCAAACAAGTGCAGCAAATTACAACAATTAATCAAGATCTGGAAAAACTTCGCACTTGGGGCGACTGGAATTTGGTCCAGTTCAATGCAGCAAAAACCCAAGCAGCCACGTTTCACAAGAAAGCCAATACGGCGGGCTCTGACATCATCATGGCAGGATTGTCAATTGGACTACTGAGTGTCTCGGTCAACAGCAATATGTGCGGGCGTGGCCACGTTGCTAACATCGCAAAATCAACCTCGCAGAAGCTTGGTGCGCTATTTCGCAACAAAAAACATATATATGCATATACCGCAGCAGCTGCTCTTGCTCTACAAAGCACAAATAAGACCGTGCTTAGAATATTGCTGCACGCCGTAAAGCTGCTCGATTTCATTGAGAAGAGACCTGTGCGTCTCGTCGGCGGCCCGGAGTTGGCTCGGGATCTGGTTAGTCTGGAGCACTGCAGACATGTGGCCGAGATTCCCCCGTTTTATAGATCTTTTCACGGCAGCTGTTTCCAGGATGTGGTACGCCTCATCCCACCCCCAGTAGCGTCTGTCAGATAGTCACGACAGACAGCAAGTGCCTAACAAGGACTTGTTAGACTGGTTTCTCGCATCACTATGGAACTCACTCCCAGGACATCTATTTCCCGCAAATTAAAACCTACAGATATTCAAGAACCGTGTCAATAAACATCTCCGCACACACACCGCACATCGAGTGTCATAGGATCTCCCTTTAGTGTATGTGCAACTGCCACTAGAAAAAAATAGCGAAATATTTTTCATATTATAATATGAGCAATGCAGAGATTTTCGCACTATTCTCGAAAAAAAAACAGATTTTTACAAAAAAAATACGAAAATTTTTTCTGTAGTTTTAATTAATAAATCTAGTAGAATGATCGTATCTATTGCATGCAGCAGTGCATTGGTTTATTTCCTGAAATAACGTTAGGAAGGCAGTACCAATCGATACTCATTACTATTTTAAGCGTAAAATATAGGCCACTTTAGGCAAAGCTATCAAGTTCTTTGTCTTAAAATTGATGATGGAATCAATTTTTAATCTAAACTGCTGGATCCTCGAAGTGCATAAATATATATTTTTTTGAAGTATTTTAACGCTCGATATTTTTGAAATGAAAAACCCAACTAATCAAGGTATTGTGAGGCGCTTCCTTTCGAATGGGCTTACATTGGTATCGGTCGGTTAGCTTTTATCATCAGTTAAGTTACTCAACAGTTATATCTTGGGAGCCACCTTTTGGATTACCGTGGTAAAGGACCTACTGCACCGGGCACTTGTTACAGTTACAGTTACCAGGAGTCAATGCACATGTCAGATGCTGGTTTCCTGTTGCCTTTTGAAACATTCTTAAAATTAGCAATATAGGAAGGAGAAAAGTGCATTTCAAAAACAAACGAAATAACCTCACCTATTATTGTCAACGTAGAAACTATGGCATGATTAACGAAAAACCCTTCTTAATAATACCAATAATCAATAAAATATCCTGTAAGGTAAATATGTACATATACAGCCGTTGAATATCAATAGGAAAACGAATTGAGCTCCGGTACCAAGGTGACAAACTAAGTTTGTAAATTTTAATTATGTGAAATAAATTACTGCGATGAGCTTTACAGCCAAGTATAGGAAAAATAACTCAATGAGCTATTCTAACACTAGCCAACTGAATTATCTAACTCAGAAAATATCAGATATAATAAAGATTAAATTAAGTATCTCCGTAGCAACTATGAAAAGATTCTATACCACAGAAGGAATTTTTATTCCACAGAAAAAAATGTATCCACTAGAAGGCTCCCAGTTAAATGATAAACAATTTTAACCATCTTAAATAGAAACACTCGTGTCCAACATAGCTTTAAAAAAAGGGCCACTATACTAGTTCATCACACAACGTTTATAGGTGATATAGCCGATACTTTTAGAAAATATACATTCTACTTAATCTTAGATCTGGGAGTCAAAAATAGCAACGATAAATTTTAAAGCGGAAAATGGCCTGCTTGCCTTGAGTGCTCCGACGGAAGGGCTATCAATTCTCTAAAAAAAATATACCTATCGAGCAGGTTCGAACATCGGAAGTAAGGTGGCGAGAAGTAGGGTAGCGAGAGTATCGATAACACAAATCGACCGGTAAAAGGAGAAAGTCGCACTACTGTAATTAGTAACATTTACAACGCTACAGTGATCTGCCAAGTGAATTTTCCTAGCATTTTCTAGGTTATATCCAAATGACAAGCGCGTGAGTTTCAAAACTAAGCCAAATGTCCTCGAGGATTTAAAGCTATAGATGAAAAAAAAAACTAAAAGGATCGAGGAAGTTGACATCATAATTAATTGCTTGTTGTATTGCTTTGCATATGTTAAAATATCGATATTAGACCACAATTTTCTTAAAAATTGAACACGTTCGAAAAAAGGGCTCATTATAAATATGATTGAGAATTTTAAGCAGAATTCGAGAACTTAATAAAATTTAGGGAGTTCCATTAAAAAAATAATGATTTTCTATCGATTACAAAGAAACGATAAACTCGGCAACAATGCGGAACTCACTATTGTATCAGTCATAATTTCATACATAAGTATACAAAATTTCAATAAGTTCAGGTGACCGATACCTGGGATATTTCGAGTGATCCATATTTTCGGTTACACACAGGTTAAGTATAATATTTTACTGTAACCTTGCGAAAATAAAATCGATCAAGTAATGGGTTTGATTTAGTATAGCATTTTTTCTTATTAACAAACCTCTAATTTTTCTTTTGCTCCATTAAAAAATAATAAATTCCAATCGATTACAGATAAACGATAAACTCGGCAATAATACGGAAATCACTATTAAATTAGGAATAATTTCATATCTTAGTGAACAAAATTTCATTGGGTTCAGGTGACCAATACCTGAGATATTTCAAGTGATCCATATTTCTGTTACACTGTTTAAGTATAATATTTTACTGTAGCCTTGCCAAATTAATATCGATTAAATGGGTTTGATTTAAAATAGCATTTTTTCTTATTAACAAACATCTATTTTTTTCTTTTGCTCCATTAAAAAATAATAATTTCGTATCAATTACAGATAAACAATAAACTCGACAACGACAATAATACGGAACTCACTATTGAATTAGGCATAATTTCATATCTATGTACAAAATTTCATTGAGTTCAGGTGAGGTGACCGATACCTGAGATATTTCGAGTGATCCATATTTTCTGTTACACACAGTTTAAATATAATATTTTACTGCAACCTTGCGAAAATAATATCGATGAAGTAATGGGTTTGATTTGGTATATAATAGTATTTTTTCTTATTGACAAACATCTAATTTTTCTTTTGCCATTTTAGGTTATTCAACTTGGTAAATCTAAAAACGTATAAGGACTGTGAAGATCCAAGAGTATTTAAAACCCATGCTGAATCTAAAGCGTTATATGCGTTGCCATTATGTCTGTTTTTCTTATATAACTTGTCAGTACTTGTCTCTAGACAAATTTTACAGGCTAAGGTAAGAGAATATATTATTATTATTTTTCATATGCCAGTGTAATTAATTAATTTATTTATGTATTTATTTATTTAAACACAAAGAGGATTCCGACAATCCACTAACTGAATTAAAACAGGCACTCACGATTTAGAATGCGTGATTTACAGAATAAAAGTTTAAGTATACTTTAATATAAATATTCGGTTATTAACTCTAACTAATATAGTCGAAGTTCAATATTTATGCAATATTGGCGGGCTCAGAGCGAAAAGAAAAGAGTTTAAATGCTGCAAAAGCACGTGCGTAACTTGTGCGGTAAGTTATGGTCAATCATGTGCCGTTCGAATGTAAGGGTAAGTGACAAGTGATAGTAAAGGTCAAATTTAATGCGGGGTATGCGTAAAAACGCACGAGACTTTAAAAAAGACAAACTTCAGGAATATGTTAAACATATGGAACTAATGGACAATACCATCATTGAATAGGTACCTGGAGGTCTGATCGGCACCACATAATAAAAACGAACAGACAATAGGTATAGCCTGGAGTAGCATCGACTCAGTCGGGAGGACCACGTGACTATGGCGAACCTAATCAATTGCTGATCAGTCCATACACTGCCCTAGATGAAATAAAGCAGGTAACAATGCCATAACGATGAATGATATCGTACAAAAGTTTTGGCTCTTGTGTCTTGACAATATGGTGAAGTGAAATAAAGGAATGGACGTATAATAAGCAGACGTAAAACGAGAGTGTCGTTGGTGTAAAGAGTGAAGTCTTATGGGTATTTCGAAAATAGTGTGCTGTAGATTGACCTAAGTGTTTTGTGGTATTATTAAGTTAATAATAAAATTTATCCGTCAATGGTCTCTCAGAGAATCATGAGGTAGTTAACTTCCCTTTAAATAATGTCTAATACCGGATTTACTTCTGGTTATGCCATAGATAACCTATCGCTCTCTTACGACTATAATTTTTGGTTCCCAAATTTTTATAAAAGCCTGGTAACATAAATTTGTATAAAATTTTTTTAAATGTTTTTATCCAACCGGACTGGTTCGCGGGAAACCTTAATGTTCAGTCAATTAACAACAAAGTAGACTTAATCCACGTTACCTTAGCAAGTTTTCCAAAAAAACACAACCATTTTCTATTTTACTGAGCATTGGCTTTCATCGGAACAAATAATATATCTATATAAATATAGAAGGTTATATAATTACAAGATCAATCGACTTACCTGTAAGGAAGATCGATCGGAATTTTCCGAGCATCTCCACCCTCCCTCATTACACTTTGTAGTATACAACTTTTTCCCAATCGGTACAATTTTTAAAGAATTTATCTAAAAACATGGTGATTCAGGCGACCCTGACTAGCCGCTCGAGCTCATCGCCTTGATGCGTCATTACAATTTTGGCTCGCGAGATTTTTGATTACATTGCATTTGGGGTGAAAGGGAGAAGGTAAAGACTGGGTGGGTTTGTAATGAGGGACGGCGGAGATGCTCGGATAATTCCGATCGATCTTCCTTAAAGGTAAGTCGATTAATCTTGTAATTATCCTTCGCATCTCCGCCGTCCCTCATTACACTTTGTAGATGTTTAAAGTATTTGCGATGTAATCAACATTAACTGAAAATTGCGATATTTCTGTAGTCCTAGATTTGTAAGGCCCTTTTTATAAACTAAGATTCAAATTTATGACCGTTAGATTTAATAACACACGTATGAAGGTACATATATCATGTTTAACGCTTAACTGATATTAACCTTTAACTTATTTTTAATACTATACCAATATTCTTATGTAATATGATAACAAGTTGGTACGTAAGTTATAATTGTAGCTTAATATTTATATGATTCCTTACAAATTTTGGTTCAATAAACAAGATGCAAATCCAGTGGGATTACCCACGCAAAGTTTGTTATAGAATTTTGAGAATACTTTTGATTTTTCTGTCGAGCCAGCTGTCTTCTGAATGGTTTGTAATGTAACTCCCATTCTTTGAGCTGCTGAAGTTGCCCCGTGTCGCGTGCTGTGTGCCCCAAAGATTTCCGTGTTTATACTGCTGGCTCTTAGTATTAACTTGATCCATCTGCTAATGGTTTGACTGCTGTCTGGATGATTGGGCTTTTTGTGAGTGAGTATAACATTTTCTTTGGTTTTGCTACTTGTGATATCGATTGCATCTGCAAATGCAAGGATCTATTAGCATATTTACAGTATCGGTGAATGCCCTAATTTCTGTTTTTGAAGAGAAAAATAGGTATGTTCACTAGCTGCAACTGCAATTGCAGACAGTGGAGGGTACGATCGATTGTATCTGCTAATACCACGAACTATTCACCTTTTATTGACTGGTAGCACCCTTTTTCCTTTTGTGCGTTCTATGTAAGTCTCTAATAGTGTGGCTATACATAGTTCGGGTTGATTAGTAAAATAAGATAATATCAAATTAGGTTGAAGCCTGTTTAAGCCACTTGCTTTTATTTTATTCGGGAATCTGATTTCAATTAAGTATTCATATTTAAAAATATTGTCTATTCTTACTTCCGGGTTGTCCGTGATTTGTGTGCCGTTATTAGTATTAAGAGTGTTACTAGCTTTAAAGTTAGATTTGTAGATTTAAGGATTCGTGCTCTTTAAGCGCTGAATAACTGAGTAGGAATCCCAAGTAATTGAGTATTTTGGTTTTGGGTGTCTTATGTTAAATGTTCCATTGAGAAACCTTTTTATAACCGCTTCGTCTTTTGTTTAATATTCAATATTGAAGAAAGTGCAGATTTGTGTGAGTTCATGGTAGAGTGGGATGACTTCGAAGACAATTGAATGTTTAGGAGCTCAAGAATAAGTTTACGGCTTTGTTATATATTTGTTGGCGCCTAGAAAAACAGAAATTCCCCTATTTATTGTAAGTATTTCCGTATTGTTTTATCGCTTCATTAGGTACGCTTTGTTATAGAAAGGCTCTCCTGACAATGAGGAAGTTTCATCAATTTTTTATTTATTTATTTATTTTTTTTTATTATTGCTGATTTTGATAGCCCATGAAAAATAAGTGAACACGTGTTTTTTCTTTTTTCCATAAGCCGAAAAATGAGGCAGATACAACCCCTTGAGATGTGCTCATGACGTCATAATACACATGAATTGTTAAGTCACAACATGCATAGTTTATCTATATATACAAAACTAAAAACTGGTATAGCTCTTGTAATATTAATTTTTAGTGGAAATAAAAAAATACGTATCGATTTCTTTTTCACTGTTCTATAGTTTGCAATAAAAAATATTCCGTTTAATTTCTCAGGAGACTTCCTAGTTTCCCTACAGCCAGGGAAATTTTCTTCCACAATGGCTGTTTCTCTCTGCAAGGAGATGTGAGTAAGTATTTTCAGGGTAAAAGATAATAGACTGTTCTGCCAGTAGATCCCTTTTCTCTTGTATAAACCCCAAAAATGAGCATTGTTGCGCGGGAATAATTACGTTTTTTTCGGAATTTATATAAAACCAAATCTTGTAATGTTTGTGTAATTTTATTTATACTTTTAAGCAATTCTCCTTTGAATTACCAATAACTAGCTAATCGACTAAGTAGAGTATAGTTTTTATACCCTTTAATTTTATATATCTTACAAATGGTTTCAATTTTGTGAAAAGATATGGAGCTGTACATAAACTAAATAAAACACAGTTAAATTGGTATAGTACGTTGCAAAAAAACGAATCTTAACAACTTTTTTGACTACTGTGCATAGGGAAAAGGAAATATGCATCTTTAAGCTCAGTTTTCCCCAAGAATTCTACTTTGCTAACCGGAGTGGTGTCCTATTGAAAGGGATTTTATAATCCTGTACCCACTCTATTATTGACTGTTTACCTTCAATTTTTGCCAATTTTGAACGTATAATTCTTGTTCAGACGGTTGGCTAATTAAATTATTGAATGGGAGGGCTAAGACACTAATCCCACGGACTATAGTTGTTTCTATAATTGATACAGTAGTTGTCTCGGCAGGATTTAGTACTCTCTGGAAGATTTAATTTTGATGGTCTGAGGACATTGTAGTTGGCAGCTGGTGGATACTTCTCTATCATACTGTTTGTTTTTTTTAGTCCTTTTAATTAGTAATTATCCCATTTAAAAACTATATGAGTATGTAGTTCTGGCCTCGCAGGTATGATTTCGTGGTTTTTTTTTGCCCATCAACAGAGTTAGGTGGTCGTTACTTTGTTCAGGACCATCTGGTGCTTCTCTATCATACTGTCATAAGTCGTGATTCGGTTAAGTTATTTCCTCAGGTAGCGTGAGAGGATCTTCTAATGCAAATGCAAAAGAATTTCCTTGGTTTTGCTACTAATGGTATCGATTGCATCTGCAAATGCAACGATCTATTAGCCTATTTACAGCATCTGAAAATGCTGCAATTTCTGTTTTTGCACAGAAAAATAGGTTTATGAATATGTTCACTACCTGCAACTGCAATTACAGACAGTGGGTACGATCGATTGTATCTGCTAATACAACGAACTATTCACCTTTTCCCTGCATCTGCAAATGCAACGATTTTTTAGCATATTTACAGTATCTGCAGCAAATACTGTAATTTCTGTTTTGAATAGAAACCAAGAGTGTAATAATTCGCTACCTCCAATGCAATTATTTTATGTAAGAGGGTTGAAATAGTATGGTGGTTATTTGTTTTTGGTGATTATTTGTTTTTGTATCTGCAAATACATAGCACTATACCGTTTTATTTTTGTCAGTACATATATCCTTTACATCGGCAAATGTAGGGATATAGTGTGCCTCTAACCACTCCAACATAATATACCTACCGAGGTGAAGGCTGTTGGGGGCCCTTCACATCTGCAAATGTGAAGGCCAATTTTAGTTAAAGTTATTCGCATCTGCAAGCAATGTTGACTGCAATTTTTCCCTCAACGGTCGGCTCATATCAACACGAATTGCTTAAAAATAATGCGTTCCGTTATGCATCGCTTCGACAAAGCCGAACGATAATATTCCGATAAATTAATGACGAGCTGCTAAATCCCAAGTTGCAATCCAAAATATTGCGCGCGATGCGAGACGAATCCATGTCTACGTTCTAGCAAAATTTCTATTAATTTACCGTTTTCCCTTAATTTTGGGTTAGCCTTGGGTTAGTTTTGGTTAGCACTTGGTTAGTTTTTGTTGATTGAGCCCTCGTTGCGTGCAAAGCGAACGGAGGGGCATGCAAAGCTATAGTAATACCCAACTTGGGTTTTAGTCGCTAGTAAATTATGAGTCAGCTTGCCTTGGTGGCTAGTCTTTAGGGGTTAATTTCGAGAGAAAAGGGCACTCTTCGACTTACTTAATTTTTTTATTTTTTTGGAAAATTATTTATTAATACAGTAATAACAATAATTACAATATACATAGTCCTTATTCCTCTAGACAGTGTTTTTAACACTGGTATTGAGGATAATTGCATTTTAGTAATAATAACAGTACGATTTCCTATAAACTCTCTAGTATTGTGGCTATGAATATCATTTGAAATTATTATGATAATATTTGATTTTTGAGTTTTATTTATTATCTTGTAGATAAGTTTATTCTGTTCAAATTTTAATACCTTATGTAATTGCCATACTCTTAGATTTTTATATAGATCTGCTGTATGAGTCAGTGGATCATAATTAAATATAACTTTTAGTTTTTTGTTTTGCAATATTTGCATCAAATCGAATTGTATTTTATAGTCCCACATGTGCCCCGCCCCATTCGGGGATCAAATATCGAAAACGTGAAAATACGAAGGCATTATAACCATTTATTTCTATTTTTTATATTCCTTTATATGGTATAAACGTTTTATTCTATGTAAAACATTAATAAATGTGCAGGCCGACCGGTATATATTTCCGCATTTCCTTAGTCAGCCTTTTGATTGTGTTATGTAAACACTTTTTGTGATTGAATAGTATTTCTTTGGTAGGATGTACGATTAGACGAGATTACTAGAGAACGGTTCGGATAGCTCGTATCGTTAACTGTTGCTTATTACTTATATTCATTTCGATATAATATATTTCAATTCCGAATATATTGTTTGATTCTGTGTAATTGTGCACAGAGGACAAATCGTCATATTCCAGCGAAAAGTCATTAACTAACATTTATTGAGTTTCGAGATAATTCAATTTGAAGTTTTATTTCTATTTATTAAATCACACTTTATTTTTTTTCACACAAGCTATGTGGCTACGTTCTGCTAATAAATTTCCTCATTAGTTTTAATACCAAAAAATACATTTTATTTTCTATGGAGTATAACAAAAAATAAAAAAGTCAGTTAGTGACTTTTGGCAACAAAAAAAATCTAACCCGCATGAAACTAGTTATTTATTCGCCCACTTATACAGTCAATAATAATATCACTATTATTATTATTGTAATAACAAATAAAATAATTTCAGGTAGCAACGGGTACAATTTATTTACTCTCATCTGCTTCTCCCTCCTCTTCTTGTTTTTCGTCCTCTTGGGCAGGTTCAAGAGTGTGATCTGGCACGTTGTTGGCAGTTGGGGTGATACCATGGGTGAAGTTCTTCTGGTATAATATTCTTGCGGCATAGTTTTAATAGATCTTGCTTTTTAGGAACACTAATGGGCAGGGGCTCATTATAGGCTTTTTTTTATATCCTCCATTTTATTTTGACGACCTCGCTTAAATACGTTTAGAATATTGTAGGAGCCGCTATGACTATATCGAAATTTTATTATTCCTGGGTTTTGTTTCTCGTATCGTAAGCTTTTAATCTGAAGCCATTTGACTACATTGCCATTATCATCTTTGAGGCGGTTTTTAATAATGCGTTTACTAAGGTCTTTAAGGTCAAGAATATCAGAATATTTTAACTGGTTCACATGATACGGATTTGCTGTTGTTTTGTTTCTATTTGATCTAGCTTGTTGCATTATATTCATCCACTCCAGCACAGAATTAATACTAACATGTCTCTTTTCCCTCTCAATCACAGACCATAATATGCAAAAGGCCTCATTAGGTAGTGTGGATTCATATATACATAAGTTGTAGATACAAAGTTTTCTACAATAGTATAATAGCGATTCTTCACCCGAAAGTATTTGAAGAACACTTTGCAGGTCAAACGTAGCAGACAGGAACGTGGAATCTTCATTTGATCTGGCTTTATGTTCCTCCTTGGCCAGATTAGCTTCGTTTTTATGTTTATTATAAGCAAATTCAACCTGCTCATTTAGTGTACCTGCCTTCTTGGCCTCCGAATACTTATTACAAAGGGAACACTGGTCTTTTTTCGGAACGAAAAATGACAAATTGTATGATTTGCAGAAGATTTTCCGATACATTGATTGGGTTACTGGTGTTCGATTATTTTCCATGCAGTACTCTTTGTATAGGAAAAACATTTTGGTGATAGATACTTTGGAATTCAAATACAGCCGTTTTGTATTTTTCCTGCAATAATGTGACTCCATTACAGGAAACATGTCAATATGCTGTTTTACGAAGGCAACATCTTCGTCTTTGGTTTTATTGTGAGGGGCCTTCCTGCCCCTTCTATCATCCGCTGTGAAAACGCCATCCTTACAACCATCAAAGGTTTTATTTATTGGACCATTACTTATACTCAATGTTTTTTGGAAAAATGTTTGGCAGACCCTGCGTTTTGCTCCATTTTTCATAAAATAACATACTCTGCTACACTTTCGTTGTTTGGCCAGTGGCACGTTGGCTCCAGGTCTCGCTGGTTGTTTTCGATCTACAAATTTTAAAATAAAATCCTTTTGTCTTGAATAACTGGTGAGACCCCAAAAGAATTTGCAAATATTAAGTCTGTCTTCTTCATCAAAAATGCTACCACATTTGTATTTACAAATTCCGCAGTTTACTGGCCTAGGAGCTTTGGCTGGCATACATTTTTTCTTTGTTTTGTAAGGCATGCAATCGAACATCTTCTTTTTTTCAATATTTCTTCGCCAATTAGATGGATTTGCTTGCGTCCATCGGCACCGTTTCTTTTGGGCTTCCAAAGAATTTCCTGTGACGGAACTTTTTTTTCTTCCTCACTACTCATTTCAGACTCATCCACTGGTACCCAATCCTTGTCCGCTATAGAGTCATCATCTGATTCGTCCTGCAATATAAATCACTTTGTACATAAGTAATGAACTTTTATGCAAGTAACAAACTTACAAACTCATCAGATACAGGAACTGGCACTGGAGTCCTTGGTTCCTCATAGGACACTCCTGATTGAGTGATGTTACTGCAGGAAGGTATTTCCTCTTCATTTGATGGATTCTGCAGTTATTATTATTATTATTATTATTATTATTATTATTATTATTATTATTATTATTATTATTCTTATTATTATTATTATTATGCAAGTAACAAACTTACAAACTCATCCGATACAGCAACTGGCACTGGACTCCTGGTAACTTTTCCTCCAAATAAAATATGCTGTTTTTTCTTCAAAAGTCGACAAATTAATGCAAAAACATCTCTTTTTAATAGTAATAATATCTAATTATTATTAAAGATAAATGGGTTCGCAAGGCGGCTTAGACCACGGTCGTAGGTGGCCTTGCTTAGACCGGTGTCGGTGAATATAATGTAGCATAAAGATGTCAGTGGACACTGTCAACAATAATTATTATTTTAAGATTGCGTCTCCGATTGCGTTTTAATTCCGTATTGATAAGCAGTTATTGAGTAAGTTCGATTAAATAATAACCAATTTGTTCCTAAATTAGTGATTTTTAGAAATGCAGTGCACACATTGAGTAATAAATACAAATTGTAGTTTAATAAATCTTGAGTTGTTGACGCTTATTTTGTTGTCTGTTTGTATTGTATCTATGTTGCTATGACAACACTTTTACCTCCGCCGGCGGAAAAGTGAACAGTAAAGCTCCGGCGGAGGAAAAACGATACTTCACGGCCGCCTACACAGTCGAGTAATGACGGATTTACTGACGTTTGAAGAAAAAATACATTATAGGATGCAGTTAGTTACTTTTTCCATAAAAAGTCATTTAGTGACTTTTCCCAGTAATATGACGAAATGTAACAATGTTTTGTCATGCCCTCGTATATAAATAACAGTTTGTTAGTAATTTTTGACTGTAACCCGTTCGCACTCTATTTTATTCTAATATAGTTAGTCTTAGAAGTTTGAGAGTATTTTACATTTTAAATTTATTAAGTAAAAAATTAACTGTTACAAGTGTCACATTTATTCATAATACTACAGTTTAGTATTTTACACATTTTGCCTTTATACCAGAGATAGTTTCTGTTTTTATATATTTAAGATAACCAGGTATTTATGTATATTTGAAATTTTGGCTTATAATCTTATGGACTCACCCCCTGATTCGCTTCTTCCGATGAATATTGCCCCCTTTTTTCGCCTCCTTTGCGAGCAAGACGTATCACTACACACATGCACTATACTTGAAATACGATTTCTAGGCATTTCTTTTCTTAAAACCAAAAGAAAGAACCGATTTACGGATTCTTGCTTGTCACCGATCGGTACAAAATTGTAATGACGCATCATGGCGATGAGCTCGAGCGGCTATCCAGGGTCGGCTGAATCACCATGTTTTTAGATAACTTCTTTAAAAATTGTACCGATTGGGAAAAAGTTGAATACTACAAAGTGTAATGAGGGACGGCGGAGATGCGATGGATAATAGTGAATTCCTTTTGCAGAAGCAGTAATGAACAAGAGTCATATGTTATTGACGAATATTTTTAAAAGTACGAATCCCTTGATAAGATTTAGTGAGTAAAAAGGGTTATAGAGTTTGACAACTATTGTGTGATAAATTTGTAACGTCCCCCTCTGGTGATTTCAGTATTTTCATTGAGTTGGTACGGCGGTTGATTATGTTGTTTCAAACTGTAACACAGTAAGCATCATTGTCTTTGATGCAGGATACTCAAATCATTTTATCCAATTGTTTCATTTTCATAAGGAACCTCCTAAGCAAACACTGTTCCGACTCCTTCGTTCCAAGCCTATTATTAACAGTGCTTTTCAAGCCAAGAATCTTTTTCAGACTAATGTCAACGGTATGGTCTGTGAAGCGCTTCGGTTCGGATTAGCTTGCATCAGTATAAAGCAGGACGCCCACTGAATCGGCACAGACCGGCCCGTCACGGCCAGCACGGCCGGCATAAGTTGCTATCTACGTTATTAAACGAGGCAGCGCCCATTTAATCGGAATAGCGCAGAACGGCATCTCATTTAATAACGTAGATAGCAACTTATGCCGGCAGTGCTGCCCGTGCCGGGCCGGTCTGTGCCGATTCTGTGGGCGTCCTGCTTTAGACGGTTAATCTTATTCATTAGTTATAATATATAAGAAGAAAGGAAAAAACAACACACCATGTCCCTGTGTGGTTTTTGCAACACGTCAGCCGGATCGCATCGCAGCAAGCCGCACATCACTTGTGGGGGATCTTGTCAGAGACGATTTCATGTCGAGTGCATGCGTATACCCAGTGAAGCTGTAAACCTGATTCCATCTGTTCCTGGATTGATTTGGCGCTGTCCCTCTTGTCGTACCCTGCCACTTGATGACATCAAGAGCACTATTGTTGAGTCTATGCAGCACAATATTTCTTCTTTGAGAGACTCAATATTGCAGACCATTGATGAAAAACTTTCTGACTTCCGTCCTGCTGTGATACCTCCACCTAAATCTAGCTATGCGGATGTCTTAACGAACCAAAGAACAAGACTTATCATTAAACCTAAGAATGCGGATCAGGATAACAATCGCACTAGGGCAGATATTTTAAAACACATCAATCCTGCAGATGAAAATATACATATTGAGCATGTCAAACATATTGCCAATGGCGGGCTGTTAGTCACTGTCGGCCCAAATAGTGCAGATAGAATGAAAGAATTAGCCAATGAGAAACTTACGGAAGGATATGAGGTCCGTACACTTGGGTCGGTTATGCCGATGGTGCGAATTGTCGGTTTATCAGAGGACTACTCCAAAGAAGCACTGGAATATAATTTAAAATCTCAAAATAAAAGTATTTTTAATAACATATCTAAGCTAAGTGTACTTAAAATATGGCCCACTAAGAAAAGGGAAAGCATATATCAGGCTGCTCTGCAGTTGGATACAGTCACTTTTAAACAATTAATAGACCAAAAACAAATTGTTGTAGGGCTTGATAACTGCCATATCTATGACTCAACCTCCATAACTCGTTGTTATAAATGTAACATTTTAGGCCACTCTATTAAGCACTGTAAAAATAATGTTGTTTGTCCACTGTGTGCAGGCTCACATGATCTTAAAAATTGCAAAACTGCAGCGGATAATTATAAATGTAGCAACTGTAGCTCCTTAAAAGATAAATTTAAGTTGGACGTAAATATTAATCATGCGACTTGGGATTACAATAATTGTTATTCATATAAACAACTTAATGCAAAATATAGGTCGGAAATATTTGGGTCCACTCTGTAGCAACTAAAATCATTTGGCTCTTCCTCCATGCTTTTGAATACCCCCTCCCTTCAACGCTGCTGTCAGTCGACCGAGAATCGGCAGCAGCAGCATTTGGATGACGTTTGCATCTATTATCAGAATGCTAGAGGACTTCGCTCGAAAACAGAAATATTTTTCAACGCCGTTTTAACGTGTGAATATGATGTTATCGCTATAACTGAGACTTGGCTAAATGATGGGTTTTTTAATTCTGAACTCTTTCCGAATGAATACACAGTATATCGTTGCGACAGAAACTATGCTGAGATGAGTGAGAACAGAGGGGGTGGTGTTGCTTTGGCAGTTAAGCAAACTTTTCCTGTTGTTAATCTAAAATTGGTTTTGCCCAACAACCTGCGTAATATTGTTGACATTATAGGCGTAAGAATCTTACTTAATCACTGTAATCTCTGTATTTTACTAATTTACATTCCACCGGGACTTAATTCCGAGATTTTTGAAGGCATCTCTGATTACATCTCTTCACTAACGTATCTGTACGATTCAAAACTAATCTTCTTGGGAGACTTTAACATCCCAGAGTATATCTTATATTCAAAAGGTGCAATCCCCTCCTACAGACTGAATAATTTGATTCATTTATTAGACTTTTTCGACTGGAAACAAGTAAATTATATAGAAAATAACCAGGGAAGGCTCTTGGATCTTGTAATCACGTCTAGATCTGATCTCTGTGTGGTACAAGGATGTCACGATTCTTTAGTTAGAGAAGAAGGTATCCATCCGTCCTTATTGATTAAGTTTAAAAACAAATTAGACAAAAAACTAAATAGCAGTAAAATTGAAAACATCTTTTATAACTTTAAGAGAGCTGACCTTAGAATTTTGTATGACAGTTTTCTTAACATTAATTGGAATATTTTAGATTCTGTTGGTGATATTAATGCTGCCGTAGAATTATTCTATAATGAGATCTATTACTGTCTTGATAAATATGTCCCCAAAACTGCTAAACGCAGAAGATCCTATCCGCCCTGGTTTTCCTCAGAAATTATAAAAGCAATAAGACAAAAACATAACTCATGGAAAAAATATAAGCGTTATAATAACCTAACCGATTTAACTGTATTTAGGGAACTACGGTCCAAAATCAAAAAAGATATTAAGCTATCCCAAAAGCAATACTGCCATAATTTGGAAAATAATTTAATGACTCAACCCAATAACTTTTGGAGGCTGATTCAGAGTTCACAAAATAATAACCTATTACCTCTAAACATGACTGATCCACAAGGTACACTGTTGTCGGATTCTGAAACCATAGTAAATGCATTCGCGGATTTCTTTAAAAGTTCATACACTACTTCCACAACTACCCAATTTAACACCAGTAAAGATCAGGGCGCATATGTGGATACTATAACAATAACTAAATTTACGGAGGCCGAGGTGTCACAGGCTCTTAAGACCATTAAGCCAAAAGCAACCGTTGGACCCGACAAAATTCCTGCTTTTCTCATATACGACTGTGCCTACGCTTTTGTTCAACCACTGACTGTTCTTTTTAATTTAGCATTAAAACAGGAATGCTTTCCTGAACTTTGGAAAACATCTAAAATTATCCCTGTGCATAAAAAGAATGATAAAAACCTTATTGAGAACTATCGTCCTATAACAATAATTAACAACTTTTCTAAATGTTTCGAGCGAGTCCTACATTCTATTTTGTATCCCTCAATGAAAAATCTGATTGATACCAGGCAACATGGCTTTATGAAAGGCAGATCTACTACGACAAATCTGCTTTCCCTGACAGAATTTATATCTGAATCAATAAACGCTAAGTCACAAGTTGACGTCATTTACACTGACTTTTCTAAAGCCTTTGATCGACTTGATCATGGCATTCTCGTTAACAATCTCGATCAATTTTACGGCTTTTCCTCATGCCTAATTAATCTTTTTAGATCCTACCTAACTAACCGCCCTCAACACGTAGAGTGCTATGGTCGCAGTTCGGCAAAGATCGTTGCCACTTCAGGAGTGCCGCAAGGCTCAATTTTGGGCCCGCTTTTCTTCAATTCATTCATAAATAAAATTTCTGATCAACTTACTGTAAATGGTCTGTTATACGCAGACGACATAAAACTATATTATCAAATTGACAACATTGAGGATTGTATTCTGCTTCAAAATGACCTGAACATACTAAATACTTGGTGCAAAAACAATAACTTACCCCTAAACGCAGTCAAGTGTAATGTTATTTCCTTTAGCTTAAAGAAAAATCTAATTGTGTACGATTACACCATTGACAATGTTAACGTACCTAGATCAACGGTCTTCAAAGATCTAGGTGTAACTTTTGATAGTTCTCTTTCTTTTAACTCGCATATAACAGATATTGTTAAACGTAGCTACAGAATGTTGGGTTTTGTAATACGTAACTCCCAAAATTTTAATAATGTTCTTAGTTTAAAAATTTTATATTTCTCTTATATAAGACCTATACTTGAATATGCTTCTCAAGTGTGGTCCCCTCATTACCATCATCACATCAATGAAATAGAAAACATACAAAGAAAATTTTTAAAATTTCTTTGGTATAGATGCGACGGAGTGTACCCAGAAACTGGTTTTCCACACACGCAACTGCTGGAAAGATTCTCCGTTCTTACCTTGGAGAAAAGACGGAAATCTGCTGATTTGCAATTTTTATATAGGCTGGTAAACAGCTTAACTGACTTGCCTGGATTGTTAGGGCAGCTTAGTTTTCACCTGCCTCGCATGTCAGCTAGAAACACACAAACATTTTACCTATCAAAACCTAGGACTAACATCAATAAATTTTCCGCACTGCGCAGAGCGTGCAACACGTATAATTCTGTTCAGGATCAATGTGACATTTTTAACTGCAGTCTTGCAGCCATTAAAAAAGTACACTTTTCTTAAATGCAAATTTTCTTTTGTCTTTTTTTTGTTGTAACTGTGATTTAATTTAATTAAGTTCTTCTTTTATATTTATTTCTTGAATTGTATAATTTATATTCTTTTTATTCCACACTCAATAATTGGATGTAAATCTGTGGAGTGGTGTAAATAAAATAAAAATAAAAAATAAAAATAAAATATTATCCAATGGTTATTTATCGGGTGCCACGCTTTGGATTAACGTGGTAGAGGGCGCGCAGTGCATCGGGCAGCTTGTTATAATGGAGAAACGGCAAACCAAGAGCTAATTGCGCATGTCAGTACTGGTTGCAGTCTGCCTTAGAAACTTTCTTAATACAAGCAGCACGGGAAGCAAAAAGAAAACAAACAATTTCAAAAACCAAACACAAATCATAGTTTAAGGCATGCCCTTTTGAAACTTATCCTAACCTAAAGTAGCAAATCTTTAAAGAAGTATTACCAGAGAAATGTAATAATTGTCGCGGTATCAAACGAAAAGATGCGTTACAGTTGTAACGAAGAAGCTGATTAGGTTACGGTATATGTCAGTCCAATCATCAGGATTTCGCCTTCTATAATGTCCAACAATGGTAAAAAGCTTCTCATGACACGGTACTGACCCAATGGGTTGATTATTTTTTTCGCGGAAACATGCCACGATAACGGCATGGATGCAACGATAACGGCATTATGGGATAATAACGGTATGTTGGATACGGTGCGACAAAGGAAATTACTTGACGGGGCTTCCTGCATGGATGATATGCAATTCTCGAATACGCCATTGCTTTCCAGAATTCATAAACACAATATACCAGTTTTCTAGTAATTCGAACCGTCGTCGAACTTACCAGCTAACTTTGCAGTAAAATGATTTCCAGCATCAGGCAAAGCAAATTTCCTGTTCCAAACCAAATCTCCTATCTGAAAACTAACATCTCTGCGTCTAAGATTATACTGATTCCTTGACTTTTGATATATCCCTACTTAGGCTCAATCAAAAGTCAATACTTTCTACTAAACTTCCAGATCCTTTAACCTATGTAAACACAGAAAAGATATATTACAAGTCAAATCCAGTAAAATACCTACAATGACAAATTCCGAAATCAAATACTTATCCTGTACGACAAATGATTACAAAGACTTAAATTTGTAAGATCAAATTGTAATAAGAAACTTGGTGGAAAAAAAAACTGTGACGTCCAGACCCAGAGTATAAGAACCTAAGAAGAGGATTAAGATGTATTTTTTTTTGAAAAAATCATTTAGTGTTCCTAGAAGAAAAATCATAGGTACCCACAAAACTGATTTTGGATTACGAGTTCAATATGTGTGTCTGTATATTGTTCTAAATATCCGCGAATGTGCTAATAACTACAAGATTAAGATTTTCCTCATAGATACATAGATAACAATTTTTGATCAACGGTCATATAGGGTAGAGACTAAATATAACCCAACTGCAACTGCACAATTTTAACCTCATTCAGCCTATTTTAGTATTACTAATTTTATATTCTATAGGATGGATTTAATAACCTAATAGCTGCTCTATTTCGACGGGACAAAGCAAGTCGAAAATGGCATCGAGCTTTTTCAGTTCTCCAGGTAAAATATAGGACTGGAATAATTTGATATCTATTTTTTGAATCATCTATCAGCGTTTCTTATTCTAGTCTAACATAATTATATAATGAACATTTTAGAGAAAACTCTTGAGCGACAATGACTCCAGTTCACTGGCGGATAGAATTAAGAACATGTTGGAACAGACACTGCAGTTCATCATAAGCATATCGTATTTGACTGCCAATTTTGTTATGATGGTAAGTCTTTTAGTTTTGATACAATTTTCACTCTTTGCCACTCGTTCACACTTAAACCTGTTTGCGAGAATCAATATTTTAATGAAATGAAAACTAATACTTTTATTCCTAAAAAATGTGATAATACAAATAGAAAATCACATTATAATATATTTTTGTTCACAACCACCGGGAAATTATAATTTCAGAATAGAAATAGTAATTGGTAATCAGCTGCGAAATATGCAACCAACAACGTGCAATGAGTGCACGTCATATACTACTAAACCTTAAGTCTTAATCGATTTCTGAAAGGTATTTGATTCTATGGTGGACGCATCTTAAAAAGCTTAGGCTAAAACATATCACTCTCACCTTTTCATATACTTGAAGACGTTTTCAATAAATTAGAGCAGGACAAGATAACTATTTAATTGCGGATTATTATTTTAGTATACGCTAAACCAGGTTTTGGTAAACATGGGTTTTGATTTGAACTAATGCATGAATGAATTTTAAAATGCGGGCGTGAGGTCCCTTGCACATAACCCACCAGTCTGGGCCCATTGTGTGTCCCCTCATATGCCATTTCAGCCCGAATGCCCGACGTCCCTAAGCACACAACTTCCTTGGCTGTATCTTTCTTTTGTCCTTCGGGTTCAGCACGGAGTTGCCAAAGTTCACCCCTCTTATGTTAGTCAACGACGAACAATCTTCAAGAAAGTCAGTAGATATTCCCTCGTTCTTCATCCACCATATACATTTCGTATTTTTCATGATGCAAATACCTGTTCAAGCGACAGTGTGCTGGCACATGGGGAGCACCGTCACAAACCTTATGTTTCTTCTCTTCTGATCCAAAAGGGCCCTTATTTTACAAGGCCCTAGGTGACTCAAGAGCAGCATAGCTTGTCTAGTTCCAAGAGTAGTCCGCAATAGAGCCTTGGACCGCTCATTCATTACGTGCCTTAGGACACCAGTGGCCGTACGAAGTTTATTACAAGCTCAGGTGTCATTGCTACATTGCGGAACCATGTCGTGTCAGATGATCAACCTCCCCATTCCTCGATATATTTGAGTGCCCCGGAATCAATCCAAGAGTTACTCCATTATGCCTGCACAAGGCACCCGAGACTCATTTGCACTCAGGCACTAGCACAGAATTAATTCTATCAGACTCAAGAGTCGGCAAAGTGGCTCTTCTGTTAGAACAGGATTTGAATAAATCCACCATAAAGATAATTAGTCACAAATGTGCCGCGATTCCTTCTACCGTATTCGCTACTCGCCTAGATCCAATAGCCAAAACAACAACTCAATCAAGCGTCAGCAATTATAGAATTTACCTTCAATTATATTATAACATAACAAATATAACGAATCTGGAAGCTGCTAGTATAATATGAGAGAAAATACATCAATATCAATGGTTTCGAATTGATATAACTGAGTTTTGCAGATGATATAGTTCTAATAACTGATGACATCAACTAAACCAACTGTAGCAACCGTTTCCTGATTTTCATTGTGTCCCAGAGGCTCTGAGTCCTGCTAAGGTATTACAAGGTCACAAATATATTAAAGCGCAAGTGGAGATATTTAAGGAAGGCTACGAACGTCTGTTTTCAGATTCATTCATTTTGCAGCACCTTTAATATATTAATACACTTATCGAAACGTTTTTTTTTAAGGAATGGATCAATATTTAAAATCCCGATCCACAAATACGCAATCCATACACATACATACACGGATGGCAAAAACATGTTGTTTTTATTGCTTATCGTTTCTAAGATTTCAGTCTATCAAATTTTGCAGCTGAGCTGTTGACAAGTTAAATAATGTGAACTTAAGAAAAAAATGCGCTTGTCTTGCATTAGTATTTAATAAATGCCCTTTCTGCTCTCCTCTGTATGGAGTCTAATATCTTGAGCAAACGTTTGGGTGTCGAGCTCCACACATTGGAACGGTATTCTAGAAATAGCCTTATATGGGCCTAATAGAGCAGTAAGAGCTGTATACAACTTTTTGGCACTATAGAGTGCTTTTACATTTTGCGCTGCTTCCTTCGCAATTTTGGTGACGTGGTTACGGTAAGATAGCTGCTTGAGTCTTTCTTGCTTTAAACTGGATATTGTTTTCCTCATCTGATTCTCTCGCTCGCGTTGGGAATGAGCAGCGGTCATTGAAGTCCACGACAAGAATGATGTAAGAAAGCTGTCGTTTGCAAAGCTGCAAATACAATTATTTTTCTGTCTAAGAGATCGTTCATCTCTTAGACAGAGCAGGAACAATATGGGAGATAATATACACCCTTGAGAAATTCCGTCATTGATTTTAAATTCCTCCGAGAGATGTCTATCAGTACCAACTCAGATGCTTCGATCTCTTAAGAAATTGGAAAGCCATAGGAGCAGTCCTATTGATGGTCCGTATGGTATCAATTTGCTTAACAATCTCTTATGCCATACCCTATCAAATGCTTTGGATATGTCAAGAGCCAGTGCACGACGAGATTGTCCGTACCTCTCGATGGCTTTGGTCCACAGGTAGGTTACGTTAGCATGGAGATCTCCTGTTGATTTGGGCTTGTGGAAGCCATACTGGCGATCACTTATGATGCCTAACGATTTGATATATTTTTCCTTGATCATGACTTTGGACATAATGGGAACTAGGGCAATTGGACAGTACTTATTTGGAATCGTTTTTTTTTACCTTTCTTCGAGATTGGTTGCACCTGAGCGCATTTCTGTGACTTTTTTAGTGTCTAGGCTTTTGAGTATTCGTTTCTTTTCGCGTTGGCGAAATATCAGACCTGACATTGAGGAATTCACTCTCGAGATAGTAGAGTAGAATTTGATGCAAATATTTCGGCAAGACTGTTCGCTTTTTCTTTGGCTATTTCGGCCATCATCTTTCGTCAGGGGTGAGATTGCCGTCTTTAAGAAACCCCGATTGACATCTTTGGCAACTGACCAAAAGGGTCTTGATCCATTAAGACAGTTGAGAAGCTTGTTCTTGATCTGTTCTACCCAAACAAACCCTCTTTGCTCTCGTGAATGGTCCGCTTACAATGGTTTCTAGTCGTGATGAATACATTTCCATTTTCCGCTCTCGCATCTCGACGCCTTTTGCGATAGGCAGCATTTTTAGCATTCACTGATCATGTTTTCCCAAACCATGTTTTACTGTTCGAGATAACCTTCAATACTAGTTAGGAGAACATGAATTATCTCATCAGCAGCGTGTGTTTTGATTCCTAAAGCAGACATCTATCTAAGGAAATGAGATAAAACTTGCGAAGATCACGCCAGCTTGCAGATTTGTAGTACCGAACTTTTCGAGGTACCTGTAGCTCATATTTATTGTTGCCTTTGTGTTTATATTTTATTCTTTCGTTCATCAATAACTATATTTTCTCAGTCATCTATGTCTGTTTTGTTCTTTGCTCTTGGATTCCCAGTTCATTCTCCCGTACCTCATGCATCATACTTTTAATTGAATCTCAGGGTTATTCTTTAATATATCATTTAGTATCCGTGCTATTTCCTCTTTTGTTTCTGGTTCTCTTAGTTTTTGAAAATTGACTGTTGTCTGTTTTCTTTTCCGAACCTTCTTCAGTCCCACATGAAGTTTGCAACCACGGGATTATGATGCCTGATCCAATGTACTATCTCACACCTTTAATTCCATTTCTATATCGTTTATCTATCAGTATAGAGTCTGATTTCTTATAGTATTTTTTTCGTTGTCATCTGGCCCTTTCCATGGGTTGGATTCATGTATTTGCTACCATTAGGTTTTTTTCTTTTCAGAACTGTACCAGTATATTACCTTTCTCATTCACTTCGCCAAGACCGTAGCCTCTCAATTCCTTCGACTCATTATAACGAATCTAATTAATTATTTTTAATTTAAATTAATTAGTTGAGTGTCACTTTGTAACTATATTATTGCCCTGAAAGTAGGGTGCCACTTTTTAATGATTTATTGCTCAGTCGCCAATTTGTAAGGATAGTTAATTTATTTAATTGAGAAAGTTAAAGGGGGGGTCCATTTATAGTGAAACACTCGGTACAACCTCTCTATAAACGAGCCTTATTACTCCAAATAAGTAATTTCTATTACTTAATATATGTATATGGCCCTTGGCACATAAACGATAATTGAGTGTAATTACACCTCAATTAATTAAAGATAAAGATAAGACAATCACTATCTCGCGTTGAGATTGGAATTTAGATAAATGATAAAGAGAAATAAACCAGGTAAATTTACACACGTGTACTTAAACCCCTCATATATGTAAATTAATGTCGGTACATCATTGCTGAAACGTCACACGGTAAGTGCTAATAATTATATGCTTGATGCTACAAATAAACTAAAATATTCATGAAATAAGCCTGAAAAGAAAAAATATTAAAATAGCAATATTATGAGGGAAAATTCGAAGGAATTCTACAGAAAATTCAATTTACTACCTTCGCAGGAATATATAGAATCCAAGAATTTCCCAAACAATACTGTTCAATTTAAAAGAAAATACGTAAAATATTATGCGTGACCGCTAAACGATGAAATAAATTCTTTCTCTATAAATTTTGATTAAACCGTTATCAAATTACAAGAACTCGACTTATAAGATACGCAATTATTCACCAACAAATCAGTATTAGAACCTAATGGTCACTACAAAAAAAAATTAGATTATTGAAATCGTAGATTACTCGAACGTGTAATATAAAAATGCTAAATTCTTGCTTTAGCGAAATATGATTAAGTGAATCAGAAACAATTATTAATTATAATTAATAGAAAAATGAAAATATTAGTGAAATATATGCAAGATGAATAAAATTATCAAGATCAAAAAAAAAACAGCACTTACCGAGTCAAACGTTGCCACAAAGATAAACGACTTCTCTTTTAAAATTTAAGACGTTCAACCTATTTTGATTTTCGATGCTCTCATTGGGTAATTTAAATCATGTGACAACAGTTATAGGATATACGGCGACAAACTATGGAGATACTCAACATACGCTAAATATAGCAATCTATTGTAGATTAAATGCTTAAATTACAGCTATTAAAATGCGTACTACGTCCTTCAATTACCAACTATATGACATCTTCTTGGAAAGTGGCTCGAATGCGACCTGTTCCAAAAAAAGGCAACGTGTACTCAATCATCAACTACCCAAGTACCTCGAGAACAACAGAATAATCAGCGATAATCAATATGAGTTTCGCAAAAAGAGATCGACAGGATATATATTGGCATATGTCACTCCTATAATGGAGTAGGGCAATTGAGAACTACAGAGAGTCTCGAGTGATGGCGTTGGATATTTCGAAGGCATTCGATAGAGTTTGGCATGACGTTTTGCTCAACAAACTGCCTTCCTTGGGTCTGCCAGCGTCTCTCTGCAGCTGGCTTGCCAGTTCCCTTAAGAACCGATCTCTGCACGTTGCAGTTGATGGACACATCTCGGACACGGTCGCCATTAACGAGGGCGCGCCTCAGGGCGCAAGACCAACTCTGTTCTTCGTATATATTAATGACCTGCTGACCGAAACGAATAATCCCATTTACAATTTTGCAGATGACAGTACCCCAATTTAGATCAGAAAAACCTTTACCAGCGATTGAGACTTATCACCGTGGACAGGAGCAGATTACAGCAATTAATCAAGACCTGGAGAAAGTTCAAACTTGGGGCGACAGAAAATTGTTCCGGTTCAATGCAACAAAGGCCCAAGCAGCCACGTTTACCGAGAGAGCCAATACGGCGGGCCCTGACAGCATTATGGCAGGATCGGCCATTCCTTCATCCTCGTAAATCGGACTACCGAGTGTCTGGATCAACAGCAATATGTCCTGGCATGACCAAGTTGCTAACGTCGCAAAATCAGCCTCCCAGAAACTCGGTGCGCCATTTCGCAACAAAAAACTGTATACACCGCAGCAGTTGCTCTTGCTCTACAAAGCGCAAACAAGACCGTGCTTAGAGTATTACTCACCAAAGCACACCCCAAAGCTGCTGGATTCTATTCACAAGAGAGCTGTGCATCTCGTAGGTGACCCGGAGTTGACCCGGAATCTGGATAGTCTGGAACACCGCAGACATGTGGCCGAGATGTCCCTGTTTTACAGATATTTTTACTGCAGATATTTCCAGGATTTGGCCCGCCTCATCCCGCCTCTGGCAACGCCTGTCAGACAGTCACGACAGACGGCAAGAGCGCACCCCTTCGTCGTACAACTGGAAACAACTAGAACATCGCTTTACAAGAACTCCTCTGTCTGGCGCACTGCATCACTGTGAAACTCACTCCCAGGACATCTGATTTCGCCTAATTACAACCTTCAAATCTTCAAGAACCTTATCAATCAACATCTTCGCACACACACCGCTCACCGAGCGCCCTAGCATCTCCCTTTAATGTGTGTGCCACTGCCATAAAAAAAATTAATCTGCCTTTTATAATTTTATAGGTATGGGCTATCACCTATGTTGGTTGGACAACACTAATTCTATTGATCTGGGCCAATCTCATATGGCTGTTGCCATTTAGGAAAAAATTGATGTTGACTACCAGTCCTTTTTTGGTTGTTTGGGTGTGGTTTTTGTTGGGAACCAGTTACTTATATTCCATGAACTTAACCCCAGAAGAGTTACCCTCTGAAATGGGCATCTTTAATTTTCGACATGGTAAGATAAAGCATGATTTCAGTGATTTATTTGCAGTAGTTAGTAAATACGACAATAAAATCTGATAACAAAAATGCAAAGTTCATAGGAATTATTTTGTCGAACATTTTCGCTGAATCAATTTTCTCGAAAGCATTTATTACTTACTTAAAGATGATAATTTTTTTAGAGGCTTTCGTTTTGAAATCATCGCCTTCTGAAATATTTTCTTTATGTTTTAGATGTTGATCCAGCAAGTAAATTAAAGTGGATTCATTTACTAGCGAAATCTTTATTTGGCGTTATAATTTTTGTCGCTATGAGGCAACTGTGGCAAGAGAAAGCCTTTGCAAAGCAGCAGAAAGAATTGGCAGAGGCCGTCGGACTTAGTGATTCAGAAGCAGCGAAGGGTAATCAATTTATTTAGCTTGATATATTCATAAAACCATAAGTTTTTAAAGTAAGCTCTACTGGATGTTTCATAATTGAATGCCAGTCTTGAAGGGGCTAATCTGTATATGATTTTGTTACAAAAACTCATATAAACATGAGTTCGTTATAATACAAGGTGATAAAAGCTTATTTGAATTTTCTTTTTAATACTCCGAAAGTGTATTCGATATATTTACTAAACTTTGTGGGTGTAAACTAGGTATTGAGGCACATCTTTTGTGAATAAATAAATTTTAAGATTATTTTGAATGAAAAGTCAGGCTACAGTTTTTTTTTCAAAAACAGGAGCTATTCTATTGATGTTGCTGCATTTTGTAATAAAAAAGATCTCCCTTGTTTTTTTTGTACCTTATACTATTCATAAACAAGTTCGCTACAAATTTATTTATGTAAACACTTCAAATAATTTTATCCTCTGCAATTGGGTTTATTTTAAATTAATTTGTTTTTAGAAGTATTGGTGCATTACTTACACAGCACGGACCTTGTATAATAAAATTGCACTGGGGAACAATTTGGTAACATAATTTCTGTTGAGTTCGATTTTATAACTTGTTTAGAGCTAAATTGACATGCTGATTCCAAAACTGTAGTTAGTTTCTTCCTACCACGTCAAGTTTTTTCTCTACAATTTACGTGCATGCCACTATGTTTTGCGGGGTTAAAGGCGCATCACAGGAAGTACTACTGCGCTCCTATTGGCGAACTATCCCCGCCTGTCGAAGGGAGGGGTAAGTGACGAGGCCGGCGCCGGCGCCGCCGCCGGTATGCATAGATTCATATTGCACGTAATGTACGTACTAACTAGATCAGGCAGTTACGCATGATATACTATAGTGAGCAGATGTATATCGCTCTGATATAGTGAAGACGAAGTCCGACGTGGAGTTTAACTTTATGTATTTATACAAAGTTAACAGTTTTTAGTTATATATGAACTGAAATATTTCCTTATGTCTGCCTCTGATAGTTCGCTCGTAAGTACATAAACAGCCCCGATTCGTTTTATTATATATGTGGCACTTTTTTTACCATTCTCAGTCCAAGGAAAAACATCAGTACATTTGTCAGGCAGGCCTATTTTGCTTATTTTTAAGTTAAAATTGGTGAACATGATAAACTATGGGCCCCTCACAAAGGTTGCAAGCAATGTGTAGGAAGTTTGCGGATGTGGACGAAGAGAATACGTAGCAAATTTCCATTTGGTATACCAATGATTTGGCGAGAACTAATGATAACTCAAGTGATTGTTACTTTTTTCTAGTGAAAACGTCAGGATATAACAAGTTTACTGTTAGCTATACGCCCTGTGCCTCCTTCAGCTAGTATTTCGGTTTTCCAAGAATTAGGTACCCTCTTTGGAAATAGACGAATATGAGTCTTGTGAAGATCGAAGTGACTCCAACGACTAAGACTTTAAAGTTCGTAAAGGATTTAATCAGCATGAGTCGACTTATTTGGTACGAGGTGTGGTACTATCCAAACAAGCTCCAGAATTGTTAGCATCAAGACTGCATGAGAAAAACTCGCTTGAAAAAGGCTTGTTGGGGAGACACCCCAACATGTGTATTAACTTATCGTGTTCCACCGTATGTAAAATTTGGTGGTAATACCCTGTATGTCCGTAGTATGATTAGGTCATAATTAAAACCCAAATAGATTTATTTCACCCCAGCTAAACAGCAATTTGTGCATTTAAAGCATTGTATTTCAGTTACTCCTTAGTCCGAACCTGGATTATCGGTAGATTAGATTCCATTATATGAAACAGTCGCTGGGAAGCAAGTTGCAACTCCGTCAAGGAAAATATTATTAATCGTTCTCAATTTAATATATCTTGGTCTCCGTCAATGTTGTGTAGACAACCATATGCCAAATAAAGCAAGAACATGTTTCTACCCTCTCAAATGCATCCGCGTCCGCGCAATTTCCCGCTCTGTTCTTCCTGTCCGCGCCGCGCCGGTAGGAAAAAAATAGATTTTAGTGCGTTACAAACACTCAGCCGTTAAACATCGGTCCAGTCATCGCTCTGCTTGAGTTTGGCGCCAAGAATATCTACCAAGTCGTAGCTCTGTTTCACGCCAAGATATTTAGTCGTTTTCTCATTTCATTACACATCTAGAAAATATCTGGTGTATTCTGTGCTCCCATTTTCAACACTGAATTAAGGACCTTTGGGCGTTATAAAAGATAGATGAAGGTAAAATGGTTGGAAACTTGTAGTAGACAAATCTATTCATGTACTCGAGATTTGAATCATATGTTCGAAGTCTAATATATCTGGTGAAGTTAAGTTGAGAGACTTGCAGAACGGCAAAGTAACAAGGTATATAGTATGAAAGGTGAAGCAGTTCGACTAAATTCAGTAAAGAAAAAAGTTCATTTTAAATGTTATAATCAAGAAGTTTTGTTAGACATTTACTCAGAATTAACCTGATGTACAATATTTAGTTTTTTTTATGTGTGAAAGGAAGAATGCATAAAAGTAGTAAGAAAACAGTTTATATATTGATCATATTTAATGCAAATTAAATCCTGTATTATTAAAGTACATATAACACCTAATATCCATGTTTCAAATCACACCCTATGAATAAAACCTCACCTACCTATGGTAACACAGTTCGCTAATTAAAATGGTTAGTTATAAAGTTAAACACCACCCCCTCCTGTGTGGTGATAAATGATTTAAAAATTAATTATTTATACCGACCAAGGAGCTAAGGTCACTTACTTTCAATCAAAGAAAGTGCATTTGTGCAGTACTTTCGAAGTGATGACGGTTTTGCATATTGCCATAACGTACGTGGTTTAATTTAAGCGTTGTGTTCTCTTCTACAATGGAAATTTATATGGTTCAGTCCCAATAGGCCATTCAATTTCTTTGCATGAAGAATAATAAGACATACAGAGGGTCATTAACTTGTTACAATACAACGTACACCGAAGGATTATCTATGTTGACCTTAAAATGGGCTGTCTTATCCTTGGCCAGCAACGCGAATATACTAAGTATCCCTGTTTTTGTGTATGCGGGACAGCAGGTTCGTGCGAAGCATTGCGTGAAGTCGACTTGGCCGCGAAAATCTTAGTTGAAACCTGGTGATCCAAACATTCTACATCAGCCACTTGCCGACAGGAAAAAAAACCTTATATTTCCGCCTTTGCATATAAAATTAGGGCTCTTGAAGCAATTTGTTAAAGCTTTATCAATTGGAGGAGACTCTTTCAGTTATCTGAAAAGATAAAGGCCAGGGTGTTTGATGGTCCTCAGATTCCACAGCTCCTTAATGATAAACATTTCATTGACCCAATGGCCGAACTTGAGAAGAATGCTTGGTTGCAATTAAAAAATATTATCAAACAGTTTCTTGGAAATATACGTGCCCAGAATTACGTCGAAATTGTCCAACAACTCTTGGAGAGCTTTACAATGATGGGTTGCAACATAAGTATTAAACTATATTTCTTAGATAGCCATCTTGATGAAAATCTTGGTGTTGTTATCGATGAACAGGGCGAACGATTCCATTAAGATTTGAAGGTCATGGAGGCATGGTATCATGGTAGATCGGATGTCAGTATGATGGTTGACTATTGTTGGAGTATCAAGCGAGAATGTCCACAGATTGAACACTTCAGGAAAAACTATAAGCGAAAATTTGTATCATAATATATTTTTTATTATTTGTATGAACACAATTTAACTTGTAGCAATATAATAACATCTGTATGAATAAAACTATTTTAGTATATTTTGTCAGTTCTTGCTTTATTTTCTTTTGCATGCTTTTATCTATGGTTTTCAAGGCAAAGAGAAGAGATCCTGTAGCTTAAAAACGTGACGTGATGAGCAAAAACTGGGAATATTTTTGGATTCAGGGGACAAAAATTAGTAAAAAACAGGTCACAGATCCAAGACAACCAAATTGCTGTTCCTCAGTCTTATCGAAAAAGAACATAATTGACATAAAATTAAGCAGGCGTTTGATTTTTAACTTCATCAATAGTTCACAGCTTGAATTCTTATTGTGCTAAGTATGTTCTTTTTTTATTTTAGGTTTAGATAACGATACACCCAGATCTAAGTTTCTCGAACGGTTTCAGTTAGTTTGTTTAGATTTCTTTGCAATCTGGTGGATATGGGTGGTAATTATCACCATGATATGGATGGATTTCTGGTCGACCAGCAATTTGTTTAGGATTGCCTTTGTCGGATTGGCTATTGTGTTCGTTTTTTCATTCCAGGTAAGATGTTATTATTCGATTCATTGGAGAAGGAAATAAAGATTTGAAATTTACAAATACAATGGAAACTGTCAACTCTTATTTCCTTCTGTTGAAAATTTAATTGACTTTTAGGTTTAATACTGTTTTATAGAATAGCATATTTCATTACGAGTCTGGAAATGAGCATTTTTCCGTGGATGCGTGACAAATTATGTGAGGCGAAGCCGAACACGGGAAGTCATGCAAGCAGAAAAAAATCCATTTCTGGAGGTGTAATGAACGATAGTTTTTATTATACTTCTCTGAAAATTACACCGCAAAATGAAAATAGATTTTGAATTATTCTTAGTTTCATAATTGTCATAGGCATCGTAAAAAAGTGTAACTAGGGCATAGTTTAAAGAAATTCGGTGACTAGGGTAAGAATATGAAAATATAGCTAACTAATTATTAAAAAAATCAACTCTAACTAAAAACGATTTTAGTTACTGGTGTTATTATTAATGAAAATGTTAATCCTTTAATTCATTTTACATTTTATTTTGTAGAGTTGAGGTTACTAAAGCCGACTGTTCGCAAATGATTTGGTTTTCTTGATCGAATGTTACAGTTCTTGTATTTTCGAGTGAAAAGGGTGATGCTTTAGTTTCTCTTTATACGGATTTTTCTATGTATGATTCTGCTACATTGGAAGAACCGCATCTTCCAAACCTTGTCAGAGTGAGTAAATCACCGCCGCTTTCCACCAACATGGCTGCAGAAGTGCGCCATAGCCCAATGTTCGGCTTATCCTTTGGGATTTTTTAGTTTTGGATATTCTGCAATAAGTTGCGGAACGCTATGACGGTATGGCATCCAACGTAGTACGTTCCATTTCATGAACTGCTAAAATACATAAACTACTAAATAAATATCAACCCATCCTAAGTTTGAACTTAAACTTGGAGAATATTATATAAACATTAAATGCAAACTATAAACGACGCGAGCAGCCAACGCGAGTGATTATCAACCTTAAACATGCAACGCTCAGCAGATGTTACGATATAAATACGCTACCGAACCTTCTTTGTGTCTCACCTAAACCTAATCTCCTTACTCAAGTTGCCTTGCTCGAGCACATTGTTGGCGGACTCGGGGGTTGCCTACCCTCAGTATTACAAGTCGAATAGGCAAGAGATTTATTAAAAGATAATTTTCAAAGTAAAAATCAGTAGTTCAAGGGCAAATTTAAATGCAAACTATGAGTGAAAAAACTAACTACAAATGAAACACAACACAAACTCTTAAGCAAAACTATATTTATAAAACAGTGACCAAAGATTTATAAGCAATTCATAAATATACCTCAATCGAGAAAGCATGCGCACCTTAGGACTTGGGTATAATATAATATTATCAACATTTCCGACCGATAGACAGTGTTAATATTTTTTCGTTAAGTTTGACCAATACGCGTTGTTACCGTTCGAAGTGCTTTCTTTATCATCTCTTCTCATCTAGAGCGATTCCGATTCTGAGCTATTCTCCTGCACACTAATCAAGGCGTGGCGTTACGGGATAAAACATTTCGTGAAAATATGCAACACATCATCTTCTGCTGTTTATATTACTTAAGTGTAGGTAGGTAAAGTATATAGGGCTCAAACTTACAGTGCCATCAAATTAGCTTTTCCACATTTTAAATGGGTGTAACTTTATTATTTTTTATTCTTTCGGAATGAATCAAAAATCATTTTGTAGGATTACCTGTCAAGTTTTTATTGTCATGTATCGTGTTATGAATTTACTTTGCCAGTTCTTCAAAATGGGATCTTAAATGA
>MU182118.1:54426-94376 GCA_016904865.1 Pissodes strobi | reverse complement strand
GAAAAAATACAGGGTTTTTAAAAAGTTATTCACCCAAATTATTTTTGTTTGTAATGGAACACCATGTATATTATTGCATTTTCAGATTCTTTGCAATATTTTAAAAAATATTGATATAGCTCACTATATGTCTATTGTCAATCGTTTTCGAATTATTTATTTACATATTTTCCACGTAAATTGAAAGCTTTTGTGCTGTTCTCAGTTGTTATGCAACTTTTTACCGACAGCAAGATTTAGAAAGAAATCGTAGCAATATTTATTAATTCTAGAAACATAGGTATTAACAAAAAACAAGGATTATTGTAATAATTATAAAAATTGCTCAACATGGCCGCCATTTGCTTGCAGACATTTCTCATAAACTTTTATTGCGTCATTGCGTGGTTTAATGCATTAATAACAGTTTCTCGCCTTTCTTTCAGCTCTTGAATAGCATTCAAAATTCTGCGTTTCAGTTCTTCAGAGTTGTCACATGGGAATTTGTGAGCTTTGTTTTGTTATGTGACCCCAAAAAAAGTAGTCCATAATGGTGAGATCTGGGCTGTTCGGGGCCCAAGACATGATACCACCGCTACCTATCCATTCCCGATATTCGTCGTTGAGATAATCTCTCACTCTTCGTACACAATGTGGGGGTGCCCCATCTTGCTGCCAAATAATTCCGTTTGCCACATTTAATGGCAGGTCATCAATGGCATCCAATATTTCATGCTCTAGAAGCCTTAAGTAAGCATCTCCAGTTAACTTGTCGTTTATAAATATAGGGCCTAGAATATATGTATCAATTATCCCACACCATACGTTAACGGTTTCATATCCTTGACTTTTTATTTGATGTGTAACATAGGGGTTTTCTACAGACCAGTAACGCGTATTTTGTCTGTTACATCCCTTCCTGGTTGAAAAAGAGCTTTCATCGGTCCGCAAAATTTTCTTTAAAAAAATGTGATCCTGATGGTACCGATTAAGAAACATTTCGCAAAACTCTCGTCGCTTTCGCCGATGGTCATCAGTTAGTTTCTGGACATTACAATATTTATATGCCTTATATTTGTGTTTCTTCAAAATGGTATGAATGTCGGGTTTGCTTGAACATATCCTAATACATTAATTTCATGGTCTTCATTTATTACCCGGGAACTTCTATGCACATTTTTAAAATTTAATATGTGCCCTATTTCAGCTAGTTTCTCATTCAGTCTTGAGAACATCCGTTTAGAGGGAACCGCTCGTCCTGGAAAACGTCTGACATATTCCCTACGTGCAGCGGTTGCACTCTATTCCTCATTAAAAATATTCGAAGCATATCAGCCTTATCCTCAGTTCTATACTGGCGAAATACCATAATGGTAATGAAGGAAATAATACATAAAACGAAAATACTGGAAACTTGATACCGCTTTGTGACTTGACAGATTAAAATATTGACGGATTATATTATTGATGTAACCTGTTGTGTTTGTAACACCTAAGAACAGCTCTACTAGAGCTGCATTTCAATTTACGTGGAATAGTTATTTGTTTTACTAAACAGCTTCAATTTACGTGGAATAGTTATTTGTTTTACTAAGCAGCAAAGTAGTAGATTGACTGCCGCGGCTGATTGTCAGCTAAGGCAGTCAATCTGGAAAACGACTGACTATAGACATTATAGTGAGTTATATCAATATTTTTTAAAATATTGAAAAGAATCTGAAAATGCAATAATATACATGGTGTTCCATTACAAAAAAAGTAAGTTGGGTGAATAACTTTTTTAAAACCCGTTATAGGACAATGTGATAGATGACAATAAAAACTTGGCAGGTAGTCCTACAAAATGATTTTTGATTCATTCCGAAAGAACAAAAAATAACAAAGTTACACCCATTTAAAATGTGGACAGGCTTATTTGATGGCACTGTACATCGTTCAGTAGTGATGGACAAACTTTTTATCGTATGGTTGTTCCGTCTCGCAAAAACAGAACGTGATTTTGCCCATTATGTTCCACATCGTCTTAACTCAAACGTATTAACTATCTCTGCGACATGCACCAAAGATCTCAAATGCCTACTAAAATACTTTGCTATTAAATATTGTTTATCTGGACCTTCGCATAAAAATTTGGTTACTGGTACCGCTGTTAAAACACTGGACTTCCACAACCTACAAGAAGCAATTGCTTTTGTATATATGTTAATTATAGTCAAGAATTAAGAATCGACTTCACAATATGGATGATTTCATAGACTTGGAATTTTTGAGAGAAAATAAACTTGAAGAATATTAACTGTACAGCAAAAGCTGTGTACATGGACGAAACATACTAAATGAAAAAGTTTTGTATTCCATGCAAAAATTTGATCCAAAAACGGAATTCTTCTTATAAAAGTATAACAGGGCGCTCTCGGTCTAAGCCCTGATGATGATGTTACCTGCAAAGTAAGTAAACGAACCCCCATAACGCAATGATGGTTAATATTTTAAGAAAGTTTTAAGAATTAGAAATTGATTTAATTGACTTTGTTACATCAGTATGTTAAAACATTATTAAGATTCGAGGGTGGTTCATAAAATTTATGAAATACGAAGGAGGTTTTTTTTGCAATAAAGGAAAAAATGGGTCAATAGTTCTTTCACTTACTTGTGAGTGAAAAACGAACAACATAACCAAAAAGAGAGCAAAAATTAATGGACGAAGATCACACTGACATTTCAAAAGGATAAACGAAGGCTGAACCACGTTTTTCGGGTTAAAACTCAAAGGTGACACTATTGTCAGTGTTAACAAGTAAACCGATGAGACAGGAAAAAGCCTACCAAGAATTGGCGGTAATTTTAAATTTCAAATCTTAGTATTAAGTCTATAACATAAAGAAGAAAAAGTGCTTAATTAGGTGAAGTAGCGAGTCGTTTTGGAAACTTTGTTGTTGGCTTCTGTGTTAAAGAAAAGCATTTCTTAGCTGAGTTACCCAAAATACTATGGGAAAGCTCTTTCCTCAGTTCCTTGAGTTTGGATTTATTAAATAAATTATCAACAAAATTGGGTTCAAAACGGTTATTAAAAGCGACCTGTTTAATAATATTAACTTTTCTTTTTATATTCCATAGCAGGAAGAGGTTATGGAACCTATTGACGTGGCAATGGAAATCTGCGATTTTGTGTTAACAAAGATGGTGGGATAGATAAGATATAGTATGATCAGCTTGAGTAGGCTGCCTATAAATTTAAAAATCAAGATCGTCCAAAGTCCTACGAATAGTAATGCCAATAAAATTAAGTTATTTTATCAATCTCAAGTTCAATCGCAAAACTTGATTCTCGAGTGGATGCTAGTTAACTTATCCAAAAGATCATTGGTACCTTGAATATCGCCGTCCAGGAAACAACTATAATCAATCATCCACATGCCGGAACCAATGAAAAATTTCACAGTTGTCAGGAGTGACTTTATGTATGTTTTCCAAATTATTCATGAAAACATCAGGAAAAAGGATGAAAGACAGCTGCTCATTGCCAGACAGACCATCGGGTTGTTTGGTATATTTATTGTTAAATTGAAAAAAATCTTGAGGCAAACAAAGGTTGAGACGAGATAATAAATTAATTTTTTCTTGATCATTGACGTTACATAAAGTAAGAAAGTCACCAACAAGCTGTACTGCCTTCGTTTTTGGAACCGTGGTAAAAAGGTTAGATACATCAAAAGAGATCATGATGTAATTTTGTGGAAGCGGTAAATTTACAAGCTTATTGATTAAAGAAATGGAATTACTTAGCGAATATGTAGGAGTACACTTAGTAATCTCCTTAATCAGGTTATATGTAAACTGAGCTAGTATGGAAACAGGTGTTTACCACAGGTCTGATAGGTACCAATTTCATGGAACTTGGGGAGGCCATATAAATATGGTATCGTAGGATTGCTAAAAATTTAATTTTTCTCCAGCATTATTTTCTTCAAAAAATGCATCAAAATGTTTGATGAATCTGGTGACTCCCTAAAAATCAAATCAAATCAAATCAAATGAAATCATTTTATTTTTTGCCATTAAAATAAATATACAAACAAAAATATATTACTAGGTATGTGCTTAGGCAAAAAAAAGGACAGCCTCTCGATTATCAAAACCGGTATCCAATGCATATCATTACAAATATGCATGGGCGAGACAGACCTTAACCTAAATCCTAAACCAAAAGAAAAAACAAAAAACTTGTGACAACAATATCCATCTAATTCTACTTCTACAATTACCGCTAAGAAGAGGCGCAAGCGAGAGAGAGAGAGAGAGGCAGAGCAACAGGCTGGCGGCGCGGCGCGGGAAGAAGAAAAGAATCGGCAGTACCGGTAGTAGGGCGGACGAACAGGGGAACAACAGAAAAATATTACAACCTTTGATCTTCTAATAATTTTTTCTTGACGTACTTTGAAAAACCATTGAGAGGTAAATCTTTTGCTGTATTTTGAAGGTTATTCCACATTTGAATGGCTACAAAAGTAAACGATCGCTGAAAAGCAGATGTTCTATGCAAGGGCAAGACAAAGTTTTGATTATTACGTGTTAGATGGTCGTGAGAAAAACTGTTTAATTTACTTGCTAAATATACCGGTTGACCCTTTTTTTACGACGCTGTAGATAAGACCATGCATATGTTGCTTCCTACGATTTTGCATATTTAGAATTTTTAATTCGTTTAAATAAGGTGTTATGTGGTTTCGATAAGGAATATTATAAGAAAATCGCATGCATGCATTTTGTACTTTCTGTATTCTATTTTTTAATCTTACAGTTAATGAATCCCCATAAACAATATCGGCATAGTCAAAAAGTGAGAGAACTAAAGTGTCACATAAATAATATTTTTGTTTTGCAGGCAAATATCGTTTTAGTTTATAAAGATTTTTGAGGCGAAGAAAGGCCGCTTTTAGTTTAGAGTTAATGTGGCTTTGAAATGAGAGTGAGCTATCAAATATCACCCCTAAATTTTTTGTTTCATTGACAATCGGAATTGGTGTACTATTAATTTGAATTTGTAAATTATTTTTAATATCTTGTCTAAAGACAGTTATGTTACCAAGAATCAAAACCTGGGATTTCAGAGCATTTATTTTTAAGTTATGATTTTTTGCAAATATATATATACTTTCCAAGTCCGAGTTTAATTGTTCTTGCATCGTATGAAGGTTGCTATAGTTAACAGGTATATATATTTGTGAGTCATCCGCATATTGCTGGAGTTTAACATGTCTTACACTCTTATACATGTCTGCAACATAAATAGAGAATAATATGGGCGACAACGCGGAGCCCTGGGGGACGCCATGCTTGACTGGCTTGAAATTTGAAACAAAATTCTTATTTTCAAGCTCATCAAAAACAGATACACGACTAAAACGAAAATCAAGATAATTCTTTAAAATCTGAAGAGAATTAGGTGAAAATCCAAAGTAATATAATTTAGCCAGGAGCAATTCGTGGTTTAAAGTATCGAAGGCTTTACTAAAATCTAAAAGAGCCATACATGTGCTATTTTTTTCATCTTCATACAATCTAATATCATTCAGAATATTCACCAAACTGGTAGATGTACTAAAATCTTTTCTAAAGCCTGATTGACAGTCGGGGATAATATTCTGAATTTCTGAAAACGAAGTTATTTGATATGAGATATGTTTTTCAAAAATTTTGGAGATTGCAGGTAATATACTAATCGGCCTAAGATCTTTGAGTTCCGTTGGGTTTTGCACCTTAGCAATAGGTTTAATGATTGCTTGTTTCCAAAGTGATGGATATGTTTTGTCTAAAATACATGTATTTATGATATTTATTATAGGATTTATACAGAATGGTAAACATAATTTAAGATCTCTAATAGAAATACCGTCCTCACCAACTGCATTAGACGACACTGTATTCATTATTTTTCTTAGCCTATTATTATCGATGAGTTGAAATTCTAATAAATTATTCCCATTTACTCTATTATTTTTATAAAAATTGATTAGTTCTAGGGAGGTCGTATCAGTTAAATTGACGGTACTTTGAAAGAAATTATGAATTTCAGAGGCATTACATAACTTGTTTGGGAGATTATTATAATTTTTTGTTTTTGTTAAATTGAGCTTTTTGGCGGTATTCCAGAAGTCTTTTCCAGTTTTTTGAGCCATTTGATTAAAAAAGGTAATTTTTTCACGAATGATAGCATGTTTGGTAAAATTTCGAAGTTGCCTATAATATTGTAGATGAACTTCTGATTTTGTTTTCAAGAACTTCCGATGTGCCCTATCTCTTATTTTAATTAGGTATTTTATATTATCAGTTATCCAGGGAGTAAATGGTTTATCTTCTACTTTTTTAGTTTTAAAGGGTGCGTGCCTATTTATAAGATTTAAGATGTTTGCATTCAAAATATTAACTTTTTCTTGAATGCCATTAATATAGTAAATTTGATCCCACTCTATTAGTGATGCATCATAATCAAATTCCCTTTTATCAATTTTTTATAATCCCTAAAGGTAATATAATTATTCCCATTATCTACGATTGATTCTTGAAATACAGTATATATTAAATTGTGATCAGATACCGATTCGGAGATAGGTAAGAATTCCGACTGCAAGGATTCAAGATTATTACTAGCCATAATCATGTCTATAAGGCTGGATTGATTGGTCGCTAAATTCACTCTAGTTGGCTTAGTTATCCGCTGTGATATATTAAATGTTTGTAAAATATTATTTAGCCTAAGAGAATGCGTTGAATCGACCAACAAATTTATATTCAAGTCTCCCGCAATAATTACATGATCATAATTATACTCTATTTCGAAATGGTGCGGAGTAATAAAACCTACTTATAAATGCAAGACGCTAACAGAGTGGTCAAATAAATTTTTGTGATTTCTAAATATTTAGCCACAGCTGTTATAGCCTGCTGTATTATATTTTAACCATTCCACCCTGTTTTGTATGGCAATCCCGCTGCAAACAATAGGCTTTATTAGCAAAGGGGCCATTTTCTACCTGCAGTAGCATACGTTTGGGGATTTAATTTAAAATACCTGTTTTACCTAAGTACTTTTATTTATTCACTTATTTATGTATATTCAAAAACAGTTAGTATTACTGTAACATTTTATCACATATAATATTTATGTAATAAGGTATAAGAATTGCGATTTTGTGTAAACAGTTATGTAGAGAACTATGGTATATCATTTTCGTCGTCAGAAAAATCCGTCAAATCTTCGTCATGTTCCAAGGATATAATTAAAGGCTCTACAATTAGGTCAATTAAATGGTCTAGTTTCCACATTTTTTCTTCTTCTTTTATAACATGCTCAATACCCTTACGCCATTTTTCAGAATCGACATTTTTTAAAGATTCCTCAAAGATAATTTTAACATCTTTCATTTTAAACGTCGTGTTTCTCCTTGCTACATAACTTTTTACTTGGGCCCAAACAAGTTCAATGGGATTTAATTCGCAATGATACGGAGGCAGACGAAGAATAGTAATATTTCGTTTCTGTGCAATTTTGTCAACTACATACTCGGTGAAACGAGCTTTATTTGAGGACACTATGGACAACAGTTCCTTTTTCACCATACTTTCATCAAATGGTATGTTATTCTGTCTAAACCACTGAATAATATCCGCTTTTCTCCATGAATTAGTTGGTATTCTGTCAACTTTTCTGGAATGATAACTCGCATTGTCCATCACTATCACAGAATTAGGTGGAATGAGATCTAACATTTGTTCAAAATATTCTTCGAACACATCGACATTCATGTCTTCATGGTAATCGCCAGAATGATTTGACTCAAACATTAACAAACCGCCCTCAACAAAACCATCAACACTTCCAAGGTGTGTAATAATCAGTCGCTTTCCTTTCCCAGATGGTGGTTTTAGTCCGGTGGACCAGCCTTCTAAGAATGCTTGACGAAAACTTGAAATATTTTTGTCTTGCCAAATCTTCCCAACCGTATATCCTTCATTAAGCCATGTTTCGTCCAGATAATAAATCTTTCTATTCTCACTTCGAAACTACTTTATCTGTCTTAAGTAATGTCTCCTCCAGCAAATAATTTCATCTTTTTCGATTAGGAGCGATTTTCTGCTTTGTTTTTCCCAGCTGAAATTCATTTGTTTTAAAGTTGTCCACAATTTCTTCCTGCTTATCGTTGGAGACATATTTTGTTTGGTCTTGCTTCAAGGCTTCTAAAATTTTGTCGATGGTTGGTATTTCCTTATTAAAATAAAAGGAATGTACTGTTCTTCTAATTATAAGTTTGTAGTCTTCATCGATAGGCACCGTCTTTCTTCCTGAAGATGGTATGGATGGTTTTACAGCTCCACTTTTTCGTTCACACCTTAATTTATATATCGACGTTTTTGAAACACCCGTCATTTGCGAACACATTTCCACCACAGTATCAACGCTATACAGAGGATTTTGATGTTTGAGGGCGTCATATACATTAAGAATAATATTCTTTTCGTTAACAGAAAATGGACATTTGCTCGCTTGTTCCACTGGAGAGAAAACTGAATTAGCCATTTTAATTGAAACTATGAAATTAAACAAACACACTGTGTCTTCTTCGGAAGAACAAATATAACTGAAAAATTACAATTACTTAAACTTTAGGGTATGCATACAAAAAATTGTCAAATTTGAATGTTTACAATAGAAATAAAAAAACCTGAGTGTGATAAATATGATGCTGGGAAAGTCCGAGTATTAGGACAGGTAAACGTTTAAAATGTGTACGTATATCTACGTAATTATGTACGCCTATGTATCAGCCATCAGAAAATGATTTATTACTTCGCATCATTTCGAAATAGAGTATAGTATTTATAGTACTAAGCACTTCTTCAAAGTTGTCTAGAAATAGGGAAATATTACCGGATGGCGGGCGATACATATTAATCAAAACAAAGGATTCATTTCTCAACTTAAATGTAATCCCTATATATTCTGTGTCAATAAATATAAAGTCAATTCTGATTACACTAAATTTCAATGCTCTTTTGATATAAATAGCCACTCCACCCCCACGACCATCTCTGTCTTTTCTTATAAATTTATATCCTGGTATAGAAAATTGACAACTGTCCAAATTAGGACTCAGCCATGTCTCTGTAAGACAGAAAATATCAAAACCATAATCATATACATAATTCGAAAATTCATCAAATCCTGTATTAACAGATCGGATATTTAAATGACCAATTGACAGATTATTTCTGCAGCTCGGACCGTCCAATGCCGGCTCACCGCCGCCACTGTCCGACCACCGACCCCGCACAACCTCAGCCATAGCCATCGCTCCCGCCACCCCCACCGACAGCCAGCCGCCAAGCCTCAAATACCTCGCCCCATCGCACCATCTTACCTAATAAAAATCAAGAAAAGGAAATACGAAAAATTAAAAGTAATAATAAATAGTAAAAATAAAGATATAGTCTACTGATTTAAAACAGTTAACTGATTTAGGAATAATAAAGATAAAGGTACGTGTGATGTGGCAATCAGTTTCGACTTCATAGTGCTTCAAACAAGCAGCCATCCATTATAAGAGGACAGACAGCACTTACATTGTGAATTTATTAATTAGGGAAATTATATAAGCCAAAATTGATCCAAGTTTACACAAGATAACGCCAAATACGTAGGGATTTTAGTAACAATAAGAATCAATAAATGGAAATACATAAATAAATGGAAACACATAAAGATTTTATCTACCGACCTGTAGCGAAGGAAAAACCAGAACTTAAAGTTGCATAAGATGTTCACCATCCTCAATACGATGAACTACCCCCGCACTTCTGACATAAATGTTGCCACGTAAAGCCCAAGCATTTTTAACCGAAAATTTATTAATCGCAGCACTAAGGAGTTTCAATCGTTCTTGCGTTAGATCTTCTTTAATAAAAATTTTGGAGGTCCGTAATTCACCACGCATCTTTAACACTGACGACCGTTTGTTGACGTCTGTAAATTGTACTAGTACGGCAGGAGGCTTATCAGGAGTAGGGTTTTTTGCTGTTACACGGTGACAAGACTTTATATCATTTTTATTAATGTTTACTTTTAACTTAGAATTAAACAAATCCGTCACCTTTTGCAGTATGTTTTCTCATTCTTCATGACTGAAACCGAATATACGAACATTTCTGCTACGTGAATATTGTTCCTGACTTTCTAATTTGAATTTTAAGTCTCGGTTTATTTCAGACATGCTGCGAAGCTGTCCTTTAATTTCTGAAACCTCACTTTCCAGTTTTCTGACACGTAAGTCAAATTTTTCCTCCAATTTCTGAGCAATGGTTTCGACGATATCATTTTTAAATTTTTCGTTGAAAATTCTATCCACCTCATTTTTGACAGCCCGCTTAATCTCGTCAATGTCGGTGCGCGTGAGTACCATGATGCTAAACAACACAGCAATACACAGATTAATACCTTAGTAATAACCAGATTACTAGGCAAAGCTATGAAATCGTAGGCAGTAACTTAATAGTGACTTCTGAACACAATTATCACTTATTTTTCGCACTAGACCTTACAAAACTCAATTAATAACAGGACCACACCACAACGCGTCCAACTCTCACTGCGCCATCTACCAGCTCTTTCCGCCATCTACCAGCTCTTTCGCTAGCTATGGAAAGGATTATTAGGTAAAGGAGAAAAATTGTTATCGACTAAAAACGTATCGACCTTATAAATTTAATCCATTTTTCTGAGAATAACCAAACAGTTGCCATTATCTGCTTTAGAAATAATGAGATTCTCATTTTTAACTTTTAATTTAAGTTTATTTTTAAGTTCTAAAGTAAGAAATAGAAGAATGAGTATTGGATTTTGAGAAACTTTTTTGTGTTGTATAAAATATTTTGATAGTCATTGCGGATTTTCTTTTTAACGTTGGAATCATTAGAACTTTGTCCAACCATGACATGCAAAACATCGCACTAAGAAAGCGGAGTTTTCAGATAGTGTTTAAGCCCTAAATTCAAAAGCTCAAGTTTATCCGTGTCTAAAACGTGTGGGTTAAATTTTTTATTCTTTCATGAGATTTAAAATTGAAAAAACATCATATTTTTAATTAATTATTAATTTTAATTCCAAAAAATAAAAATAAAAGGATCAAAAATTACCGCCAATCCAATTTACACACTAATTTTACATCACTTATCTAATCTCATCTAGCTTAGTGCCAGGCAGTCTACATTCCAATCAATTTTTGCTGTAACTTATAAGTTTCATTTTTTCCAAAATCTGTATGAGGAGGTTGAGTCAGCCTTGCGCATATTCGCAACACTGAATATGAATACCATACAAAAAAAATTCATTTGATAGCATAACATTAGCTAAGAAAAAAGCAGGGATGCAGGTTTTGTGGGCTATGCGGGCTGACGTCTGATCCGAATATAATTTACTATTTCACCTAATTAAGCACTTTTTCTTCTTTATTTTCTAGACTTGATACCGATATTTAAAATTTGAAATTACCGCCAATTGTTGGTAGGTTTTTTCCTGTATCATCGGCTTACTTGTTATCACTGTCAACAGTGCCACCTTTGATATTTGACCTTTAACCCGAAAAATGTGGTTCAGCCCTCGTTTCTCCCTTTTTAAATTAAATCATTTGAACAGTTTCCAAAAAACATAACCCTGTGAAATTTGAATGAGACCTTTGTCAATTGATGGTTCTTCTCTTTGTGGATATGTTGTTCGCTTTCCACTGACAAGTAAGTGAAAGAACTTTTAACCTATTTTTTTCCTTTATTATAAAAAAACACTTTTCGTACTTTATACATTTTTTCAGCCGCTGACAGATCTTAATAATTTCTTAACATATGTGACAAAATCAATTAAACCAATTTCTAATTCTTATAACATTTACCATCATTTCGTTAATGGGGAATCCTTTTACTTACTTTGCAGGTAATACTGATGATGGCTTAGGCCGATAGCGCTCTGTTATGCTTTTATAGGAATAATTCCTTTTCTGTATTAAATTTTTGCTTGGATTACAAAAATTTTTCGTTTAGTATAGAAGAATATTGTCGTTCACAGTTTTGATTTCGCCATTCAGTAAAAACGTGATATTCGTATTCATATCTTGACCTGGTTTTTAATAGTAATAAACTTGCGCTCGCTTGCTTTAGTTTGTTATAGGATATTTCGGGACTCTCTTCTGATTCCATTTTCATATTCAGGCATATATTTCACTGATGAGAAATAATTAATGCTGACAATATAAATCGATGCTACGGGAATGTTAATAGTGTTTGGTATGTATGATGTGATTCCTTGATGATTTTCCAATTATTTTCAAATCATCCTATTTATATTAATCTACAGCAGGTAAAGTTGTGAAAATGTCAAGGAATTTAACTAAGATTTACAAGTTAAATTACAAAAATAGGGACATTTGAAATATCAGACGGTATAGGCTTTCTTGAACTCAGTTTACTTTGCTGTATATTTTTATTTTAAAACGATTGTATTCGATATTTTTTTTTTCAACGAATGAGAAAAATGCTGCGTGCGCTGGACCGAAAAAGCCTACTTTTCTTTACTGAAAACTTGGACGAAAATTGCGTGTTTTCAGAGAAGCATATTAAAAAAGAGTTCAAAAGAATAATTTTTGATTGGTCTCTTCTGATTATAAAAGCCGATTCATACTATAGGTCAAGTCACGTTCTGGTCAGGGTCCGGTGGTAGTCAGATAGTCAGATCAAATATTATGGCTTGTATAATAAATTACACTATTCACATTGTACGGCAAGCTCAGATCGCGAGCCAATCAAACGAGCCGGGTATTTAGATCTAACTGTTACCAGACCGTGACTTGACATATAGTGTGAATCGGTCTTTACTCTGAGCGATCATTTGGAGATCACAGCATCTCCAATATCAAAGTTTATTTTATAATTTTAGCTGTGCCCTTTTTATTACTGGAAGAAATTTTTACGAATATATTGGTGGATAGTAATCATTTATGCCATGATAAATTTGTTCGTCGTGTACATATATCAGATAGAATTGATAAGAAATCTTATATATTTGTATATTTCGGAAAAACGGTGAGTGAATAGAAATTAATTATTTAAATTAAATTGTTCAAATATCAACATATTATGTGCGCAATTTTCGATACACTGGTTGCAAAGTTTTTGTTTTTATCTCATATGTTGGGTTTTTCTTACAGTAAAATGTCAAAATGCAAATTTAGTGTTGATGAAGTAAAGAAAAAGAGTGTTTTCTTAATCTTTCTTCTTTAAGCAATTATGTCTATTTCTATTTTTAATCAACCGTCGGTGTAATCAGCAATCAGAAGAAATTCTCAACACTAAATTAAAAACAAATAAACCATAAAGAATACTGTTAAAAATGTCCTCCTCTTGCTAAAATGCAAAAAAAGGAATTCGCCACATGGACTTTTATGGAATATTGTGTAGGTTCCTCAAAGCCTTTTTTGCCTGGATTGTGTCTAATTCACTAATGTTTTAAGGTACCCTCAGAAAAGTCAGGTTGTTCGAGTCTGGAGATCTTGAGGGCTATGGCTAAGCTCCTCTTCAACCTATGCATCGGTTGTTAGACTTTTGGTGTAGGGACACCCTTATCTCTATACTCCTTCAATACAGGTCGACCACCCCAATTCAGAAAAAATCGTTCTGGGAGATTTCGATTTCCACAACACCAACTGGCTCAAGCATCACAACAAGATCGATAACGAAGGTAGAGAAGCTAAAAGATTTGCCATCGGCTTACTCATCATGTAGACAGAACCAACTCGTGACTCAGAGGGGCGTGAATTTACCGCCCTCCTGGATCGTTTTTCTAACCACATATCCCGACTAGTACACAATTACCCTTGGTCCGCCATTAGGTACTTTCGATCACAAACTTATTACTATGGTTTGTGAACTGCCACACCTACAGAAGGATCCACCATTACCTCGTAAAAGTTCTACCTAAATTTTCCTTGACGTCTGCTCTGGCACTGATGACCCATCAGTCTGTTGAGGGGAGATTACGTAAGTAATCTGGATAGGTATGGAAGCATATGTCCCAAATATTATGAAGTTACTGTCAAAAGGAAAGTCCTGGTTCGACAGAAGATGTGAAAAAATCTAGGTAGCAAAACAGCAAGCTTACAAGTACTACCAGCAAAATCAGACCGCTGAAAGTCGCAGTTATTTGCCAAAGCCAGAAACGAATGCAAACGTGCGATTATCGAATCTCAGAACAAACACAATCAAAGGATCAAAGAAAAACTTTAGAAATGCTCCAGTGGCTCCAGGAACTATTGGTCAGAAACAAATACAGTAAGTAATAACCAGTGGCGTAGCTACCGGGTGGGCCAGGGGGGGCAAGGCCCCACGGCGCCAAGAGAAATTAGGCGCCGCTCCGAATTTATAAATATGCTAATGCTAACAATGCTCATGAGCTTAACTGAGTTTTTAAATTAATTAAATTATAATACAATCAAAGACCGAAATATGTATTAAACTTTTTACCCAACCAATACATTTTGTGTCAGGTATTAAGTAAGGTTACAGATTTGTAGTTTACGTTTATATTTAAATTTGTATGTACCTGTTGGTTGGTTGCCGCTTATATATTTTACATTCATATTCCTGTAAATAAAAAAAGCGTTTTCACTATGTGCGCATATCAGAAGTGAAACGTCTTAAGCCTCGGATTTGGTTAAAAAGTAGTATTTTTTTTAAATATATCACTTAATTAACAAAAAGCGAAGACCTAAATGAAAAAAAAACTATTCTTCATAAAAGTTTTGCTTATGTTTTGAGAAGGTAATAGAGTAACCCCATATTTTTATCTTGTAAACTAACAAAGATATCACAATAATTAAACGCCCTAGCCTTATACATATCTTAACGGATTTGGTTGAAAAGTAGTTTTTTTTTAAATATAGGTATCACTCAATTAACAAAAAGGAAAGGCCTAAATCAAAAAAAAATGTTCTTCATAAAAGTTTCGCTTATGTCTTGACAAGGTAATAGAGCAAATCCCGTATTTTGCCCAACCAACCCAAACTAACAAAGATACCATAATAAACGTCCGTGACCGTTTTCAGTTCCCTGCCAGCGCGCCCGCCATGTGTTGCGATCGCCCGCCGTGTGTCGGGATCGCGACCTTCAAATTTTACTCCCGGCGCGCGTTAAGAAGTTTCACTTCAGAAATATACGTTTAATATTATGATGTATTATTGTTGGATTAATTTGCGTATATACACAAAATATAGGTTTGTTTTAGGCGCCAGCGGATAGGCTTGCCCCCCGGCGCCCACATTTCTAGCTACGCCACTGGTAATAACGTTACAAAAGTGTCTCTCTCCCTTTGAGACGAACGCAGAGACTACAGCTAAGGAAAAAGGCAAACATGCTCACCGAAGTGTTTTCATCGCACTCTACCTTAAGCGTCCCCCAATGTAACGCTTTCCCCACTGCATTAAGCGTCCACACATTTTAACATCTTCTTGAATGTTGCTCTAGTGCAACCTGTTCCAAAAAGGCAACAACACTGCGCCTTTAAGCGATCGCATAATTGCCTTGCTTACAATAATCTCTAAAGTTATAAAATGTGTAGTCAATCAGCATCTACTGAAGTACTTTGAGGCCAACAGAATAATTAGCGATAACCAATATGGCTTTTCGCCAAGAGAGATGGACAGAAAATATATTGAACTGTCACTCATATATGGACTAAAGCAATTGAGAACTACGGAGAAACTCGAGCGATTGCCTTGGATATCTCGAAGGCATTGGACAGAGTTTGGCATGACGGATTGCTTAGCAAACTACCGTCCTTCGGACTGCATGCAGGCAGTTTATCAATCGCATTAATGCGGGCGCGCCGCAAAACCCAATACTTTCATCAACTCTGTTCCTTATCTATATTGACCTGGTGACTGAAACCAATAATCTTGTTTAGTGTTTTGCAGATGACAGTACCCTTGTCTCCCAATTTAGCTAAAAAAACCTTTACCAGCTACTGAGACTTATCACCGCAGACAGAAGAAGATTTCAACAATTAATCATATTTTAAAGCAAGTTCGTTAGGGCGAGAGTAATTTGGTCCAGTTCAGTGAAGCAAAATCCCAAGCCACGTTTACCAAGAAAGCCAATACGGTGGACCCTGACATCACATGACAGACGCCAAGAGCTCATCCGTTAGACGTAAAACTGGAAACACTGATCGCTTTCCAAGATACATTGGCTACGCATCTCTGTGGAACTCACTCCTAGGGCATCTGTTTCACTCTAATTACAACCTACAGCTATTCAAGAACCGTGTCAATCAATATCTTGGTACACACACCGTTCGTCAAGTGTCATAGAATCTCCCTTTAGTGTGTGTGTGTGTGTGTGTGTGTGTCACAGCCATAAAAAAAATGCGCTGGCGCACCATCATGCATGGTTTCTCAAAAGGATTGGTGCCTATTCTAGGAGCACTACGAGTGATATTAGTAAATTATGCTGTAAGAGTGGTTGCCTACAAGATTGGCTTCGAAGCAGGCAGTTTATCAATCGCTGATGAAGTCACTTTCTTAGTGGAAACATTATAATTAAAATATAATACATTTTTTATGTATTATACGAAAGAAAGCGGTGAAGTTTGTGTATTGACTCTCGAGAATCTTGTTGGCTATTGTTTGAATCTAGGAGGGTCTTAACGTTGCATTCCTTGCTTTTATTTGAGTCGGTGTCTTAGAACAGGACCATGAGTGAATTAAAATGATGCTCGTTAAGCAGCTAGCATGTTAATTTTAACGGAGGTTTTGACTAATAATAGCTGTAATATTTATAAAATTAGGAAGACCTTATGTCTCACCAATTTAGAAGCTGACCTACTGTAAAGTAAAAAAATCTGGTCCGCGATATAGAGAAGGATCTGGCTGAAAAATAAGTGCCACCGTGTGCATTTCTGGACATAGAGGGTGCATTTGATAACACCTCACATGAATCCATTCAGCGCGCCACAACCCGCTGAGAAGTGGAACCGACCAAAATAAAATTGATAAAATCCATGCTGCATTGAATTTCCAGAACATATTTGTAATGTTCCATTTGTAGAAAGAGCTTTAAAGCAAATGACAAATTTACTTTTTTGTCACTTTATACATGCCTATGTCTTGGCAAAATTGGTAACTAAAAAACAGATATAATTGTGACTTAAACAATAAAGAATATTTTGAATTCGGATAATAAGTCATCCGGTGTCAAGTAGTTTTAAAACTATTTGCCTAGTGCGTTAACCCTTAAGCCTAGTTTAACCCTTAAAAGATTCCTACTATAGAACACATTTTTGATCTCAGATATTGATGGTCAATTTGACTAACTTCTGTACCTTCGATTGTATGATGCACAACATCATACAATGCTCATGTGATAGTCTAGGCTTTTTCTTTTAAGATGCCCTACAAATAGTTTATTGTAAAATGTCGATCTGAATACAAAAAATAATGATACTGCCATCGTTTATGATTAACAACAGACATTTATTATTCTAGGTTTCAAAAATACGGATTTTATGTTTGGGATGATCCCAAGGAGCGAACCCTAGCTTTGGCAAATCCCCTCTTCTTTCAGATTGCTGTTGTAGTGCAACAAAACTATTTGCAAGAAAAGTTCGACAAGTTGACTTCGCCCACGTCCCCGGAGGAGTTAGAAAGTGAAGAAAAGAAACTTGCTGATAGCGGTAAATATTCTACTATTCATATAACGTTTTGATAAATATTTTTAAAACGAAATATTGAAATTGCTTCTCGCATATTCTTCTGAATTTGTGTATGATCAAATTTTCCCTATTCGATCATACTAAGGTTACTCTGATAATATGTCGTCAAAATGTAGAAACTTAAATTGAATGATTTCTGTAGAATGAAAATTTGCCATTGTATTGCGAATCTTTTAAAATATTTTTTGCTTATTTTATATTTTTTACAATACATAAGCGATGCCCTTTTGTTGTTTATTTATTATTTTTAGGCACAAGATGGAGGAGAGTCAAAACCACCTTGATAAATACAAAAAATGTATTTTTTAAAATTTTGGAAGTTCATATTCAAAACATCGTTTTACTGGTGGGCTGGTACATGTGCATTTTTGATATGTGTGCCATATTTTTTCCAGTATGCTTGCTGTTTACTGCATCCTGTGTATTCGGACATATATTTACGAATATTATTGTTTATTTGATATCCTATCTCGTCCAGATTCTAATTATGTTGAGATTAGTATACATGAATCAGGATCTGCGTCATGACGAATGGAATTATGTAGGACATTACGTAAGTAAAATAGCGTTTTCTAAATAAAACTGTGCTTTAATCTAATTGTATCGTTAATTTTATTAATTTATTAGTAGTAATAGTAGAGGGGAATCGAATGAAATTGTGGTGCTTATGAGCTAATAAATGCAGCTTCACGGGACGCTCTTTGCGCGTTGTCAAATGCAAAAGCGTAGTCATGAAAAGGACCTTGCAATATTTACGAGAATCGACGGCTTCGATCAGGAAACGGGCGTTATTACATAAAAATAACCATGTGACTCGGGAAACTGGTAAATATTGTCTGCATTTCTGCAACCAATGTGGAAGTTTGTAGAGCCATAAACCGAGCTAGGAATAGCAAATTTACAGTCTTAGCTAGTAAAACCCGAGAATAACAACCGTTGAAAAGCGACAACAGCAAATTCATATTTACATGCGCCAGTGTGAAATGTTTTGTGTTGGCAAGTGCAAGCTCAAACTCTAGTCTAGCAGATTGAGTCTGTGACTATATTATGTTTCGGCGAATTTTGCTTGCGCTGGATATATTAAAAATCAAAACAAATTGTGTTTTTATATACTTGGTGTAGTTTTGTTTCTTTTTACGATTGGTGTAGCTTTTAATATTGGATTTCAGTGGCGTTTTAAGTGTTAAGTTATTCTAAAAGTGATATCATTAGTTAGGTTAGAGTTAAGTGGTGTTCAACGACTGGTATGAGTACACGCTACTTGTTCAATTAATGGATACCAAACTGAGTTAGGCCTGTATTTTCGGTTTTGCTCCAGCCAATTCAAAGTTTTTCATTCCGCTTGTTTAAGTATAGGTTACCCTGAAATATAATTTCCAATCAGTTCTTAGACACCTGTCCAATAAATGGCATATATCTCTCCAATAAGTACACTTTCGGTATTTATGCCCAGAATGCCTTTTTAATGGCAATGAGACATACACTGAAGGGGAAGATCCTATGGTAGTCGACGAGCGGTGTGTGGTGAAGATGTTGATTGACACGATTTTTGAATAGCTGTAGGTTGTAATTTGGTGAAAACATATGTCCTGAGTTCCACAGCGATGCAGTGAGCTAGGCAAAGGAGTCCTTTTAAAGCGATGTTCTAGGTGTTTCCAGTTTTACAACGAACGGGTGTGCCCTTGCCGCCTGTAGTGACTGTCTGACAGACGTTGCTCGGCGGGATGAGGCGTAACAGATACTGGGAGCATCTGCCGTAAAAATATCTGTAAACCAGGGAGATCTCAGCCACATGTCTGAGGTGTTCCAGACTATCCAGATCCCGGGTCAACTCCGGGTCGCCGACGAGACGCACAGTTCTTTTCTTAATTAAATCCAGCAGCTCTAGGGTGTGCTTTGGTGCGACACCGCAGGCAGGTAAGCAATATTCTAAGCACGGTCTTATTTGCACTTTATAGAGCAAGAGCAGCTGCTGCGGTGTATACAGTTTTTTGTTGCCAAATAGTGCAACAAGCTTCTGCAAGGCTGATTTTGCAATGTTAACAACATGTCATGACCGGGACATATTGCTGTTGACCGAGACACCCAGTAGTTCGATTAACAAGGATTAAGGAGTGGTCTACCCTGCCATAATGATGTCAGGGCTCGCCGTATTCGCTCCCTTGGTAAACGTGGCTGCTTGAATTTTTGCTGCATTGAACTGGATCCAATTTCTGTCGCCCCAAGTTTGAGTTTTCTCCAAATCTTGATTAATTGTTGTAATCTGATCCTATCTGCGGTGATAAGTCATCTGCAAAACTGTAAATATGATTATTTTCTTCGGTCAGCAGGTATCAATGTAGATAAGGAACAGAGTTAATACTAATAATAATAATAATACTTTATTTCCTTTCTAAAAGACAACATGAATTGTATAAGGAATTGTCAATCTTACCTAAATCTAAGCTTAAACTAAACTACTTACATACTGAAATGATGCGACCAAACCAATTACTAAGATCTGAAATGGCCTTATTACATTTATCAATTAAGACCTCCTGACTATTATCCGAAATTTTTAAAGATGCATCGTCTGCATAGTGCATATTGACAGAAAAACGCCTGTGACGCCGCTGTATCAACTTCGTTGATATTGTGAACTACTTAAAAACATTAATTAAATATCACCCTGTCGTAAGTTTGAACTTGAACTTGACAAATGTTATATAAACATTCACTGTTAATTATAAACAACTTGAGCGGTCGATGGGAGCGATTTTAATCCTTAATGATACTGCCATCAGCATTTTGTAACATATAAATACGCAGGCAAATGCCAAGTTCATCAGGCTTTCGGTTCTCTCAAAGCGCACAGTCTAGTTGCGGTACAACACACAGGTGCGTACACTTCTAGCTGTTCTATCCTACAACCCCCATATCTGAGAACACAAATGCACAGGCATAGGGCGATCAGGTCCTTGCCTAACCTGGATGAACGTATGCACAGGTATTCGGCATTCGGGGGCTACAAAAAGTATAAAGAGAGTTGAATTTACGAGTGAAGTATCAGAATTTCCAGTAAAGGGATAGTTTTTGGGGAGTTGTAAAAAGTAGTGAAAGTGCCTTAGCAATTTGTGACAAAATTAAACCAGAAAGACTTACCTTATAAATATCAGAACAAATACATAAATAAAAGACAACTCCGCTCACATAAACTTTATTAATAAAAGTGACGTCGCTTGCTAGAAAAACTTTGAACTGAGCCTCCCTCGAGAAGGCATGCATTTCATATTAATTGGGTATATTGTAAACTCTTAATTCATCTATAATCTTAAACATGCCTTTATTAGTATACAGTCTAACCGTTGTTAAGTTTGTTTGTAAATAAATTTGTTATTGTTTTTATCGATGTGTCTCCTTTATTATCTCTTCTCAACTTGACGTAGTGCGTTCCTAAATCTGAGCTAATCTCCTACACGCTAAGTAAGGCCTCTACGTCATAAAATATTACTAGAATAAAGTCAAGTCACACAGTTATGAGTACAAGAGGGAGGCAAGTCGACCTACGTCACAAGTAATAAATTAAATTAAACAATAAAATCAAGTAAATCATTCATATAAATGCATATATACAAATAAGATTAAAATTCAATAAACTAAAAGTAACAAATAAAAAGTCAAGCTATCAGTTGCATAGATATATACATATAAAAGCATATATTAATTTCGAATCACGCGCCTGAGTACGTCCAGTTGCTGTCATCTACGGAAGACGGGTCCGCCATCTAGGGGTCCATGTGCATATCTGAAACAAAGAAAGAAACTTATAAGGTAAAAATAATTAAAACGGGTTCATATAAAATAGAAACCAAATAAATGTATGACAGAAATCGATTACGGAAAAGGCTTGGGAGCGACAAAGAAAAAATCCCCATTTCAAAAAAAAATTCAACTAATTTTTTACAGAATAGCGAATGTATAATAAAATGATCGAGAATGTTAGATGTGATTTTGCTCCAATTAAAAATCATGGCAATTACAAAGATTGATAAGATTTTTCCGAAATTTAGCATGTTGTTTACGCCCAAAAGCTAGGCATGTTCATCATATTGTACAAGATGTCCTGTTTTCGGCACTTTTATAGGACACCTCCGTAGTTGTTGCTCTTAGTGAAAAGTATATTCTCTTGGGGCTTTAATCAAAATTTATGCTCGATTAAGAAATATCGCGGAAAAACGTGAGTTAAAATAAAAAAAATTAAATTTGGTCTCAGGCGTGTTTAACTGAAATACTAAGTAGCATCCTTTATTTTGCCTGTATTTAAACTGCAACTCTATTTTTATTGAAATAGCGCTTACAATAGGTTGGTGTTCATTATTTGTTTTTATTAAAAAATGATTTTTCGATAGTGACAACGGAACGGTTTAAAGAAAAAAAAATAATCGGCGAGCAAATAGTTCGCACAAGAAAGTCCATGGAATAAAATATAGAAACATTAAACGAAATAGAAGAATTAAGGCAACAAATTAACGGAACGTCAATGCACTCCTAACATCTTTTTTGAATGAATTTTGAAGCATTTATGATTTGTAACTGATCTATTTTTACACAGGCCTCATAAATTGTATGATAAAGTTGTTCTTGTGTTTAGATGACTCCGTTATTAATTTTATCCTCAAGGAAAAATCTGGGAGTGCTCGGTCTGGAGATCGTGGTGGCCACCTTATAGATACATAAGCCCCTATCCAACGGGTTTTAAAACGAGTATTTAAATACTCTTTCATCGGAATAACGTTATGCGTAAGTATCTCGATGATGATTACTAGTATATATAATGGAAGATTATCAAAGATATCGAAAAGGTTTAATTGGAACCTATAATTTGACTATCTGCATTTAAATTTTCTTCAAACAGCGGTACATCAGTTTATTTTAAGACAAAAAAGAAACTACATCTACCTCAAATTGATGAACAGGTCTTGATATGTGGTGATTGGTGGTGTTCCAATATTTTTCATTATGCCTGATGAAAACTTGTATTTCAACATTCATATGACCAAATTGTTTTTTTTTTGGGAAACGAATGATCCTCGTTAGATTTATCAAAAAATCAGTGGCAAAATGCAAATATTGCGTCATTTTAATAAGGCATGGAAATACTTTGACTACAAATTCTTTGCTCCTGAGACATCGGAACCCCAGTTTCATTTTCCATATTTCTGAGAGGGGTAGACTTTTTTCCATATATACTTTATTTTATATATCTATCTAGGTATTTATTACCAGGTTCAAATATCATTTCGTTAAGTATACCTGCCTAATTCTTTTGTGTATTATGTACTCAATTTAGTAAATAGTAGCTATTTATGATATAAGTGTGAAAAGTACTCGTTTAAGGCTTCGCTCGTTCCGCAATTCATACGAGTGCCTTAAACGTACTTTTCACACGTATATCTTACAAGATTTTTTCTACGAGCATAATGAACATTGGCTTTCTAAAATTACTTCTGTATATTTACCTGAATTTGTCGTTTTGATTATCATAACAATTATATCATCGTGGTGATCCTATGTTATTTATTTCAAATTGTTTTTTTTTATGTCAGTAAAGTTGACAAACCGTATGTAATTCAGAAAATTCTGCCTCAAAAAGTCATTTCCAAGAACCTAATGAAAAGAATGGACTCTTCAGACATAGAAAATAGTGATTTAGCTTCATCAGACGTAGAAAAATCTGCGAGAATAGCCATGAATTCGCTTCAAGGATCCAATATAAAAACGCATATAAACGTTTCGAAAAGTGGTGTAGTAGAAATAAAATAAAGAATCTCACCGAGACTGTCTTACTAGCGTACTTCCAGCAGAAGTCCACACAACAAAAGTCTACATGCCTTTGGAGTCATTATTCCATGTTAAGGACAATGCTATCGAAAGAGAAAAACTTTGATATAAGCAGGTACAGTAATTTAATATATTTTTTAAAAAGATAATCGGAAAGTTATAAGGCGAAGAAATGTAAAGTTTTTTTCCAAAGAAAATGTGAAAATTTTGTTAACAAGGGTCAACGATCACGATTTTATGCTCATGAAATTCACACTAATCATTGGAATCGCAGGAGGGTGTAGGAGAGACGAGCTGTGTCGGATGACTACTGAAGACGTCACAGACAAAGGTGACATTTACTTAATTAAAATACCTGATACTAAAACGAAAACCTGTCGAGAATTTGTTATTAGTGGTGGTTCAATTATGGGGAAATTAATTTAGTGGAGATTGTTCGAAAGTATGAGCGTCTGCGTCCTGTAGGCATTACCAAAAATCGATTTTTTTCCAATATAGAAAAGGCGTGCCCATAAAACTGCCCATAGGCATAAATACTTTTGGAGCTATGCCGAAAAACATAGCTACTTTCCTTGGATTGCCTGACTCGTCTAGCTATATAGGACATTGCTTTCGGCGATCATCTGCTTCGCACTTAGCAGACTCAGGAGCAGATATTTTGACTCTCAAACGTCGGGGGGGTTGGAAGTCGGCCACTGTACCCGAGGGATATGTGGAAAACTCCGTGAAGAATAAACGAAAAACAGCCTTGAAGATACTAGGAGAAATAGAGGTTACCTGTACACAGCCTAATGAAGATGTTTTGACTATGAATACTTCGATCGGAAGTTCAGTGTCCTACCAACAATTTCCGTTGGAGATTAATTTAACTAACTGTACAAATTGCGTGCTAAACTTTTTTAATCCATGATATCTTATATATCATAATATGTTATATTATCGTGTTTGTAAAGTTCTAATAAAACTATTTATATTCAGTTTTTGTCATTTTTTAATAATTACTCAAAATAGTATATTATTTTATATGGAGGAAAAGTGATACTTTTCATGGCGTGCTCGTGTTTAACAGCCGAACGGAGTGAGGCTGGTAATAGAGAGCAAGCCATGAAAAGTAACTTTTCCTGCACATAAAATATGCTGTTTTTTCTTCAAATGTCGACAAATTAATGCAAAAATATCTCTTTTTAATAGTAATAATAATTATTATTATCAAAGATAAGTTGGTTTGCAAGGCGGCTTAGACCAGTATCGGTGAATAGCCACAGGTCGTTGCTATGGTAATGTAACATAAAGCTGTCAGTGGACACTGTCAACAATAATTATTTTTTTAAATTGCGTCTCCGATTGCGTTTTAATTCCGTACTGATAAGCAGTTATTGAGTAAGTTCGATTAAGTTAATAACCAATTTGTTCCTAAATTAGTGATTTTTAGAAATACAGTGCACAAATTGAGTGATAAATACAAATTTTAGTTTAATAATTCTTGAGTTGTTGACGCTTGCTTTGTTGTTTGTTTGTATCTATGTTGCTATGGTAACACTTTTACCTCCGCCGGCGGAAAAGTGAAAAAAAAAGCTCCGGCGGAGGAAAAATGAAACTTCACGGCCGCCTACACAGTCGAGTAATGACGGATTTACTGACGTTTGAAGAAAAAAGACTTTTCGAAATATGTAAATCTTTTCAGAATTACTTTTCACACTAGTGCGTTAAAGTGACATTTTTCACACCGAAATGGGTGTGAAAAATGTCACTTTTCACACGCTAGTAGAAAAAAGTAATATATTATATCAGGTAATTAGGATTTCATATATTCAGCCTACAGGCTATCCCTAACAAATATAAAAAATTATGCTAATAATTGTTTAATGGAAAAATTATCTAGGCAAGGTAGTAATTTACATATTATTTTCACGACCTGTTACACGTGACGCCACGCCTTGGTTGGCATGCAGGTTACGTAGTGCAGATTCGAGACCGCTCTATGTCAGGTAAGAAGAGATAATAAAGAAGGCACTTCAGTTAAAAATAATAACAATGTCTATTGGTCAAATACTTGACAAATTTACACGTCACCGATTACTGAGGTGCGCATGTTTTTTCGATTGAGGTATACTTTTGAATTCTTTATACGTCTTTGGTTACTGTTTTATAATATACTTTTTTTAAGAGTTGTGTTTTATTTATGGTTAGCTTTGATTTCATTCCATTCAGAGTTTATACTGTATTCTAACTATTTGACAAGTTCTACTTGGAAATTATTCTTCTAGATCTTAGTTATCGTAGATTCGACTTTTCTCCTTTTAGTGGGTAGACCGAGTTCACGCATATGTGAAACTCAGGTTTAGCTATGAAATAAGGTTGCAGGTTAGAACCTTATGCACATATGTGCTTACAACGAACTAGTTTGGGTGATAGACAAAGTCTGCCGAACTGATGGTTTGCTTGGGTATTTATATAATAAATATTGCTGATTGTTGCACGTTTAAGGTTTATAATCGATTGCGTTGACTGCTCGCGCTATTTATAATTTGTCGTGATAAGTTCAAGTTCAAACTTAGGATAGGGTGATATATACTTATTAAGTAGTTTGGACATTTTAGTAGTTCACATGGGACACTAAATAATATTTTTTAAATTTGTTTTTAGACAAGAAATGGAAAACCCTTCAACAAAACTTTGAACACTGCCGACTGGTTCGGATTTCACAAGTCTCGCTTCGGCAATGAATACGCCGATTTTTGGCAGCTAAGTTGGTGTTTCTATTATGTATTCGCCGTAACGGTTATGAGAGTGGTTTCAATTAGAATGAAAAACTTCAGGCTTTCCAGAAATTTGGGTACTTCGGAGCACACGGTTGTGTTCGCTGACATTACCTACGAAAATTGCCACGAGAATACCAACACTATGCTCAAGTTTTTGGTAAATTATGGATTTTATAAATTTGGCTGCGAGGTAAGTCTTTTGGTGTGTCAAGCAATTTTTTTTGCTAGTGCCACCTAGTGCTGGTCGCATATCCTGACATACTATAATAAGCGTAAGAAAATTAGACTTTTTAGAAGAAAAAAATTATAAAATTTTGAAATTTTGGTTGTGAATTACCAGTAGGAACCCAAATAATGATCTGAAGAGTTTCCACCCCCCGGTGGGAGCTTCATCCCCTTTTGCTCAAAAACCCACCCCAAAATGTGACCTCACGACGCTTTTCGACATTTTTCTCGGAAACCGTATCTTCGACGATAAAATGTTATAGGACTTATTATATTCTCCATAAAATTATCCATAAAATTTGTGATATAATGTCTCATAAAATACCTTGGAAAATAAGCATTTTTCTAAGCGCGAAGCCAAAAATGAGCTCAGCTCCATCTTTGCCGGCACTTATCTCGAAAAATATTATTGTGAGCAAAAAAACGTATCAATTCAAAATTAAAGAGCAGTTCTTTCTCTACAAGGCATACAGTGAATAAAATATTTATGAGAAAGTGTTAGTGGTCAAATGATAATTGACCACTAATACCAAAGTTTTTCATTAGTTTCTGGCTTCAATAAAATAATTGCGATTTTCAGCGATCTGATTTTGCTGCCAGTACTTGTAGGCCTGCTGTTTCCTACCTACAGCTCTCTCGCATCTTCTGGCAAATCAGGGCTCTTCTTTTGACGGTAATTTGATGGAATTTAGAATGTATGCTTCCATTCCTGAGTAGATTACTTGCGTAATCTCTTCGCAGCAGATTGACGGGTCGTCAGTGCCAAAGCAGATGTCGAGCCAAGGAAAATCTAGGTAGAACTCCCTTAGATCGTTCCAGTTTGCAGAATTGCAATGCCAGGTTTTGCGAGGCAATGGTGGATCCTTCTAAAGAAGTAGAAATTCACCCAGTTTGTGGTCGGAAGGATCTAATGGTGAACTAGCTGTAATTGTGTACTGGTCAGGATTGGTGGTTAGAAAAACACCCAAGACGGCGGCGAATTCGCTCCTCTCTGAGATTCGAGTTTATTTGTCTACAAGTCGAGTAAGCCCGCAGCTGATGGCAAATATTTCAGCTTCTCTACCTTCGTTGTCGGTCTTGTAATGTTTGGACCAGTTGGTGTTGTGGGCATTGAAGTCTCCCAGAACGACTATTTCTGAATTGGGGTGGTCGATCTGTATTGAGTCAAAAGTGGTAGTGTTGTAAAAAAGCTCTATCGCTCGGAGGGCGATAGAGACAGCATATTAACGTGGTTAATCCATTGGCGGTGAACTTGAGCCCCATGACGTCAAGGTGGTCCGGTTCGAGTGTTTCCTCGCGATGACATAAAAGGTCGCTTCGGACAAAAAGGCATATTCCGAACTTATGTCTAAATCGGGTGTGTAGGTCCTAACCAGGATGTTTACTGTTGTTTATGAAGAACATACTTGTGCTACTATAAGGGCTAATATGTGTGGCCTATTTGCTTGTAGATGTTGGTGTATCAAATTTATGTTTGTATTTAGGACTCTTATGTTGCAGAAAAAATCTATTCTAAATTGGTTCGGTATCTTTGCTGTCTGTAAAACGCTGCAGAGGAACTCACAGGACCACCAAGTGGCCGAAGATCTGAATGGCCGGGGAGCTTACTTCCGGAATATTTTGATTCTGGAGGCACCATTATGTCCATATATTTTTATTGTGGAACCCGAAACCACCAGCGTGGAAGATGAACATGATTCGGAAAAATCACTTAGCACTTCCCAGTTTTGGTGAGGTGGTCTTTTACCGGACGATGCAACTAGGCGTATGCATCTACCACCTAGGGCCGCTTCCACAGGGGTAAGAATGAGGTTTGTTGGGTCACTCCCCAGTGATCAGCTCCAGACTTTGTACTTTGGTGTTCTCCAGCCTGGAGGAGTACTATGGGATTTGATAGGCCATATCCCGTGGAAACTCGGAATGGCGGGGGCGTTACTCACCGTAATCAAACTGCTCTCACCAGTTTGACATTCCTGCCTGCTAATACAATGCAGCCCCTTTTGTCACAAACTGTCATTAATCAGCTCCAGACTGCGTACTTCGGTGTTCTCCAGTCTGCAGGGGGGACGATGAGATTTGATGGGCCACATCCCGAGGTAATAACTCGGAATGGCAAGGGCGTCACTTCCCGTAATCCAACTGTTCTCACCGGTTTAATGTTCCTGCCTGCGTTTGACATTCGTGCCTGTATGTAAATAATTTATATGATTTCAGAAAATACATCATATTCATTCGTTGATTCTGTAATACTGAATGACAAATTTTCAAATTTAAAATAATTTGGAAATGCCAAATTATTACATAAACACAACAATACCAGACAAATTTATAATTTTAGAAACACCTCAGATTATAAGTACTTTTGGTTAAAGATTCCTTCTACATAATGGTATTCAAACTTACAAAAACTTGCCAATACTCCTGAGGAATGTTAGAAAACTAAATAAATTTAAAGAAATACTTTTTTAAAATAGTATTAATAATTTATGTCTGGGCTATTATGCTATTACGCAATGTATTTCTTGTACATATTTATCTATTGTTTTAACATACGATTCTTTATGTTACTATTAATGTTCATGTATTCCTTGTAATGAACCTGAAAATGTGTTATGAAAAATGAATTAAGAAAAAATGCTTTTACCAGTAAGTTAGTTGCTGCAAAGGAACTATGCAAATTAAACGATTTGAACATTTGTAGATAACGCTGATATTCGCCTCCATAGTTATGGGACTGAGAATGGATGCAATAGCAATCGTGTTGTCATTTTGGCTGTTAGTGATGTTCGCTCTCAACAGGACTTGGATGAGAGTTCTGTGGTTCCCTACTTTAGTTATAGCCGCCATTGCTGTCCCTCTACAATATTTTGCTTCATTAGGGTACTGGCCTACTCATTGGGAAAGTAAGTGACAATTTTTTTGCTACTAGAAATATCCTCTTTTCTTAAAAAAAAAATAGCTTGATTTGCTGTACTCTCTACATATATATAAAACTAAAATACTTGCAACCAAAGTAATAAAAACTGTAATTCGCAATGAAAGCGAAAGTGCAATATTTTTAACACGTTCGCGGACACTGCCGTCATTCCACATCATTTACTTTTGTTCAGTCAGGGCACTAAGAAAGGACTAATTGCGCTCTGTGACACAGTGATAAAATATGATGTATTTGATAATATAGAAAAACGTAACTTATACCTTTAGAATGAAAAATTTTCAAAGAATTAGTGATAAAGTCCATTCAAGGCTATTGCGCTGTTACGTCAGAATATCTGACGTCAAAAGAAAACATCCGTACGTCTTAGATAGACTCGTACGTTATTTTTTACACTAGCCAAAAGATGTCTCTGTACCTGTTTTCTATTCCGGAGCACGTCCCGTTTTTATCAATTTTACATACTTATGACAATAGGTTTGTTCTAGCAGCGATTTCAAACGGTTTCAAACCATCCGGAGTGTGCGCATAACGATATAAGCGTCGCTTATATCGCTATGCGCAAACTCCGGATGGTTTGGAACCGTTTGAAATCGCTGCTAGAACAAACCTAATATTGTTTTAAACGTCTGGGCATCTGAATAATACTTTTGACAGTTCGTTTAATTTGAAATAATAATATGCTTTTTATCGTCTAAAATCCGTTTAAATACGATTTTAAATGGCAAAATTGTATAAAAATCCGAAAATTCGGACTTTTTTAGGCCGATAGCTATGGCTTCGGACGAATTTGTCGTGGATTTTGAAGCGAAAATTCATTTTAAATTCAACCGTCCATTAAAAATAAGCTGTGCTATGGATCCAAATACACTGCGAATATAATAATTAAAAAATAATACTTTTGACGGTTCGTTTAATTTAAAACATGCTTTTTTATCGTCTAAAATCCATTTAAAACGATTTTAAATGGCAAAATTGTATATAATACCGCCCTAGCGGCTAGAATTGGTTTGCGCATTTCCGTCTCATTTGCCGAGATTTGTCCTCATATCGCCGCGTAAAATGTTTACACATCAAAAATAAATTTTTTCTAGAGATATCATTTCTTAGTATTATCAAATAAATAAGAAAAAAATATTACTTAGTTACTTACATTGTGCACAGCTTTCCAGGGTAAAAGTGGTCTACCAGCACCTTTTTCACGTGTGAAATAATACACTAATTTTAAAATTAAAGCTTGCTCTTTCTCACTGAACCGGTGGGGCATCTCAAAACGATTTTTATTAGCAATTATTAGCGTAAAACACAAACCAACTACCAATAAATCAATAAATGAATTAAATCTGTTATTTTCGTTATGATATTTTGACATTGACGCAAATCGAAATCGATGTCAAAGATTCCAATTTGACGGACCAATTTAGTACATACGTTCATTGCATAAAGCAAGATGGAATGATATGACGTAACAGCGCAATAGACTTGAACGGACTTTATAAAAAAACACCGCTTCATATGACGTCATGTCCCGCAAATGACGTAATTTATTTCAATATGGCACTGACGTCATATGCCGCATGGAAGAAATAAGTAAAAAAACGTTTTTCTTTGATGCGAAAATTGTATTCATAGATAATATAATTACTAACAATACAAAGCATATATATTTTTGAAATCAGTTACACAAATGGAACAACAAAGCAGGTGCAAAGCTCTAATCTATTATATAAAACAAAGTCGTGTTAGTTACACCACTTATAACTCAAGAACGGCTGAACCGATTTTTATGATCTTTGGTTTGTTGGATTTGTCTCCGCTCCGAATAGCAGAATAACTATGAAATTATGGGAAAAATTCTCGGATAAAAATTATACAAAAAATTAGTTATAAATTTGGCTTGGAAATCCGTCATCTTCCGCAATTGGCAGCTCATATCACGCACGATTATAGTTTTTTAGTAATATATGATGTCCACTGCAAATCAGTGACATACCACACATTATAGGATAGAAATTCAACGGAAAATAGTGGGAAAGTAGCATATTCAAATCTAGAAAGATACTTAAATACATAGAAAATACTTAAATCGAAATATTAAAAAATATAGAGAATAAATGACAACAACTGTCAAATCGATTGGTATCAATTATTCCAGATCATTCGGTCGATCAGTTATCCGTACTTCGTGTTGCTTAAACATCGATAGCAAATCAACTATCGAAGCAATCGATAGTTTTATAAAGAGCTATCGATAGTCGAAACAATTTTTTCCAATGACGAAGAAAAGAAACCGGCTTAAAGATAAAAATTTAGATACTTGTTCATCATTCATAATTATTCAACCGATTTTTATGATCTTTTATTTGTTGGATCTGTCTCCACCCAGAATAGCAGAATAACTATTAAAATATCGGAAATCGGAAATATAGAGTGGGTCCAAAAACTACGCAACCTATAGGAAATTTCTTTATTATAGGTTTCTCAGAAAATGTTATTCTTTATAAAAGTTGATGCTTGAAGAAAAAAATAATTTTTACAATGCTGAATTAAGGATAAGTTATACAGGGTCCATAAAACACACAAACAATAAGATTAAAAAAAAATGTATATCGGAATACCTATCTATATATCGGTTTTAGAACGTCTTACGACGTTGTCCGATGCCTAACTTCCACGTCCTCCGGTCATTCCATTGGTCTTCTGTTAAATCCCTGGCACTCATTGCTCTTGTTATGCCCTCTTTCCATGTCTTCTTAGGTCTTCCACGCTTCCAGCGATTTTGAGGTACCCACTTCATAACTTTTTTGGGGAGTCTTGTATTATCCATTCTCTGAACATGGCCATACCATATCAGTTGTTTCCTTTCAATATCGGTTGTTAAAGATCCGTCTATACATACTCGTTGTCTAACTTCTTCGTTTCGAACCCTCTCTCTTCGAGATATTCGTAAACTCCGTCTAAAAGCGTCCATTTCTACTGCTTCAAGTTTTCTTCGGTTGGCCTTTGTTATCCTCCACGTTTCTACGCCGTAGAGCAGACTACTTTTTATCAGGTTCTCATAGATTTTGAGTTTCCGTTTCTTTCCTATTTCAATACTCCAAAAAACACCATTCAGACAGCCAATTGTCCTCCTAGCTTGTGTTACTCGCTTTTTAATCTCTTTGTCATCTTTACCCGTTGTGTCAAATATAACTCCCAAATAGGTATATTCACTGCAGGATTTTACTTCGTCGTTATCCGGTTGTATGTTGGATAATTCTGCATCAATTGGTAAGTATTTTGTTTTTTGTGTATTTATTTCCAAACCCCATCGTTTATATTCCTCCTGTAGCTTTCTCGTCATATACTCCAGATCGTCTTTATCATTAGCTATGATAACCTGATCGTCTGCGAACTGCAGAGTATATAAACATACATCTTCCAGGTCGACACCCATTCCATTGCATTTTCTTTTCCACTGTCTCAAGGCCTTTGCCACATAGATCTTGAACAGTGTGGGTGAGACACAGCAGCCTTGTCGTAAACCTTTATTGGTCAAAAATTTTTTAGGTAACCTATTGCCTATTTTGATTTTGATGTCGATTCTTCGTACAGGTTTTTTAGGGCTCTAATTAGGGTGTGGTTAATATTGGTTTCCTGTAACACTTTAAATAGTCTGTTAACGGGGACGGTATCATATGCTTTGTGTAGGTCAATAAACATGAGGTGTGTCTCTTGATTAGTTCCACTTTTTTTCTCTATTAGTTGTTTCAAACAGAAAATGTTATCGGTGCAGGTTCATCCAGCGTGAAATCTGGACTGTTCCTCCTCTTCTTGTTCTTGGTGTTCTTGCTCTATTAAATCTCGGAGAATTCGTCCGTATAATCGACTTAGGGTACTGGTTACCGATATACCTCTGTAGTTGGAGCAGTCTAGTTTGTTATCTTTTTTGTGTATTGATGATATATAGGCAATTTTCCATTCTTTTGGTATTGGGGCACCGTTTAAAAATTTATTTATGCACCAGGTTAGTGCTTTAAAGAGTTTTTCTGAGCTACACTTTATTAACTCGCCTGGAATATCCTCCGGTCCCGGAGCTCGATTATTTTTAAGTTCTGCTACCGCTTTTTTTAATTTTGACACATTGATGTTAATTGTTTCTCCCTCGATATTTATTTCTGTGGGTGAATGTGTAACGTATTCATCCCTACTTTCCGTAAAGAGTGTTTCATAATAACCTCTCCATTTGTCCATTGGTATTAGCTGTAACCTGGTGATCTGTTTTCCTGGAGCTTTTACTCTGTTGATGAATTTCCATGACTCAGTGCATTTTTTTCCTCCCAAATACGTGTTAATTTCTTGACATTTCTTGTCCCATATTTCTCGTTTGGCAGTTCTTATTCTGTGTTTTGTTGTTCTTTTTATTTCTAAATATGTCTCTCGATCTTGTTGTTCTTTACTACTTAACCACTTTTTGTAGGCATCCTTCTTTCCTTTGACTAAGTCATATATTTCTTCACTCCACCATATATTTTTACTCTGGGTCTGACATTTTATTCTAAGGGCTTCTTCCGCTGCACTCAGAATGCTGTTCAATATATTTGTGTATATGTCTTCAACAGTTTTGTTTTGTGTTAGATTTGTTAGTTTTTCGTCCAGTCGTTTTTGGTATAATTGTCTTGTACTTTCGATAGTTAAACTTTCCAAGTTATACCTTTTAGATTCAATGATTTCGGTGTGAGCAGAGTTTGTGTTGGTTTGTTCTGTTATTCTGTGTCTAAATGGAAATATTATTTTGGCTCTTACTATGTAATGATCCGAACCGCCTGTTATTCCTCTATACGATCTTACGTCATTAATTTGAAGGGTCGTACTTTGTCTTACTATAACGTAATCTATTATTGACTTTAGATTCCTTGTTGGTTGAGTCCATGTATATGTGTGTATGTCTTTGTGTTTGTAAAAGCCATTTGTCACTTTCAAAAGGTGACTTTCACATATTTCTATTAGTCTTTCACCGTTATCATTTTGGTTTAGTTCTCCATGTGGGCCGATTATTTTACTGTTTGTTCTTCGCCCGATCACCAAGAATTATAAGTTCTCTTGCATTTCCAATTTTTGTGATTTCTTCTTTAACTTTTTTAAAAAATTCATCCTTTTTAGCATACGGTTCGTTATCAGAAATTACATATATTCCAAGAATGGTGACTGGTTTTTAATTTATATCGAGATTGACTCTGATCATATTTTCATTTATAGTCTCAAAATCTGTGATCTTATTTTTGTGTTTTTTGTGTATTAAAACAGACACCCCTCTTTTAGCTCTTTCATGTTTAGGCACTCCACTAAACATGTGTACGAAGTTGTTATTTACTTCTGTGCCATTCCCTTTCCTTTTTGTCCGAGTTAGGGTAACAATATCCATATTTAGGGTACTTATTTCTTCAGTAATTTCCTCTATCTTTCCGCTAAGACCTTGTACGTTCCAGGTGCCAATATTCATTGTCCATTTTCGTAGCTTTTTTCGTTTTCCAGCAGTTCCGTCCGAGGTTCCGAGGCGACCGTTAGGCTTTTTAGTAAATGGAGATTTTTCTAAGGGACAGGGAACTAACCTGACGCCAAAACCCCCAACCTGGAGCACCAGGTGATTTTTTACTTAAGGTTTTCTTCCTTCAGACTGGTTGTCTTTCAGGACTTCGGAGACCAATCTTCCTCTCGAGGTTCTTCCGCCTTCCAGGTATCTTCTTTCCACCGTTGACCTCTTCACCTGTACCCCAGGCGGGGGCCCTCACAGGGTGCTATCATCCGGGCCAGATAAACCCTGGTTTTTTAACGAGGTTGTTACTCCTCCCCCTCCTCTCTTCCCCATTGTTGATGGGGAAGAGAAGAGAATCGGAAGACCTTCTGCAGAAAAAAAAATTCCTATTAAATTGTTGATGAAAAAATTAAGAACAAAATTAAGAAAAAAAGGATTTATCGACATTTTTTCAATAATTGTCATGAATTGTCTCCGCATCAGTGCAGTTTTGGAAAAAATGGTATTTCACTTTTAGTTTTGCCTTAATAGAAACCTAATTTTTTCTGCAGAAGGTTTTCCGATATTCCCAAATTTTTGTTTTTTTAACCATAATTTTTGTATTTTTTAAGTACCCTGTATATTTTATTCTTAATTTAGCATTGTCAAAATTAGTTTTTTTTCAGGCATCCACTTTTATCAGGAATAGCATTTTCTGAGAAACTAATAATAAAGAAAGTTCCCACATGTTGCATACTTTTTTGGACACACTATATAAAGCATGTTGTATTTGTTTCCGCCCAGAATAGCAGAATAACTATTAAACTATCGGAAATCGGAAATATACAGTGTGTCCAAAAACTACACAACCTGTGGGCAATTTCTTTAATATAGGTTTCTCAGAAAATGTTATTCTTTATAAAAGTTGATGCTTGAAAAAAAAGTAATTTTTACAATGCTAGAGAAATTGCCCATATGTTGCATACTTTTTTGGACACACTATATAAAGCATGGTCGGGTTAGTTACACCAAGAACGGCTGAACCGATTTTTATGATCTTTGATTTGTCTCCACCCCGAATAGCAGAATAACTATTAAAATATCAGAAAAATTATGTAGAAAATTAGTTTTTAAATAAACTAAGTTTGGAACCCGGCCATCTTCCGCAATTGACAGCTTACGTCACGCATTCTTAGGTATAGCTTTTTTGTAATAATTGATGTCCACTGCAAGTCAGTGACATACTAAACATTATAGAATAGAAATTCAACGGAAAATAGTGAAATAAATAGAAAATACTTGAATCGAAATGTAAACAAAAATATAGAGAATTAATTACAACGACTGTCAAATTGATTAGTCTCAATCATTCCAGATCTTATCATCTACATTTATTGAATTTTTATTTTCTTTATTATCCTAATAAACTATTGAACTTAAAATCCTAAGTTAAGTTTTGCTAAAAGTTAACAACACATTGATTGACTGTTAGGCGGTACGAAGTTCGCCGGGTCAGCTAGTTTATAATAAAATTAAATGCATTTCTAAGAATGGGAACTTATATATTTTCCGCATCTGTTCTAGCAGATACAAGCATTTCCTTTGCATCATGTATGATAACCTATATGTTAAAATCCCCACCGCATAGGCAGCCTCCTATTTTTAAACCAGCTATCGATACGTCCATGGTAGTTTGTGATAGAAGGTTTGATGTTTGATGTGCACGGAGCAAATATTTTTATCTCTTGGATACACTGCACCTGATTACGGTATAACTTACAAGTTATAAATATCGCATTTTAGCATAGAGAAGAACACTACCTTTGGCCAGCGTTTTACATTTCTAGACACATTATAGGAGGCTACATATGTGGTGGGGATTTTAACACTATAGGCACGGTAGTTGCTTATACTGTGCTATAGGTTACTACTATACACGAGACAAAAGAAAGACTGTTGCATCTGCTAGAACAGCCGCGCCCGACGAAAGGTTAATAACTTAATCGTCCCGGGGGGGGGGCTGGGGTAATAAGTAGGTCTGGTGTATTGTCAGACGACAAGAAATAGGGTCATTTCTGTAGTGCTGGATTGTCTATTTTTCGCCACGCCTCGTTGTCATGGCCAACTAATAACAAAACTTAAAAGCCGTATAGCATTTTTACAATAGAAAAATGAAAAATTGTCAATATTTCAAAAACTACAAGATTTTCGAATAGACAACCTTATACAAGGTTGCCTTTATTTTTAATGCTGAATAAGATAAAATTATAAAACTCGGGGGTTTCCATTTGAAAAAAAGGACTTTTAACGATTTTTTCATTTAATTTTTTAATGTTAGTGTTTCACCCTGTATTTATTTATTATAAAAATGCCAACCTATGCCACTAAAGTAGGCGAAATTGATAGTTCTATTTAGACCTGCAAACGTCATTTTTGACATAATATTCAAAATATGTCAAAAACGGTTAGACTTAGGTGTACGATATTATATATAAAATATATCTAAAATTTTCTGAGAAATTCAAAAATGCCTTAATATACAGGGTATTATATTTAAAATAGGGAAGTTGATACTTGTCCACGAAAATAGGAGCACTATATATAAAAATTTTATATTTTAAAATATATGTAAATCCAAACAACTTTTATGTTAAAGTTTTTTTGGTACACCCCGTAGAATCTGAGATGTCATCCCATAATAAACGGGCCACCCTATACCTACTGTCGATTCGGCATTCGGTGGTATTTAGAGAATATCTGCTGTGCCTCTGATCTCTTTGTCCAAGCTTGGATAACGCTATAGCGTCATGTCTCACCTGTTGCTGTGGCACAAATTACCCAAAAACAGATACGAAAGCTTTGTCGGAATGTCTGATGTTCGTTGGCCGAAGTTTTATCGCGAGAGTAGGTTAATGGAATCTTATACCGCACCAACAATATGAAAATATTGACGGCGACAGAAACATTCGTTTAGCGTAGAAAGGCCAGAACTGATTTTGAATATGCTCTAGTACAATATTAATTGTGCCTCCTTCCACCTCGCACATGTGGATAAAGGAGGAGCTTCGCATATATTGTGTCCGCGCGGCGGCATCGTCTTTCGTATCTGTTTATAGGTAATTTGTGGCTGTGGTTGATGGTAGAAAATGGCGGTGGAAAATGTGTAGCTTTGCAAATTGTTCCTGTAAAATTCAAATCAAAGGTTTGAAGTCAGATCCCTATCCTAGTGAAGTTAAGTAGAGAAAATTGGAGACCAATGTACTCTGTCAGAAAGAAAGAGTTGCTAGTTTTAAAACATGAAACTTTAATAAATTTTAAATTCAGTAAAGACAACGGTGTATTTTTAAATTAACCAATCAAGAAATTTCAGTAGATATTTAATAATAAGTTACATTTGGTATATTTAGTTTTATGTGTGAATGAATGAATGAGTGAAAGTAGTTAGAAGTTTATAATATTTATAATATTTAATGCAAATTAAGTATTGCATTATTAAAGTACGTAATACCGAAAATACCTGTTTCAATTCACAACCTATGTATAAAACCCCCATCACTCTATTTTGGTACAGTCCACTACTTAATGTGTTTGATTATAGAGTTAATTATCATCCCCACCTTTATGGTGATAAATGATTAAAAATTAATTGTTTATCCTGACCAATCGCTCTGTGTGACGCACTACATCACTGTGGAACTCACTTACAGGACATCTGATTCCTCAAAATTAGAACCTATTCTATAACCGTGTCAATTAGTATCGTCACACATACAGCGCGAGTGTCATAGGATCTCCTTTTAGTCTGTGTGCCACTGCCATAAGAAAATTGCTTAATTTGATATTTTTTCTTGTCATTATGTAAGAGAACCATTCATTTGTCCCAGTCTGTCCGGATATCAGCCTCCTGGAGACATTTAATTGTTAAATAGATTTTCTTTCATTTCTGATATTGGTTCTCCTCTCAGCTGCAACATTTCAATGATTAAGTCCTCTGGTGCTCGACCTTTTGTCATCAGGGATTTGAAGATTTACGTCTTAATAATTATGTCCGACACTTCTGCCGAACCTATATTTTATATTTATTCATAGGATCACGGCTGTATGTTTGAATGCAGAAATAATTAACCGGTCTTCAGCCAATAAGGTTTATTAAAAGTTGATTTGTTTTGCGTCCAAGCTTTCGGTCAGTATATCGTGACCTTCGTCAGGGCTAAAAATTATTTTATATACTAATGTATAATATATAACAATTTTGTGGCAACTTACAATCAAAACTAGTTTAACTCAATTTTGGCAATTATAACATTTTAAAAAATATTGTAAAAAATTGGTAAAATATTAGAATAACTTATAGAACTACATAAAATGTCAAAGTCAATCTACTTTGTTTCAAAATAAATAATTTACGAGGTATTAAAGGAATACTTGATATTTGTTGTTACCTAATTTAGTAGTAATGATAAGGTGTATTGGTACAAAATTATCGATTATTTAGTGATAATATATAAGAATAAATTGAGCTTAAATCATCAATTTCAGTTCTCTTATTCATAGAATTAGTTTTATTTATTTCGACCATTTCTAAAAATAACCTTTTATTTAAATTTGTTTCTGTATGGAGAATTTTGATTTCATTAAAGTTTGGTATGTGACCAGTAATATATGCATGTTCAGATAAAGCAGAAGTGTTTTTTTGAAGTCTTATGTCACTTTTATGTCCAGAAATTCTATTTTTTAGATTTTGTGACGTTTGTCCAATATACTTTTTATCACAATTATTACATGGAATTGAATATACTAAATTTCAGTAATTTAAAGCAATAGTTTTATCTTTTAATTTAGAATATAAATTACCAATAGATTTAACATTTTTTAGCGCTAATTTTACAGGTTCATTTCTAAAAATTTTTATTATTTTTGGAGTAAGTT
>MU182118.1:39058-54416 GCA_016904865.1 Pissodes strobi | reverse complement strand
ATTTGATATATTACAATTTACGGATATACTGATCCAATGTTTATTGATACTATTGATTACTAAATTGATTGGTATGTTGGTAAAGAGTGATTTAACGTCTAGACTGATTAATGTATGATTTTCAGGTATTAATTTGTTATTAATAAATTTTGAAAATTAAAAAGAATCTTTAATATAATATCTATTAGATTTATTGTATGAAGTTGTCAAAATATTTGATATGAAATCTGTTAATTTTTTATTAGGTGCGTCTATACAAGAAACAATTGGTCTTAAAGCTAGAGTAGCTTTATGAATTTTAGGTAATCCATAAAATTTTGGACATATTGAATTGTAATTTTTTAGTTTTTTTGATGTAATTTCGTCAATCATATTTGCCTTAAATATAGTTGTAACTAGATTATTAGAATTATTTTCTATTGATTTTGTTGGGTCCTTGTTAATTAAAGAATAAAAATTTTTATCTTCAAGTAGATCATTGGCTAAAGATATGTATTGTTGTTTATCAATTATTACTGTTACATTGCCTTTGTCAGATTTAGTAACTAAACTATTAATATAGATTAGAATATTTGATCAAATTAAAAGAAATAATATTGATAAAATTAACAAATTAAAAAATTAATTAAAAAATGAAATCAATAATAAAATTAAATCTAAAGATACATGGATTAAAAATCTTACTAATATTCAAATTCCAGATGATATAAAAAACTTTTTAGCATTAGGTTTTAAATTTTGTGTTCCTCCAAATATAAAAGATATTTCAATCCCTAAATTACTATCAGACATTGAAAATATTATCTATGGATTTAATATTAATAAAAAGAATTTATTTAGAGCTAAACTTACAAATATCATTACTAATTATTTACACTCTAATAAACATGTAGATCATTTTATCAATAATCTCTTTTATAAGACAAAAAAAAATTTAAAAGAACATCCAAATATTTTAGTTACTAAAGCTGACAAAGGCAATGTAACAGTAATAATTGATAAACAACAATACATATCTTAAGCCAATGATCTACTTGAAGATAAAAATTTTTATTCTTTAATTAACAAGGACCCAACAAAATCAATAGAAAATAATTCTAATAATCTAGTTACAACTATATTTAAGGCAAATATGATTGACGAAATTACATCAAAAAAACTAAAAAATTACAATTCAATATGTCCAAAATTTTATGGATTACCTAAAATTCATAAAGCTACTCTAGCTTTAAGACCAATTGTTTCTTGTATAGACGCACCTAATAAAAAATTAACAGATTTCATATCAAATATTTTGACAACTTCATACAATAAATCTAATAGATATTATATTAAAGATTCTTTTGAATTTTCAAAATTTATTAATAACAAATTAATACCTGAAAATCATACATTAATCAGCCTAGACGTTAAATCACTCTTTACCAACATACCAATCAATTTAGTAATCAATAGTATCAATAAACATTGGATCAGTATATCCGTAAATTGTAATATATCAAATGATATGTTTATTAAAATAATAAACTTTATCTTCAATTCTAATCATTTTTGTTTTAATAATAAATTTTATAAACAAGTTTTTGGAACCCCAATGGGTAGTTCTATTTCTCCAATCATTGCCCAATATGTAATGGATGACTTATTAGATCAATGTTTAGAAAATTTAACTTTTCAACCAAATTTTATTAAAAAATTTGTTGATGATATTATTTGTTGCATTCCTAGTGACAAAATAAATGAAATTCTTTTAGTTTTTAATAATTACCACCCAAAATTACAATTCACAATTGAAAAAGAAGTTAATAATCAAATACCTTTTTTAGATACAATGATAATTAAACAAAACCATAATATTCTAATTACCGATTGGTATTTAAAACCTGTACACTCTAAAAGATATTTAAATTATTATTCTTATCATAGTAATAAAATGAAAATAAATTTAGTTTTAGCTTTAAAAAATAGAATAATAAACCTAGTTCATCCTACTTTAATAAATACAAATTTACACAAACTTAAAGACATCCTTATAGATAATGGTTATCCATTAAATTTTCTAAAAAAATTGCTTTTTAACATTAGAATAAATAACATCAACAATAATATTCATGATAATATAAATAATGATATTTCAAATGTTTGTTATGCTTCATTTCCATATATCAAAGAACTTACTCCAAAAATAATAAAAATTTTTAGAAATGAACCTGTAAAATTAGCGCTAAAAAATGTTAAATCTATTGGTAATTTATATTCTAAATTAAAAGATAAAACTAGTGCTTTAAATTACTCAAATTTAGTATATTCAATTCCATGTAATAATTGTGATAAAAAGTATATTGGACAAACGTCACAAAATCTAAAAAATAGAATTTCTGGACATAAAAGTGACATAAGACTTCAAAAAAATACTTCTGCTTTATCTGAACATGCATATATTACTGGTCACATACCAAACTTTAATGAAATCAAAATTCTCCATACAGAAACAAATTTAAATAAAAGGTTGTTTTTAGAAATGGTCGAAATAAATAAAACTAATTCTATGAATAAGAGAACTGAAATTGATTTAAGCTCAATTTATTCTTATATATTATCACTAAATAATCGATAATTTTGTACCAATACACCTTACCATTATTACTAAATTAGGTAACAACAAATATCAAGTATTCGTTTAATACCTCGTAAATTATTTATTTTGAAACAAAGTAGATTGACTTTGACATTTTATGTAGTTCTATAAGTTATTCTAATATTTTACCAATTTTTTACAATATTTTTTAAAATGTTATAATTGCCAAAATTGAGTTAAACTAGTTTTGATTGTAAGTCGCCACAAAATTGTTATATATTGTACATTAGTATATAAAATAATTTTTAGCCCTGACGAAGGTCACGATATACTGACCGAGAGCTTGGACGCAAAACAAATCAACTTTTAATAAACCTTATTGGCTGAAGACCCGTTAATTATTTCTATATTTTATACTCGTATTTTTTCCAATTCGGTATTCCCTGGTGGTGAACCAGTTTCACTTGTGTACAGCTATCCATAATATTCTTCCAATACTCTCTTGATGCCATCTATGAGTGTCATCAAGTCCTTCGTTTTCTGTCATTTTATAATGTGGGGTATGGTTCAAGATTGAAAAATGTAGAAATTTTTTGGTGATTGGAGGCAGTTTGTGGTGGATTTTACCAGGTTTTCGGGTGAATGTTCTACTTCTAGTATATCGATGCGTATAGTTTTTGTGGCAAATAAATAGTTTCATTTATCTAAAATATTTTTTAAAACTACTTGAAGATAGAAAAATGAGCCAGGAACGGAGAATTTTGAATTTTTTTACGCGGTAAGCAACGGTTTTTGCCGGGGGAGATTTCGAAGTAAAATTTTATGTTAAACGTCGAAGCCGTGGCAATTAATTTCAAAATATAGAACGTAAAAAAGTTATTGTATTTTAAAATACTAATCTCGTATTGCTGAAGTTTTTTCTTCTGTCGTGTAATCTTAAACACAAACTTTATTTGTTTATTTGTTTGTACAGTATGTTTTTATTTCTTTAAAATTTTGCCATTGGAAGAACAAAATGTTTAGCCAATGCAACACGTTGGATTTGAGAAAATTCACTTTTGTAGATCGAGTTAAAATTTAGTTGGGCTTTCTAGGAGCATCGTATAGTCCCGATATGCAACTATTAGAGACTTTTCAGATTCTTAAAGATTTCTGAATATTTTTAGAAACAGCAACACGATATTGGAGCTCAAACGATTTCCTGCTGAGGACCCAACAGTTCTGCCACCTATTGAACATGGCGCATCCGCCACAAAAAAATAAGCTCAGCCTTGATTTCTGTCTCCTGTTGTTGCTTTCACGACAGTGGCGATCCTTCAGAAAAGAGAAGAAGTTTAAAGGGCAGTATTCTCCCCCTGGAACTAATGATGATGTTTCTAAATTAATGGATGTCAAGGATGTCGATAACCCTGTACCTGATTTTATCACTTACACCAGGTAAACGTTAATCAATAGTTTTATTAACACCAAAGGCACCTGCATGATGACGATTGTATTCATGTTCCATTTTCGTATTTTTAGGAGTTACCTAGATGTTTTTAAGAGAATCTTCTTCACTGCCTGGTTTTACATGGCATTGCTTTTTACATTTTTGGCGGGTACTATGAGGCCGACCCTGTATTCTTTCGGCTATATACTTGGGGCATTTGTGTTCGCATGGGAAGGAACTGATTTGTTTTTGAGGCCTCCGAATAGAGTTTTGTGGAGGTTTGTAGACTATTTTTGAACACAGTTCTACTTAATTAACTAGAGATCTTGTATCTTTAAACGTAATTTTGATCAGTAAGAAAAGCACCGCCGCGCCGTACAAATTCAAATTGTTTATATAAGCAAAACATAGCAAATTCAGCAAAAACATCTTCATGTTTTATGGGTATTTTCTCCGAGTAGTGCTAAACACAAAAGCAACTGAGATTCTTATGGTGAATTGAAATTTATCTCCAAAAAAGCGGTTGAACGACAATTAAAAACCATATAAAATAAAATTTTAAATACTTTGCATTTCCTGAACTGGAGCAAGCAAAAATGGACTAATGGGTTTTACTAAAGTTGCAATAAAATATTGAATAAAATACAACGTTTTACAGAAGCTATTTTTGCTATAAAGAGTTTATTCTGTTTTAAGTCATCGTACCATCCTAGTTTCCTCTATTTGGTATATTTCAAGCAGCGGCGACAACATATTTTTAGGAAACATTGGTATCTGATCATTGTTCATTTTTATAAATAAATATCCTTTTTTTTAAATATCTTTTACTATCAATCAATAACATAAGTTTGTCAGTTTGTTGTCAAAATTGTTTTTGAGAGTTCAAGAAAAAATTCCGCGAAAAAGATATAATAGGCATAATGAACATAAACGCAGCTAATAATTTTAAATATTATCTTTCAAGTTGATAATGCAATTCAATGAGCAGCAGATACAACAAAATTGCAAATATTAGGAAGAATGAGATAAAATCAGACAAAACTTACGCATCTTATATCTTTAAAGCAAAACAGAGTCCAAACCAGGTATTTAAAGATTATAATTTGGGACATAATTTATTCCATGTACGCCAAAAAAGAATATGTGTCATTGGCAACAACAAGACAAAATTTCAGAGAACAAAATAAATATTTTTCAATCGACTCCCTAAGAAGATGAATGAAGAGTATAGGCTTTAAGTGGAAGAAATCAAAGAACAGAACATAGAAAAAAAGAATCAAGGTAAACATTATCTTGGCACCTTTTTAGAGTCTCGTTATAGAAATCTGCGCTTTATTAATTTTAATAATTTCGTTTTTTTATACACTTTTCGAGTTAAAGCTTACGAGTAAATAAATGTGTTTTAAAAAAAGTGGGGGCCCATCAAATGACATGAATGCTATGGCTCTAGAATTGCAATACATTAATTTAGCGGATCTCTCTCTCTATCTCTCTATCTGTCAGCCTTATTCGGTCCACTCCTGGACATAGGCCTCTCCGAGTATTTTCCATTCTTGTCGATTTTGAGCAAGTTGTGCCAAGTTTCTACCGGCGACCTCCCTGATATCGTCCAGTCAATGCTTCTGCGGTCTTCCTGTACTTCCCCTTGTTTCTCTGGGGCGCCAGTGGATCACTTTGTTGGTCCATCTACTGTCGTCCTGTCTTGCAATATGTCCTGCCATTTTCTCCATTTCATCTCGGCCATGTAGCGGATTACGTCTGTCACCTTTATTCGTCTTCTTATTTCCTCGTTTCTGATCCGGTATCTTATGAAAATTCCAAGCATTGCTCGTTTCACTGCCCTTTGTGCTGTTTTCAATCGGTCAGCACTGCCTTTTATGGTCGTTATTGTTTCGAGACCATGTTGCTACCGGCAAAATGCACATGTCATAAACTTAGCGTCTTAAATGTATTGAAATGTCTGGATTTTGTAGAACGTATTTTAGTTTTCCAAAAGCAGCCCAGGTTAATTTCATTCTTGGCGTTATTTCCGACTTTTAATTTTCCTCTCCTAGTTTAATGAGGTGGCCTAGGTATACGTAGTCGTCAACTATTTCAATGTTTTCGTTCTTCTTTGAGTGTCGTGCCTGGGTTCACACGTTGGCTATCATTACGTTGATCATTCTGTAACGGGTCATCATTGTGAGATTCCGAGCTAGTCGCTCTACTCACCTGAGGTTGTTTTGAGTTTCGACATTTCATTTTATTTCGGAGGTTTTGGCAACATAATACGTCCGAACGTCACTCTTACCCTGCATTTTGGCGAGTTTATGTTTCAGCCGCCCATTCTGGGTACAGACGCTGTTTGCAGCCGCCCATTCTGGGTCAGACGCTGCTGTGCTAGTTTTGGTCCGCCCCGAGTATTTGATTTTCTCGGTACCTCTCATATATGAGGGGCGTTCCCTTATCCGCCATCTGGGGAGGCACCCGATGGGGGATTAGCAACCCCTCACGGGTAACGGATATAAAGGATGACAAAGCAGATTATAAGGCTTATATTGCCTCACAGCGAATTTCGGAGGGACTTTAAAGGGCCGTACTATTGTCCCCCACTTTTTTACTTTTAAAGAAAAACTGCAATACGAAATAATTTGACTGTCACAAAATTTTAATGTTTTTAGTGCGTGATACTTTACTTAAGCTAATTCATATATTTATAAAATGAATTTGGAAATTTTATAATATTTCTGCAAAATTAATGATGTTTAAGAGAATATGAGTTAAAATTAAGTTATATTCGATTTTCTAGGTCTGACTTCATTAAAGGCGCTAATTTAATAGTTAAAAGCGGATTAAAGACAGGGGATTATCATGACACCATGAACGGGAAAAATTCTGAAAACTGGTTTAAAACTAAGTAGGTTCCGAATCTACCTCCAAAGTGTTTAATAACCATGGAAAATGCTTGTCAGTCTTGAACCGAGCAAGAGGCTAATCGAGCGATTAAAGAAAAAGAGGATTAGCTTTGCAGAAAAAGTATCTTAATAATTGTAATTGTTGTGAGAATCAATTTTGTTGCATCTGCAGCTCGATGCATTACATTCTTGACATAAAATACGATTTCATTCCATAATTGCTTCTTTTTCAGTTAAAAAACGTAATATATTTAAATTTAGCAGCTGATGTGCTTAATAATAAATACTAACTAAAGATTGTTGATAAACATACAATTGTTTATATATGCTAAGTAGTAAAATATAATTTCTTGTTATTAATATTCTCAAAAGATGTATTTTTGAATGCGGTAATTTGTTAATTTTGTTTATGTCGGTGCGGAATAATGGCGTATTAATTTTATTTTCTAATTAAATTGGCAGATTGGCTAATCTTACCTTGATCCATTATTATATGGGAATATTATCCCCGTGCTATGCAAAGTCATAAAAAACGAGTTTAGATTTAGAGCCTTAAAGGTAGCGATCTGAAATTTGTACATAGGTCTAAAATTAAAAGGAGAGTTTTGCATTTTATTAAATCACTTTTCAATAATTATTTATAACTTTTGTATTTAGTTGCGGGTACGAAACTAGAGATTATTATTTTATGGTTTAATTCTGGTGTTTATAACATGATCACCTTCCATTACAATACACTTTTCAACAACTCTTCTCAGCCGTTCACTCAGTTTCCTTAAAATGTGGTTCTTAACACGCTTGCTTAATCTTGAAACAAAGTTCTTCTCTGTTACGTCGTCCAGTAAAATACGCACTTTTCAAGTGCTCCCATACAAAAAAAAAATTACACAGAGTAATATCAGGCGATCTAGAGGGCCATGGTTCTAAAGGGCTATCTCCGTCATAGGGAAATTTGTATTTAATTATTTTCTAATTATCACAGAATTGTGTACGGGGGCACCATCTGACTGGAAGCAAAAATGTTCGCTCTAAGCAATTCTTTGAAATTATTGAGATAAAACGAGCCAACAATTTGCTCGTTTAATTGTGCTCCACCACACGTTTGGTTTTTCACTGTACTGTATAATATGTAAAATTTTGACTAGACACCACATCGTTTGTTGTAAATGTTGGGTCCTCAAGATTATGTTCTTTAAAAAAATCGGTCATTGTTTATTTTGCGCACTTATTGGCTACTACAATAATAAAAATACTGTTATATTCTACGGTACTTCCCTTGCCATCTTCTACACATTGAATGTTGCACAAATGTTTCTACTCCTCATAAAAAAACACAAAGTTTACGCACTACAGTTGTGTCAATTACTATCCGACATGTTCCAAGGCTTCGGACATGCGTAATCACGAAACAAGAATAGGTAGTAGTAGTAAAGTATACGGAATTAATTTCCTCTTCTTAAAAACCGCAAATAAAACAGTTTATTTGCACTTTAAAATGATGATATTGCTGGCGCAAACGTCAGCATGGCACTATTTCTTAAATTATGATTATCTTAAGGTTAGCTTAGCACGGCTCAGCTGTCGCCTGTCCTACGCATAGGTGTTGCCAAGTGTAATTTCGGTTCGGTTCTAAAATATGATATCTTGTTACTCGACGATACTCCGACAGTATCATTTCATTCCTTCGCATATTTCACTTTTCGAATGGCCCTCCGCTCGCTACCGCTCGCTACGGGGGCTCAAGAAAAGGAAACTAACCAGGTGCTAACCCAATCTAACCCAAGACATACCAAAAAACAAGAAAAAACAGTTTAGAAATATAACCTTAAAAAAAAATTTTAAACACCGACGGGGTTTGAACTCGAGTCGCCGAAGTGAAGGCTAATCATGCAAACCCCTATACCACCAGGGCACATACAAACGATTGGTTGCATCACGAGGACATGACGCGCAGGTGCGCGCGCACTCATGGAATGAAATGATACTGTCACAGCATCCGCGAGTTATCTTGTTGGATACAGTCAGCCAACACTTGTTTGGTTCATTTGGATTAGTTAAGTGAGTACCACGCGTAGTGCCCTTGTTTTGTTAGTTTGGGTTAATTTTGGTTTTACGTTAGGCGGGGTTGGTCAAGCGCGTAGCGCGCTAGTACCAATGTCCTTGTTTGGTTAATTAAAGTTGGTTTCGATTATTTTTTGCTGGATCTGGGATACTGAAGACAAGTTGATTAATTAATTAAGATTAATTTAAATTAGTTTTGATTAGTCCGGGTTACACGGGCTCACATCTTGCGAGACGGACTTGGCACGTCCGGGGTTAGACCCCGTAGCTGTCTCTGTGCTGTTTCAACTTATCTGGGCACAGAGTCCACCTCTTCTTTCACCACTCTCTTTCCTATCTAGACCTCTCTTGGTCGACTCTTGCTTCTTCCGGCCCCGTCGCTATTAGGCAACGAGGGCTAGGGGTCTCTATTCTCTTCAACTTCTTAAAGAGAAGGACACCCCTAACCATCCCGCCCCTCGCAAGAGGGATGCCCCACGAATTCTGGGGGGGGGGGGGGCAATCAACCATTACCGCCTAGTAAGGCAGCAGAGGACGAGGTTTTTAACTACCCTGAAATAACAGACCCGTTCAAAAGAAGAAGTTCTATCAATAGGACGCCACCAAAAATCAATGATGGCAGAAAATTATCTACAACTACTATAGAGCTGGTGCGGGACGAAGAAGAAAGCAGAAACAAGAAGCAAGTAACAGACACCCAGGAAACCTAAAACAAGACAGTAACAGCGTTAACAAATAGAAGCGACCAAATTAAGTCATTCTTTAGACACCAAAGAAGCCAATCGGTCACAGAGACTTCCAAGAAAAGAAGAGCATCGGACACCTGCGACACGGAAACAAATGACCCTCACAAAAAATAAGAATGCCCAGAAGTATTCGTTATAAAAGAAACTGTAGAAGAAATACTTGACTCGGAAAAGAGCTCGAGAGCAGAATCGAGCAGAATACAAAGCGGGAAATTAAGGACCTATCAGTGAAACTCAGGAGGAAACTGGAGGTAATAAACAAACAAACCATCCAGAAGTGGCTAGAGGCACACCAATATGAAAGCATAAACAAAATACAAACTGAAAATGTGATACAAACCGCCACAATAGATAGTCAAGAAAAATCATAAAATAAATGGTTGATTCAGAAACACAAACTGCCGCGTGGAACAATCATATAGATGACAAGTGTTACACGCTAGAAGGTGTAATGTGTATGAGGACTGGCTCAATATAGAAGCAAAGAAATGGGACTAAAAGATTTACACAAATACAAAAATACAAACCGGAAACCCCTTGGCAACTAAATCAACTACCGTTAAAGTAGTCCTGGTAGAACAAACAGATCCAAGCATGGAGAGAAGCATCCAAGCGCTATACAAAAACAGATACCCAGAACTCATAGAGACCGAAGAGGAATTCTCTGGCTTAGAACTGAGCTTAAAACAGAAATATACACAAGACGTTACAGGATGCCAGAAAATCATAAAAATCAAGTACCGAAAAAGACCTGTGGGACAAACTAATGAGACTTAAGGATGAAGTAAAAGAAAATGATTGGATTGCTATGCACCACATAGATCGATGCAGCCTAGAAAGGCTAAAAAAATTAGTGAAAATCATTTTTCACAAAGAGAACTCCCAGGTGGTAATACACACAAACAAAAAACAAAAGCAGCACCACACAGAAAACCCAACAAAGAAACAGTGATAGTACCCCTGCGCTTATAATCGGACAAGAAGAAAAACGTACGAAGAAATAGTGAGAATAATCAAGGACAAACTGAAAGAAAAAGATGCTGGCCAAGTTATTAAACAAATTAGAATGACCAAGAAAAAAAATATGCTAATAACAGTAGACAAGGACACTAATGCTATACAGGAGCTAAGAAAGGATATCAAAGATACATCACCAGACATTAAAGTACGCACAATCGGTGGGAAAATGGAAACGATCCATATCAGAGGGTTAGACATATCGGCCACAAAGGAAGAGGTGATTGCAGAAATAAAAAAGGTAGTTAGTGCACTCAAGGATAATGAATTTAAACTAAGCGAACTAACACCAAACGCAGGAAGCACACTGGCGATATCCATAATACTCGATAAGAGGCAATCCGAGAAACTCTTAGAAAAATCATACATCCGCATCGGCCTAACAAGGGGACGAATGGAGAAAAGATTATCGGTGAGACGATGCAATACGTATTGGGCATATGATCATCTCACAGAACACTGCTACGGTCCAGACAGGAGAAACAAATGCTACACATGCGGGCAGGAGCCACCCTGCTAAAATATGTTCTGAGAAAGAAGCAACATGCCTTATCTGCCAAGAAGAACATAAGATAGGAACGAGAGGCTGCCGAGCATTTAGACGAGCTCTCTCCTTTGCAAAAAAGAAATAAGGCATGCACAAAGAAACGAAAGACAGTAAATAGAACGGCAGAGCTCAGAGTTCTCAGACTAGCAAGCGGAAGAAATTCTAGCATGAAATGTATAGTACAACCATAACAAAAAAAGAAAAACTAAAAACTAAAAAGACACACGACAAAAGAAATTCTTACAGATAAACCTAAACATATGCGCTGCAGCACACGATCTTCTAAACCAAAGAGTAAAAGAAGGCAATATAAGCGTAATCATGGGTCAAGAACCAAATCTGAAAAGAGCAAAGAACCTAATTTGGGACATGTGATAGCTTTATCGACGTACGCAACCTAGATGTGGGAAAATACCATGTTGGGCGCGGATTTGTGCTCGTAGAACTTGACGACATAGCAGTAATATCATGTTACTTCTCCCCAAACGGAAAAAATGAAGACTTGAAAGTGCTCCTATTCGACATAGAAACTTGTATAAAACAAACAAAAAATAAATAGTAATGGGAGGGTATCAGAATGCTAAGACCATGGCCTGTGGATTAACAGTAACAAACAACAGAGGAATAATACTGAAAGACTGGTTAGGAGGAAAAGAACTGGTCATACTTAACACTGGGCAGACTCCTACCTTCAATGGCGCAAATGGGTCCTCGCTAATAGACTTTACAATATGTACACCCAAAAGCAGCAAGTACATACAAAAATGGAGAGTTGAGAGCGAAATAGAAAATCTAAGCGACCACTGTAACATCCGATTCGACCAAAGGGTGGCGCATCACAACAAACTCCTGGGAGGCTTTTTTGAAGCAACCGACCCCACTCGCCATAGATGGAACCAGGCTAACACCAGATCAACTAATGGGGAAAATCGTAGAGGTCTGTAATAAATACTTTCCTCTGAAAAACCAGCAACAAAAACATGTAGCTTTGCATTGGTGGGACCCAGAAATAGCCAAAAAGCGAAAGCTATGCAACAGAAGAAGAAGAATATGGACAAAATATAAAGCCACAACTGGTGTCACAGAGGAAGAAAAAACTACAGCAAGAGAAAACTACAAAAAAGCAAAAAGGAAACTAAAATGGGAAATTGTAAGGAAAGAACAAGAATCGTGGAGCAGACTCCTCCAGGAGCTCCAGGGGAATGTTTGGGGGAAAGCGTACAAAATAGTAATGGACAAGCTAAAACTAAGACCAAAGACAACCCTAGATGAAGCAGATACAAAAGACCAAACAGAAAAACTCTTTCCAAGCCATCCTATATGCCAATGGCAAACAATCACTTGCCTAGAGGAAAACATAAGATTGTTTGAAGTAAAAGACATTGAAGAAGCGACCGAAAAAATCAAGCCAAACAAGGCGCCGGCCGGGTCCAGACGGGATCCCGCCCCAAGTCATCAAAAAGCTAATTACAGACAACACCCACACTATAAGAGAATTAATGAACACATGTCCAATAGATGGGACTTTTCCCCAAATTTGCATTATAGAGAAACCGAAAAGAGATCCGGCACAGGAATTAACATACAGGCCATTATGTTTATGTGAAAGTTCCTGGAAAGCCTTATTAAATCTCAACTGCAAGAGGAATTAGAAAGAAAAAATATACTTAACTACAATCAGTACGGATCCAGAAAGGGAAGAAGTGAAGTTAACGCCATTAAAAAAGTACTCGGCATACCGGAGGAAATAAAGAGGAAAGCAGTCAAAAATCAAGACTTCTGTGCCATGGTCATATTAGACGTCCAAAACGCCTTCAATAGAGCTCCATGGGAAAAGATCATACATGCAATGAAAAATTACAAAATAAGTAAGCACATAATTCGGATAACGCAGTCATACCTAACCAAACGATACATAGTGACCCAACCCGGAAATAAGTATCAAACCACCGCATGAGTCCCACAAGGATCAGTATTTGGACCAACCCTATGGAATATCTTCTACAACGAAGTACCGAGACAAATTTGGAGAAAGGAGTGGAACTTATAGCATATGCCGACGACCTTGCCGTTGTGACCATGGCCAAGACTAAAAGAAAACTTGAAGAAAAAACCGAACACGCTGTCAAAATAGTCACGTGGAAATTAAAAGAGATGGGTCTACAAATAGCGATACAGAAGACCGAACTAGTACTGCTGTCGGGCAGAAGAAAGGTCCCTAGAATAAAAATACAAATGGAAGAACACGAAATAAATAGCCAAAACGTAATGAAATACTCAGGAATGTATCTGGGTAAGGACACCCACATGAGCGCCCATGTTAAAAAAAAAAACATGCGAAACAGCCAATCTAGTCACAAATAGATTAAACAGAATCATGCCAAATGCTGGGGGACCCAGCATGACAAAGCGTAGGGTGCTTACAACGGCACTACTATCAGTAATCCTGCATACTGCTCCAGCATGGAGAGATGGCATAAAATTTAATCATTACCGCAAAATACTAGAAATACTAAACCGCAGAATGGCCATAAGCATAATTATGGCATACAGAGCAGTCGCAAGCGACGCTGCAACAACCCTCGCAGGTATGACCCCGCTCGACCTGCTAATTGAAGAACAAGCATTATACAACTCAGAAAAAGAAAACACTGAACAAGCCAAGCTACGTACCATTACGAAATGGCAAGCAAGATGGGAACAGTACCAAGGCTGGGCCAAGACCTTCGTTAGCAGCGTCAAAGAATGGAAAGATAGGAGCTGGGGAGAGCTCGACTACCACGTCACTCAGGCCATGACGGGACATGAAGTATTTGGTTCGTACCTATATAAAATAAAAAAACAACAAACCGCCGGCTGCTGGTTCTGTGAAGCTAAGGAGGACACTCCGGAACACACAATCTTCAAATGTCATATATTTGCACAGATGAGAACACACGCAAAGGAAGAGATAGGACAAGAAATAACAAAAGACAACGTTGGAGAACTGCTTCTAAGAAATGAAGAAAACTGGAACAGTATCACCAAACTGCTTGGAAGCATAATGAAAGCAAAAACAGAGGAGGAGAAGAAAAGAGAAGCAAACCAACAAACATAGCAATAAACAGAACGGAACTGCGAACATAGTTGAAGAAATGCTCCTGGCGGTCCCAACTATCTCGTCGCGAGACACAAAGGGGAAAGAATTTTAGTCGGTAGGTGACCCTACGAAAATGGCACTAACCCGACACACCCTCCGCTGCCAGAACATCAGGCAAGGACTGTCTGTATAGCAGATTTCCTAAACCCCTTACACAAAACAAAAAAAGGGTTAGTTTTAGTCTGGGTTAGATTTATTTAATCTTTGTTAGTTCGGGATGATTTTGGTTAGTTTGGGTTAGGGTTATTTAATATGGGATAGTCTGAGTTGGTTTTGCTTAGTTTGAGATAGTGAAGGGACAAGCGCGCCTAGCACGCTTGTCTCTTTACTTTTGTTAATTAGGATTAGCCTGGGTCAGTTTCGGTTAGTCTGAGTTGGTTTTGGTTAGTTTGAGTTAGTTTAGTGTTGGTTAATTTGGTTAGCGCGACTAACAGAATTTTAGTCAAGTGTGACAACATTGCAAGTAAATTTTGATCATTGAAGTCAGATTGGAGGAGTTTTCGCGTTAAAACGTATTACTCTATAGCCTCATTTGTGATTTTTTTGTTCGTTTTTGGCGTCAAAAGTGTTTTGCGCATTGGATTGGAATTACTACCTGGGATTGCCCCGAAATTCTGTTAAGATGCGTTCGTCATCTGGTTATTGTCGTCAATTGAAATTTTATTGTACCTTCTTGGTTCTTGGTCTTGTCTTAAAAATGGCTCCAGTTCTTGCTAACATTTTGTTGACTTCACCAACGGGTCTGTGCCAAGTTGGCGCTCGGTCATGATGACGCTGATTAAATATTTGCGCAACCTGACGTGTAGATGAGTTTTCATCACCAATTAACCGTATATCTTCAACTTTTTCTTCAATTGTAAGAACTACTCTCCGATCAGTACGTGGATAAAAGACACTGTTTAACTTCTGAAGTAGAGTTTTTTAAAGAAAATTAATTATTTTATTGC
>MU182118.1:0-39048 GCA_016904865.1 Pissodes strobi | reverse complement strand
AATTATGAAATAAAAAAAATTAAATTACTCTAAACGCCATCTGGGTCGTCGGGGTCTTCTTCATTATGAAGCAATTCTGCATGAACACTCTCCACTACTGTGTTCAATCCCCTCGGACCGGCATCCACATAAATTTCTACATCTGGACTTCCACGCACACCTAATTAAGCTCAAGAGACTCGACAGGGCAAGCGCACAAGCCGCGCTGGGTTGTCCAGTTTTCTCCAGCCGTACTTCGTTGCGTCCAGCTTTGTTCCTGTCCCAAGCCATTCTTGAACTTAAAAAATATTAACTTAATTATTATTTTACTAATGCAGAATGCTTTACCCTTTCATTTTTCTTCAAATTACCTGCAGGTGCACGCACAATGAATGTTGTCGAGCAGCTGCAGGGGGCAAAGTTTTCAGCTGCAAGTTAGCATCTAGCTTTTGCGTGGCGGCTACACTTGTTGTAGAGGGTGTAGCGAAGGTCATCTAGGGTGGCATATTTCGCTCCTCTGTATAAAGCAAGAAGCAATTTCTTACCGCAGGAGACGATACTCTCCAAATCTGCTCCGGGCTTATTAAAAACTCCAACTTCGTTGCCCTGGAGAATTTTCAATATTGATGCCTTTCGTTTTCCAAAAACTGCTGGCATTGTATCACAGCCGGAAAAGGCGTGAGCAGAGAGAATGACTGACTTCACATTGTCAAGGTGCTCCTGTATCAATTCGATGTTCTGTGCCTCTTCCACAGGTCCCTTTATCGAAAAATCACAACTTCTGCGTAGGTTTTCTGCGCTGGACAAACATGGCAAGAACATCCGTGTCTATTCCAGCTATAGCAAAGGTCGGGCTATTATACTGGTCAAGGTATCTGCATCCCCGGGGTCCTGTAGCACTCTTATCCCTATCTATTCGAGTGCAGGCTTCAGAAGGCGGGTCCAGTTTGTTTTATTCTGACCCTTTCCCCGTAGTTATTCGCTGTTGCTCTGATGTCTTGGTTGACAACGCCACGAAGTATGACTGGAGAAAACTGGACTACGCAGCGCGGTTTGTGCCACCCTGCTCCGACCTGCTCGCTGCCCCGCCGAGTCTACTGAACCTAATTAGGGGTGCGTGCAAATCCGGATGTGGAGATGCGTGTGGATGCTGCGGCCGGTCCGCGGGAATGGTGTGCCGGGAATGATGTCATCACTGCAGTGAATAGTGTTCTAATGCAGAATTACCTCATAATGAAGAAGACCCCGATGACCCAGATGGCAACTAGAGTAATTTCATTCTAAATTTTTTTATTTCATAATTATCTTTGAAAGTTGCAAGTCATGGTATTTCTAGCCATATTTATAGACTGATTTAACCGTACATAGTAAAGCTTTTATACTACTGTTTCAGTAAAATGCATGTCCACATATAATATATTTTAAGTATTAAGTGGTACTGTTATATTTAATATGAATATATATAATTAATATGAATATATATAAAAATTAAATATTTTCAAGGGCTGATGTGCCCTTATTTCTCATTAAACACGCACGCACTCACAAGATGCGCGTCAGCTTGAAAATTGTCCAGATAAGCCTATTTTGTCCCGCTTTTATTAAGCCACTTCGGGTGAATTTTTTTCCTGATTGAATAGAAATATCATTTTCGGATTGAAAAAAAAAATTTCCAAAAAAATATATTTGAATGATGACCAGATGACCCCTTAGTGTCGTGAACGCTAATTTCACTTTCTAGCAGTATAAATTAAAATTGAAATATTTCCGTTGGCTCAAAATTCGTAAGAAAGTAAAACACTGGTTTTAAAATGAACTATAATTTTTTATGATTTTTTAATTAAAATTAAACTTATTGTACCTACTGACTTGTGGTGTGTTATATTTATAACCGAAAAAAGTATACATACAGCCTTAAACATTCGTTTTTAATAGTCCCATGATTATGATCAATACTTTTTCGAAGTATGCTAACAATGTTAACAGCAATGGAGAAGGGGAAGGGGGAGAGAGAACGTACCACAACACTCACTGGTAACATCATTCATATCGAAGTATAAGATCAGTACAGCACATATCAGAAGTCAGAATGCGGTCTGCATATTTTGCATACGGAACTCCACTGGGAGCCCGGTCTATAGTAAACTTTGATCCTTTGCAACTAGTAAACACAGCCCACCGTTCTAAAATTAGATACGGTGAATTATTCAAAATAGCATGGTCGTTAAAAAAATGGCTTTTTTGAAAAATAAATTGCCATTCTGGTAGAAAAAATCCCAGTATTACAGACGTCAAAAAAATACCATTGCATCATTTAAGAAGTAGCGTAAATAAGCATTTCTTAATACTTTTTAAATCAACAATATTTTGTAATCATATTAGGCTAACTAAATAGTATTTAAGCTAAGCATTCAAGTAAAAGGGATGTCCTTTCCAACCCCCAGATGGGGTTTGGAACTTCTACGTAAGACACCATTTATATTTTACTTTGGTAAATTTTATATAACAGGTTCTATATTTAAAATTATCCGTTATACCTTAATAATCGCAGGCAGAACAGTAGGGACAAAGTCTATCGGGAGTGAGCCTAACAAGCGAATAAAAACTACACATATCATAACTATCATAATAAAAGAGAAGCTTTTAGAAGATCAAAATTCATCAAATATAATCTCGGGATAACATGGCCAAAGAAAGATTAGATTAGTCATCGACTATAATTTCAATGACAGAAGAAATTGTTAACAATGTGTATTTAACACATAGTTTTATAACAACAATTTACATATTTTGGTCTTGAGCACAAACAATAATAGCTATATTGTTTGTGTCTTGAGGCTGTATCTCAGACTGGTATATTGCTTGGTTTTTTTTTACACACATCATGCAAATTCCAGTTACACTGCAATTTTTGCTGTCTCTTAAAATTACGTTTTAACCTTGCTTAAATCACTCAGTATAATAAACCTAATATTTAAATTTTAATTACCTTTTTAGATGGAACCTGCTTATTGCATATACAATTTTGGTTATGATGACTCGAACCATAAGCCAGATATTTGGATGCATACTTAAATACGAAGGCAGAATCGATTTCAACTGTGCGATATACAAGTAATATTTTTCTGCATGATTTGCTTTATTTAGGCACTGTGATAATAACATTTTAAGATTTCTTTTTGGTAATATTTTTGCTTCAGATATAAAATGGCCTATAGAAAAATATTAACATAATTTATGTCAGCAATCAAGAGGTACATTTAAAAATATACTTACTTCAAGTACGGCATTATTTATGGGAATTTTGACAAATGTGAAAAGCAAAAGTCATTTAATTAATGTATACTAAATTTTACCAGTCTACTTAAAATAACAATGTGGGGATCACTTCTTATTTCGCCCTGGAGTCAGGACCGAAGCGGCCTTATAGAGAAATTTGCAATAAAACATAAGTAAAGCAATAGGTCGCAATTTGCCTTACAAACGTGAACCCTCCTTAACTAATATAATATATCTACTTTAGATCTAATATTAAAACTGTCAAAATTTAATCATAGGTGAAGCATGTTGGTGTAGAGATATAAAGCAGCTCTAACCTCTTTCTGGGTCAGTATTTTACTTTTGTTTATGAAATTATAAAAAGTTAACGTTTTCTACCAAAAAAAGGTACTCTTGACTTATTTGGCTCAGATGCACCATTCTTGAGAAACAAACATTTAAAGATTAGAAATAACATCTATTTTCATTAAAACTTATTAGTAGACCTTGAAACACAAATGATATGTTTGTTATTTGTCAGTTTGGAATAATTTATTCATGATAGTTTAGTCGATATTTGTTAATTTTTGAATTATGGAGCCTTTTTCGAACAGTGAGTTAGCTGATATTCATTTTATTTACGGTTATATATCCAATTAATGCCTCAAATATAGCTTTAGTTTCACGCCTATGAAAACCCATAGCAGCAACAGAAGAAATATAGCATTCGATAGTTTGCTTAGGAGCTCATGTTCATGCCCATATTAATAAGTAAATATTTAAAACATCACCATCTCACTATGATTGGAAACCCCAGAAAGAATAAAACACACAATTCACTAATTTTTATAAATATCAAGAGAGCAATAGAGCACAACCCTTGTGTCCTATATCCGAAAAGCATAGAAAAACGTGAAATTTCTATCAACTATGCGTTTCTCTGGTTCTAAATTGATGAGCCTCATATCATTGTAGGTTATATCAGAACCAATGAATGCATTTGATAAGCTTTGTGTATTAAACTATGTTAGATCGACATGCCATTGCCAATGGTTTTGTGTTGTTATGAAATATATTTATTTATTTAGCATATTACACCTTGATGTTCTTATATTTTAACCAAATTAGCTAGTGACTTTTGTACAGGTGCAACACGTTTTTCTGATTGGAATTCAAAATATAAACAAAGATTATTTTATTGATCAAACCCAAAACATAAACAAAGATGATTTTTTTTCCGCCCAATTAATTTAAAAAAGATGAACCTAGCCCCGGAGAGACGTGTTACAAAACCCGACCCCTGTCGTGGGGTCGTTTGAGCGCCACCCGTTCTAGCCAGCTAAACGGAAATAGGTCGGCTGGTGTTGTACCGAATGGATAGATTCGCTCATAAAATTAACCGGTACTCAGTTCTTAATTTCGAACTATCAAAAAAAAAACGAAAACAATGGCGCAATCATAATCCACTAACTTACCATCAAGAAAACACAATCTAACAATTTCTGGAACAATTTATTCGCTACTAATTTTTTTTTTAAACACAGCAACAATCGATCTGGTGAAACAAAAGAAAAAAAAAGGTTCAATTAATATGTGATGAATTAAAGACACAAGAATGTTAGGTGACTGTTACAGTAATTGATAAAATAGACAGAGTACAATTTGAAGATGGTACCGAGACCAATTCAGTTGGAAAACCTCGGTCCTTACTACTTAATGCCCTAAACACTACTTACCAAAGTGATCACTTGACGTTGACTAAGCTTCTTACAACTAGGTATGCGTGCGCTAATAGCTGCACTGATTTTAGATGTAGCAATAATAGTAGTAACGGCACTTATAGAGACCCAGGAGTGGGCTCACAATGGCCCCCAGTGAGGGAAACAAAAGGTTGTAGTCCTTCGATAAGGGTTCTGGCCCTCCGTAAAACGTTGTAGTCCTTCGGAAAGAATGGACTTCTGGCCCTCCAGGGAAGAAAACTTCTAGCCCTACAGAAAGAAGTTGTGGCCTTTCAATGAAACTTCTTGCCCTCCAGAAAAAAAGTTGTGGACCTTCAATAAGCCCTGGCCCTCCAGAAAAAATTGTGGCCAATAAAGGTTCTGGCCCTCCAGTAAAAGTTGTGGCCCTGCTTCTCGCCCTCCAGAAAAACTCTGAAATAATCCAGTACGCAGTAAATGAAGCCCCTTTACTCTAATAAAAATCATAGACCCCCCTTTTGCATAAATACATCTTCTTTATAAAACAAATTTTCCCACTAAATTTGAGCTTTATCCACAATACCGAAACAGAATTTTTGCACTCGACGCGCGTTTCGCTAACCATGTTAGCATCATCAGGAGATGATTAAAACTAAAATTAAAATCTACCTAACTCCCTTTTATACTACTGTTTTCTCAATCAAGCGGATCTAAAAAGAACCAATCTTGGAATCCCACTAGTCACGCTGGATTAACCAATATAATGGACTATACGAAATTGGCCCTCTATGTCTATTTAAACCATTCTTACATTTAATAATTTCCATCCTTCCATATGCGTCTAATAATCTCATATCAGTTATATTATGAATTAATTTTAAATTTTTTATTGTTATTCTATGATTATTATCAATAGCATGCTCGGCAACACTTGATTTTTCTGTTCTACCATACTTTAAGTGAGCTATATGTTCTTTGAATCTCGTCGGTATAGATCGTCTAGTTTGCCCAACATATTTTTGGTTACAATCCATACATCCAATTTCATATATACCACTTCTTTCTAACATTTCAATTTTGTCCTTTGGACCACCTAATAGTTTCTTAATGTTAAACTGAGTCTGGTATACTAATTTTAAACCTGCTTCCTTAAACACTTTTTGGAGTCCTCTAGTATACTGAGGATTATACGGTATCGAAACATATTTTGTATTTTCATCCTGATTAACGAAAGAAGTGGAATCACGAATAGTCTTTCTAATCAAATGCCTATTAATTAGTCTGTTTAGTAAGTTAGTATTAAAACCATTAACTTCCGCTATATTCCTAATTGTTTCCTTTTCATTATTAAATCTTTCTCTGCTAAGAGGAAAGTTAACCATACGGTGTACTAAAAAATGGAAGCTGTTTAACATTAAATTATGTTGGTCGCAGTGGAAGGAATCATTAGGAATATATCGGTTAGTAGCAGTATTTTTTCTGTAAATATCAAATTCTAATGTGTTATTATCGTTCCTAATCACTAAAGTATCCAAGAAAGGTAGTTGGCCATTGATCTCGACTTCATAAGTGAATTTGATGGTGTGGAAACGGTTGTTTAGTTTTGTTACAAAATCTTCAATATTAGCGGTTTTTGTGTCGAATATCGCGATAATGTCATCCACATACCTGTATCATACCCTTGGAAAATATTCGAACTCTTGGCTTATTTCATTTTCAAATTTACTCATGAAAAGATTAGCTAAGAACAGCGATAAACAGTTGCCCATTGCCGTGCCTTCAAGTTGTTGGTAATAGTCATTTTTATATTGAAAATAATCTTGATCCATGCAAAGTTTGGTTAAAGTTAAATATTCTTGTTTGATTTCGTTATCAAAACTATTCATCTCAAGTAGTTCTCCAAGGTATTGCAATGTCTGTGGGATTGGTACACTAGGGAACAATGAGCTAACATCAAACGAGATTAAAATTTCACCTTCATTAAGAATCGTATCTTTAATTTTGTTTATGAAATCTAAGGAATTTAGTACTCCTGAATTCTGTTGTTTTATAGGTAAATTTTCAAACTGGTTTGGGTTAGTTTGAAGTGGTTAGCACTTGGATATGTTATAAGTTGGCGATCCTATTGCCGAGACTATGGGACGCATTGCCTTCCCAGGTTTATGAATCTTGGGAAGACAATATAGTTTCGGCATAGTAGGATTACTCACAGATAATTTGTATTTAATTTGATCAGAAAAAACCCACGGCCTTGCAATGCATTAAAGCAAATAAAAGAGATATTAAGGTTCAGACGACTTGAATATCAAAAGATAGGTATGAATCACCCAAAAAAAAAAAAGAATATGTAATATAATATATTTTATATATAAAATAAAAATTCGGATCAGATAAAATGGTGTAGATAAGATAACCTGTGGGAAAAGCAAATGGCGTTATGTGCACAAAAAAAAGGTAACACAGATAAGCAATCAATTTCATTAATTTAGGCAAAACGGTAGCGATATTTACCTCAAACTTGGACGTGAGGGTCGACTATGAGAGATTCGACGGTCTCGGTCTTATGGGACGAACGTGGAAGCCGCTATAAGTAACGGAACCAAAAAAAATAGCATCATGGCGGTCGCGCACTTCACAGGCCATAGAAAAAGTAATCCAGAGAAAATGCTTACCTAGCACAGCATGTAGAGCCCGAAAAATCGGTCATGTTAAAACACAAGCAGAAACAACACAATAGATCCCTACCAAAAAAGGTTGTATTATAGCACAATACTAAAACGTGCAGTTTCTAGCTATACTGGCAAACGTTCGCCAGGCGAGCAACCTAGAAAAAAGCCTCTCCAACGTTTTCGTCAATTTGCCTTCGAAATTAAATGCTGCGTCACAAGTAGTGATGGGCGGAAATATGCCGAGTGATTCGATACAAGGACTAATTCTAAGATAATAAACGACCGAGTTCCTGTTTATTATGATGGTAACAGGACGGCGGAAGCCACGAATAGTGAGTTAAAATTACATTCTTCCAGAAATGCTAGAAAATGCTCTTAGAACAGGAATGATAAACCTTCAAAAATCTAAATCGCGAATGACAAACACGCGATAGATAGCCCATCCCTATTATTTGGCATAAACCCCACAAAGACTAGTCTGCCGTACAGAACGAGAAATATATTTAAAGCAGAGGTCCAAAAACGATCTCCGGAATTGAGGGCCGGTTCCAGGCATTTATCAACCTGGGGTTCTCAAAAGGTAATAAAATATTCAAACTGAAATTGTTCAAAAAGTCAAATGCAACGTATTTTCAGACTAACAGAATCTTTGAAAAAATATGAAATGGTCTGCTGGCGGTTCCCGATAATGCAATATAAAACAAGTCAAGCTATTTTAATAATAATGTACATCGTTTACTAAAATAAATAGTCACAACGGATCATAAAAGCTAATACAAATATATAGCTAACCTATACTTAAAATATAGTTAATTCATATTAGGAAAGAGGCATTTAAAGCAAATCGAATTAATAAATTTAGATTTAATAAACCGATGGCAGTTTCAAGCGAATTGTTTGCAAAGCAAATTAATACATTTTGAATTAATAAACCGATGCGTGCAAAATACAGTATCATTTTTCCCTAAATGCGGCATATAAATGAAATTTTGGAATTGGCAAAATCGAACTGTTACACAGTATATGTGACTATTATCTAGGCAAGTAGAAACATTCTACTTCGGAAATATTAAAATGAGGAGACTGGCAAAAAATGTATTCGCTAGTTTTTAATAATTATTATTACTTTGATATGACGTAATTTCACAACTGTAATTTTTATAGAATCACAAATTTTGCTAGTAAAGTTAGGTTTTTAATTACATAAGGGTTAGTTTGGGTTAGCCGAGAAGTTTGTAACTAATGCTGATAATAAGTAAACTGTTGTTTTAATAATATTAAGGAATATTTTGTAAAGGAAAATATAAAAATCATCTCTTATAAGTAATAAACTTTATTGCAACTAAAATTAGACTAAGAATAAAACAGGTGTATGTGCAATTATAATTTATTGTTACTTTCATACAATTTCAATCACAAATGACGCCATATAATTAATTCATTTTATTTATGTTTTTAAAATTTGTGTGTATTATCCTTAACATCATAGTACCATCGTAGCCTAATATATATATAATGTTTTTAGAAAATCTACACATGGATGGAGATAATTTACTGTATTGCAAACGCTGAAAAAGATTTTGCAAATATCAGCCTCTAGAATATATTTTTGAAAATTTTCTTAACAAATTATTTCCAAATTTGCTTCATATGCTTTAAAATAAATATAAAGCTAAGAGTCGTCTACCACTTCGCGTGCTTTCGAATAATTGGTATAGTTCGCCCAGCCGCTGTTGACCCTCGAAACGCATGCAATTGCATGCGCTTCGAGGGTCAACAACGGCTGGGCGAACATTACCTACAAACTTCGCACTGTTGCCTTTCTCGCTACTTCTTCATCAAGTATCTACAGACATATCTTATAAAATTTGTATATATGAAACGTAAAGCTTCGTTCAGGAATATATAAATAGTCTAACATACTTATTTTACTTTAATTTGTAATAATAGAAAGATAAAAGGTTAGGTTTACATACAAACTTTTATGCCAACATGTAACTATTGCATATGGGGTTGTATGTAAACTTTCCTTTAATATTTTTTCTGAAATGCAAATAAAAGTAGAATGATGCTGTATAAACCAGTCACAGACAATATTTTAAATAATGTATGTCATAATTAGTCAAAGTCAAGTATGCTTTATTGCCACAGAAAAATCCAAATAAATTTTATGGACAAAGCGAATTAAATAAATAAACTAACCATAGTAGAGCAAGTGCAGAACAAAACAAAACTTATTATATACAATAATAAATACAATAAAAATAGAACAACAAGCTATTTTCAAGTTGAAATTGGTCACGATTTATCAAAAAGCTATATTACAGAACATCATAAGCAGTGAAACCAAATCCACAGGAAGTACACAAAACATAGGGTAAAGAAACGCAGTGTTATCCAAATAAGAAACAGACATTAAAGCGAAGCGTGCTGTTGTAAAAAATAAAGAAGGTCATGTCGGTGAACTTGACTGCAAAGTTGAGATACCTAGTGAAAGTAAACAAAACATGACAAAAATTGATAGCCTGGAAAATTTAATTTTGTGTAATTCCTGTATACCCGCGAAACAACTCATTCGTCAAAAAGATAATCCTATACCCACTATAAAATTCTCTTTGCCGCCACACATGATGCCCAAATAGAATGATTTAAAAACGGTTAACGATTAATTGAAATTTATGGAGAGAAAAAAAATAACCCACGTAAAACTCATTCATAGAATAATAAGGTGTTTCTAGTAGGTACACTTTCGATTTCTCACGAAATTTAGCAAATGTAGGGATGAATTTAAGATGTAGCGGGAGTGTATTATATAAGTTCTTGGAGTTATAAAGAATAGAATTTTTTGTTAATTCAGAGGAGGGAAAAGGAAGGTAGGTGTCCTGACTCGAATTTTTAAATTTTTTGAAGTAGTATTCGCAATGAGCTCTGCCATTAAGACCAAATAAATAACGAATTGCCCTGTTTTGAAGTTTGAAAATGGTAGGACATTGCTCGGTGTTATAGCAGCCCCAAAAAGAAAGGCCCGTAGCGAAGATAAGGTTCAAACAAAGAGAAGTAAGTGAGTGAGTAGTTCCTTCGAAACTGATCGATTGTGAAGCAAGTCGAAGATAGTTTTCTTGTTAAAGAATCAATATGTGCGGACCACTTAAGGTTGGCATTAATACTCAAACCTAGGAATTTAGCTGATTCAACGTAGTTAATATTGCTGTTGTGAAGTAGCAAAGGTTGTTGTAAGGTTGTTTTATAAAGTAAGGCTACCGTTTTATCAACATTGAAACACAGCCAATTTGAGTCAGGCCAGGTTTTGATTGTAACGAGATCGCTGGAGATATTAGAGTGTAGGGAGAAAGTATTAGAATCACTCCAAGTTATGCTTATGTCATCAGAAAAGAGGGAAATTTTACCATCGATTTTTAGGTATAAAGGTAAAAGCATTTCACATTTTAGCACTGCACATACCTTGTTGCATCAGAAGGAAATCTAAAGAAATTCTTCTTGGAAGAATACCTCTGGTTTGTACAACTTCTTACTGCACAAACACCATAAATTTTTCATTACGCATTGTCATAAATAACATTCGTCTCTCACTATCTCACTATGTCAAATATTTGACATTGTATTTTTTTATTTACAGGATGTTCGCTGTCGGATGTGTAGATAAATACCAGGTTACAGCTAGGGTGCCCAACATGTCCAGGCATGCAATCTGCACAGTACACTACGCTGCACTGGGTTTGGGTTACGATTGCCTTTGTTTGTTCTTTTTGATATTCCAGCAAAGAATATTTAAGAGCTATCATTTCTTTCATATTGTCAATAATACGAAGGCACAGACCCTTTTAGCTGATAGAGGTTTGTATATGGACAATATTAATTTTTGTATAATATTACGCTCGAGAAGTAGATGTAGAAAAGAAATAGTAGATAGTAACCTATATTTCGCCCACTTTCCATTGTATATTTCCGCAAGAAAATGTATTCCAATATTAAGGTCGCCCAGACCACAAGGCCGGTATTGGCAAAATGGGCAACCTCATTTCTAAGGCACCGCACTCGTACATTATCCCTGACGTCACCTATGAAGATTGAACCACTTTGACGATATCAAATAATATTTTTGGATATGGGAAATACCTTTCGATTTCAAAGATTGAGCTTTAGAGTTTTTAGAGATTTGTCTCAGTTAGTTTTGAAGATAGAGATATCAAACCTACTATATTCGGAATCAGTAACGAATGGAATGAATGAATGAATAAACCATATACAGAGTGTGCCATTTAAAACTAAGTAGTTGATGTTCATTTCTTACATACTCGATTATCAAATAATGTTTCTTTTTAACCAATCCGAGCGGTTCAAATATAGTCTTAAAACTTTTAAATATGCTATAATATGTTCAAATAAGTCAGTATAAAAGCTGTCCAAAAAGTTGTATAGCTTCATACCGGTTTATATAAAAGCTGTCTAACTAAATAATTTTCTAAGCTGGTTATATTTAGAATGATAGCTAAAATCTTTATTTGAAGAGTTGGCATGACATATAAAATTTAAGAGCTTTAGGGCATTACTAACTGAGACAAATGGTCAAAACTGTGCCATAAGATCAATGTGTTAGAAAGAACACCATATAAAATAATGTGTTAGTGTTATATATACTGACCTTACGGCACAGTTTTTGTCATTGTCACAGTTTTGAAGATAGAGGTATCAAATTTGATATATTTGGAACCAGCAGCAAACAAACCATCCGATAAATAAACCACATACAGGGTGCGCCATTTAAAAGAAAGAAGTTGAAGTTTATTTCTTACAGAATCGATCTTCAATTTTTTTCTTTTTTGTTTGCTTTGCTAACTCATCAAATAAAAATTTTAGCTGGCATTCTAAATATAACCAGCAACCTTGTAGAGCTTTACACAAGTGAGTATAAAAGCTGTCTAAAAAGTTGTCTAAGTTTTATAATGCTATTTAAGCTATTGCAGGTCTGTACATGAGATGTCTAAGTTCGATATAGTTCTATATAACCTAGACAACTTTTAAGACAGCTTCTTTAGAGAGCTATATACAACTTAGACATACTGCTTTTTAGACATCTTTTATGCAAGCCTGTACAAAGCTGCTCAAATATGTATATAGACCTAAAATCTAAGGCTTAACCATTGAAAACGAAAGGTATTTGCAATATTCAAACATATTTTTTAACGTGGTTAAATATTGACAGGTAACGTCATTATCGCGAATTTATGGGTGGTACTAAGTTTGAAATTCGAGGCTGAATAATTATTGCCTAAAATCAAAAAAAGATCTAGCCCAAGTGGACGAATCCTGATACGTCAGAGCCGGAAAGTTATGGATTCTGGAACATGATGAGACGATATGTCTTGCCCTAAAAATAATATCACCAACATCGGTACTAAGATCTGGGCATCGGTAACCTTGAAGTGCAGGGTGAATTTTAGATTTCCCTATGAAGCTTTACAGGGAAAAGTGGGCGAAATTGCGGCCCGACATAGGTGGCTTATCTACTAAGAGTAGGATAGCTAACTGCAAGTTGCAAGTTATAGGATAAAATGATCCACCTGAAGGCGATGGATGGTAAAATGCTAATTTTTCTTGCCTCTAATAATTTTCAAATATTGATATTGACGCAAAATTTTAAGCCTTGTAACATATGCAAAAAAATTAAAAATTCACTCTTCTAATAAAAGTAACTTTTAAGGTGCTGGACTCATTGAAGATGCACGACAAAAGAAGAGGCAAGCTTTGGATACCAAAGACGCGCTAATCAGAGAAAATATAAGAAAAAAAATGGATAAGATAAGAGCCACCCATCAAAAAATACAGGGAGACGTTTACTTGAGACGGAAAAAAAATCACAGACACAGTAAGTATCCGTTATCTGGACACCCCGTGTACTGCCCAAATATAACTGACATTCTGAATTAATTTCCTCACATTTTCCGTCCTTTTTCTCTTTAAAAGGGAATTGGTCTGGGTATTAGTACTGAAATGGTTATGAATCGTTAAAATTATTTTTGGAAATAGTCAAACTGAAATCGTATATTACATTGTAAAATGTTAGTATGATTGTTAAGCTTATACAAAATCGAGACAAGCTTATGAATATTCACAGTATTAAGCGCAGTGGTGTAAGGAACATATTATATTTGAGAGAGTTAGTGCAGATTGATACTTCCACAATTAATTAGATTCTTTTTGAACTTTGTTCATTTTGTTATAGTGCTAAAGTCTAGTGACTATTATTTGTTTGACGACGCAGGCCTAAGTAACGACATTCCTCTATTACCCGCTAAAAAAGAAGAGGATGACAAGGAATATGATCCGTATGATCCTATGAAAATAACAGAGGTACTGTCTCATGCATTCCTAATACAAAATTTCCCTAAAAGCTCTAGATGATCCGGCACATTATTACCTACCTACGTTATAGAATATAGGTATTTAATTATACGAAGGAAATTTCCGCGATAAAGGTGCGAGTTTTTTAGATAAAATGAAATTGACATTTAAGAAAATGTCACCTTAAATTAAATTCGATCGAACAGTTAAATTTAAATTTCCCGCTCGTATTAATCTTAAGCACAGATGAAAAAAAATTGGGCTTTCTTAAAAAGAGCGGTTTTGTTAAGTTTTACATTTAGGGTCACGACTTTGAACTCCGATTCCCGTTAAATTAATCTGTATTTTGAATATCACACATCTATTAATGTCATACTGATATTGACAAATGCAAAATATTGATCAATTTAACGAGGGCCTAAAGTGTTGTGGCACTAATTTGCCATAAAAGATTGCGAACGGCTAGCTTTTAATGAGGAGGCCTGGGTTCTTGACATATGACCTTTAGACACTTAATAAGGGTGCCACCTAATTTGAGAGGTACTGCAAGCTATATATTCTAGTAAATTACGAAACGTAGCTTCTCTTTACATGTTGTTAATTGTATTTTCAATAATGAAATGGAAAAAACAGTCAAGCAGTAAACACTTGAAACATAATTAATTAAAATAGGAAGATAATATCTATTCCGACAATTTAAAAATAAAGTTATGAAGGAAGCTTATCTTGGTAACGCTTACCTCTTAGGGGTTTTCTTTAAAATAAATTATACCTAGAGGGAAAAGCCTCATGAACCTTTGTTTCCAGGGTTATTAAATAGGTATATATGTAAAACGCATTAGATGTTGAATAATATCTACCAAGTGAGCTGAATATTAAAGGTAGACAGGTTAATATGAATTAGTTAGTAGCATTACAAATATAAGATTCTACGCAAGGGAGAGAGTTGGTTTTTACATAATAAAAAGGAAAAAATTGGCTTTGAATTTTTCCCGTCAGCTTGATAAGTACTTCCTTGTCTGAAGTTTTTGTGGCTTAGAGTGATTTGTCCCTTTTTCTAATCATGTGAAATTCTGGACTAAATTTAATCTTCTACTCCACCCTATCCATGAAGCATGAAAATTTAAGATTTATCTATAGACTGACGTGTAATGGTGTAAATCTCAATTGAAAATCATAGCATCTTTACGTTATTCCCAAATCAAAATTATCTCACATTCTTTAACATTCCATAGTAAAACCTGACACAATGAATGAAGTCTTTAGTCACTTTTCGTAAAATTCAACGTGCCCGGGAGCAACAGAGGAAATTCAAGAGGAAGTTGCTGCTCAGTATTTGGTGGAATGTTTTAGAGATCCAGAAACTCAGAAGATGTTACGACTTTATAACGGCCGTGATGTTTTTGGTAGAGTCCTAGAAATCGAGGCGGCCTGTAACATCTCTAAGCCAATAATCAAGGACATATCCATCCAGGAAGAAAAGCTGTCGAATAGTTGTGAACTAACTGGAATGGGCGGTATTTTGAAGAAATTAAACGAAGTTCTTCAGGCCACGGGAAGATTCCGGGAGCCATTAGACGTTAGGGCATGTAATCAAAATGCTATAAATCAGTGCTATAGATGTGGCCATATTGGACATTTCAAAAGGGACTGTCGAGTAGAGAGATTCCGGGAGCCACTAGAAGATAGACCACGCAACCGAAATGTTTCAAATCAGTGCTATATAATATGTGGCAGAACTGGGCATTTCAAGAGAGACTGTCGAGTACAACTACGGTCTACATCTCCATCCAGAGACATTAGCCGTTATAAGTCAGGCAGGAAGAGTTAAAACAATATAACTGTAAGCCTTAGCACAGGGAAGGAAGATGGCATAATAATACAGATGCCTTATCCAGAAGGTCATGCGAAAATAAATATAAACATTGGCAAAGAATAGACCAACGAGACGGAATCACTCCCATTAGGCAAATCAAGTTCAAAGTTGATCAGCAGTGGACCATAGAGCAACTAAAGAAAGATCAGCTTGTGGATATTGAAATAGCACTACTGCTGATGGCTAAAGAAGAACGTCAACCAAGACCAAGCTGGAGAGATATTTCAACTAAGGGATTTAATCTAAATCTCTGTGGACTCAGTGGTACTCCCTGGTAGTTGAAAATAGACTCCTTAAACGAGCCCTGGAAAACACCGATGGAAAAGTAGTGAATACGCAGTTAGTGGTACCAAGGAAAAAAGTATCAGAAGTCCTGGAAGAAGTACATATTGGGAAGTTTGGTGCTCATCTCGGAGTTAACAAAGCGATTGACAAGATCTGCGACAGATTTTACTGGGTCAACTACTGCCAAGATGTGAAATCATGGCGCCAGCAGTATTGTGCTTCAAGTCAAAGACCCCAGACACGATCTAGTGGGAAGATGAAATAGAATGATGTGGGACTACCGTTTGAACGTCTCGTCAGTGACCGAATGAAGACTCAATATGACCTCCAAGCTAACCATATCGAATTTTAGTTGAACGATAACGTCTGGTTACATAATCCGGAAAGGAAGGATGGATGATCTCTCAAGCTAACGCCAGTATGGGAAGGGCCCTATTCGCTCTGTGCGTTAGGGTAGTGGGAGAAATGACGAACGATCGTGCGCGCGAGTCGGAGAAATTTGGAACTTTACTCTGCTACTCTACTATACAAATATAGACGTGGAATACATCGAAAAGGGTCTGGTGTCATATGAGCACTGTCAATTTTAATGACTTTTTTGGGTTCAATGGAAAGATTACATCAAATGGAACACATTAATGCAAAAAAAATTGCGGATGAAGCACTTTTGACGCCAAAAATTGAAAAAGAAATTTCAGAAATGAGGCTGTTTAGTGACATTTGAATGCGAAAACTCTCCCAATATGACGGTAATGATGACAATTTACTTGCAATGTTGTCAGACTTGGCTAACCTTCTTGATTTTCAAGTAAGCAAATTGCCAAGTCTAGGTGCATGTTTCATAACCCTCGGTTAGTCGCGCAAGGATTGTATACGCGTATAGTCGCGTGGGTGACATGTGTCACCCACGCAATTTAGATCACTTTAATAAGAAAAAAAATTATAAATAAAATCAATGGTCATATTTTTGGATTATTGGGGGTGTTTACTATTTTTATAAGACAAAAAATATTTGCTAATATTTGTAACATATTTTCGTCTTCAGTAATACGGTCGTCCTGTTCCTCATCGCTTAGCTCTTTATACTGCTTTAACCAAATATCTGGATCACTACTTGTTACAGCCATTTGTCGTTTAGGTGGACGGTTCATTATCTATCTGCGAAATACACTGTAATATGTACATACAAATAGAACATGTGCATAGAAAGAAATGCATACATACATATAAATACATGTACAAAAAAAAAATAAAAAAAAACAAAAAATACACACAAATACATATGTACATACAAATAAAAATGTAATATGTACATACAATGTACAAATACTGTGTAATATGTACATATAAAAGATAAGTTGTTTTGAAGGTAATTGCAAATTTATATTTATCCTATTTGGGATATAATATTAGTAAGAAATATTATGATACATCACAAAACCTTGTACAAAACCTTGTAAAAAATTGATGACGTCTATTGCCGCAATAAATACTTTAACATAATACAAAATATCTTAAGAAACCTATAAACACACCTTTTCAAAATGACTAACACGTTTAGTCGCGCGGGGGACAAATGTCACCCAGTCGAATATTTCAGGCAAAATACGGAAAACAACTAACTTCTCAATAAACCCGCCTAGGATACCATAAAGAGCTTCGAATGCTCAGCAGCTACTAAAATCCATGGACGCCAGAACGTTCCTGTTAAAAAACTGTGTTGTGAAGAGTGGGAGTGGGTGACATATGTCACCCGCGCGACTAACCAAGGGATAAAGTAGAATAAAAACTTGTGAAAGTAACTAAAAAAGCGCACACCGCGCGCTTGTTCCATATATGTATATGCCTCAGACTAACCAAAAGGGCTCCCATTTGTCTGTTAACTCCCAAACTAACCAAAACTAATTCAGACTAATGCAAAATAACCCTCGCTAACCAAAACTAGTCCAGACTAACGTAAACTAACTCAGGCTAACCCAGATTGACCAAAAGTAACCCATACTAAGCAAAACTCACCCTGGCTGTTTAGCCATACTTGTATATATAAGTACTAAAAGTTTACTCACAGTTCACTGTCGACTCAATTTGTTCATTTCCCAGTGAATGCCCTAGATCAAGTATATTTGTCATAAAATGAAATAATTTCAAAAGACAACCGCGCTACGCACGCTTGTCGTAAATCAATCACAGCTAACCCACAATAACCAACACTAACCCAAACTAGCCGGCACTAACCCAGATTAACCAAAACCAACCCAGACTAATACAAACTAACGAAAACTAACCAGGCTAAACATAATTAGCCCGAGTAAAGAGACAAGCGCACTTCGCTATTCCAATCTAAGCAAAACCAACCGAGCCTAACCGAAACTAACCCATTCTAACCAAAACTAACCCAAAACAACAAAAACTAACCCAAACTAATCCAAGCTAACCCAGACTAACCAAAAGAAACCCATACTAACTAAAACTAACCCAGACTAACCCTAATAACCAAAGTAAAAACACAAGTGCGCTACGCGCGATTTTATCTTTGCTATCTCAAAACAAGCAAATCCAACCCAGGCTGACCAAAGCCAACCCATACTAACCAAAGCTAACCCAAACTAAACCTAATTCACCAAAGTAAAGAGACAAACGTGCTACGCGCGCTTATTGCCTATTCCCTAACCCAAATTAAGCAAAACCAACCCAGACAAACCAAAACTCACACATACTTTTTTTTATATAGGGATTAGGAATACATATCTATGTATGCCCTGCAGCATTGGTGTTATATCGCCGCAGGGTGTGTGGGACTCCGGTCTAGCCGACCCACTAAACCCTTCCCCTACCTTTTCTGCACGCGACTTCATAGAACCATCCTTTCGAACTTCTGCATCATGGACCTGCCAGTCTTATCATCTCTTATCGTCTTTCTTTCATTTAGTGTCGTTCTGCGTCCGGTGTATGTTTTTTCTCTTCGTTTTCCTTTTTTGACATTATGGTGTGTATCATATCATGTATGTAGCTCCATTTGTCTCTGTCTTCCATCATTGTATCTACCATATTATCGGGTGCTATTTCGCGTCCTAATTTCATCTCCGATTGTATTCTAATGATATGCCACCTAGTACATTTAAAAATGGTGTGTTCGGTTGTGTCGTTGTCTCCACAGTAGATGCAGGTGTCATTACTTTGCCAAGTCTCTTCGTGTACGCCCGATAACTTCCGTGTCCTGAGAGGGTCTGAGTAAGAAAATAATCTGACTTGCGATGCTTACAATCCATCCATTTCCTAATGTCGGTTATATAGATTTTGCCACTTGTGCTGCCATTCATCCATTATCCTTCGTCTTGCTTCTTCCCGCGCGTAAAGTCTATTGTCGCTCCTCGACCATTAAATCTATTGGGAGCACTCCCGCAATAACTTGCACTGCTGCGGTGGAAATAGTTCTATAACCGCTTATCACCCTTAACAGAGCCTTTCTCTGTACACCCTCGAGTAGGTATTTGTCGGCATTTCTTTATTCTGAGTACTGGGTGCCAGATGGGCGCACCGTACAGAATTATCGACTGGACCACCCCGTACAGCATTTTTCTTTTGCAACTCTTTGGTTGGTCCTCCTAGATTGGGCATTACTCGCATTAAAGCGCCCATCTTGTAGCTTGCTTTCTCTGCAACGGCAATTACGTGGTGTCCGTATCCCATATTCTCCCCAATGATTATCCCTAGGTATTTAACCTTTTTGGATGGCTGTATGTATACGTCGTCGATGGTGAAGCGTATATCCCTACGGTCTCTTTTGCCGCACAGTATTACCGCTTCGGTCTTTTCCGAGACCAGACTCAGCTGATTACTTTTCATCCAATTTGATATCATGTGCAGCGTTTGGTTCGCTTTACTTACCAGACCCTCCTTGCTCTTCCCTCTTATTATTGCTGCAAGATCGTCTGCGAAAGCAATTGTTTCTGCCCCTTCTGGTAGGTCCAATTCTAACACCGGATCATAAACCACGTCCCATAAAAGCGGTCCGAGCATTGAGCCCTGCGGTATTCCTGCTGTCAGGTTTATACAGTCCTTGCTGTCGGTGGTGATACACCTTCCAGTAAAATATGCTCGCACGATTTTTTGGATGTATAGCGATACACCCTTTCGATCTAGTTCGCGCATGATTAATGCGTAGGACGCCGAGTTGAATGCATTTTTCACGTCGAGTAAGACTAGTGCACACCATCTCTCACCTTGCCCCTCTAATTTAGTTCGCGTAGCAATTTCGATTACTTTCCGAACGGCCTGGATCGTCGACCTTCCCGCCCTAAAGCCGAATTGGTTGGTCGCTAAGCCGCCGTGTTCCTCAAGTTCCATTTCCAATCTCGTTTTGATCAGTTGTCCAAGAGCTTTGGCCAAAGTATCAACAAGGCAGATTGGTCTGCAGGCCCCTGGGGCCCCCTGTGGTTTTCCAGGTTTTGGTATCAGGACTAGCCTCGCTTTCTTCCACTGATCTGGGAAGTTTTGCTCCCTAACCAGTCTGTTCATGATGTTTGTAGTGAACTAGGGTGCCGCTCTGGCCAATCGCTTCGGCGGGAGCTCTATCAGGTCCTGGCGCCCTGTTTACTTTCATCCTTGAGATTGCTGCCCTCATCTCGTCAATAGTGAATTGTCTCACTCCCTCTACCGTGTCATAGTCCATTAGTTCGTCGTCTGTACTGGGAAAAAGCTCTTTTAAGACCTCGTGTTTTCTTTGATCAGTGAGCTGAAATGGTGAGCCCAAATCCTTAAATTGCTTCATAACAATTTTATAGCCTTCACCCCATACGTCGTTGTTTAGATTTTTGAGCAGCTTATCCCATTGTATTCTCTTCCATTTTCTAATATTGTTTCTTAGTTGTATTCTAAGTTCTTTGTACTGTGTCCATGTTCTTTCGTGGTTTCCCTGTTTTGCTCACTTCCCTTGCATGCTCACGCCTAGCTTTTATGCACTGAGCTCTCAGGCCTGCTATTTCGTTGCTCCACCAGAATGGGACGCTGTTAGAATTGTCTTTATTGTTCTTCTCTGGTATGCCCGTTTTATTATCCCAACTTCTTCTTCGTGTTTATCTGCTTCTTGGCCTTTCTTCTCAAGTTCCTCTCTTAGTGAATCTCTGAAGGTATAGCTATCTATACTAACTTTGCCCCTAAAGCTACTTCCACCACGTACCGCATCCGTTACTTCAAATGCAATATGTTTATGTGGAGTAAGAGGTTTATTCTCGAGTATTCTCCAGTAACACATACTAACCAAAACTAACCCTATGTAGCCAAAGTATATTCCAAACTAAGCAAAACCAACCCAGACTTACCAAAACTAACCCATACTAACTAAAACTAACCCGAACTAACCAAAACTAAAGCAAACTAACCCAGACTAACCAAACCTAACCCATACTAACCGAGACTAACCCTAATTAACCAAATTAAAAAGAAAAGCGCGCTCCGCGACCTTTTCTCTTCGCTATCATAAACTAAGCAAAACCAACCCATACTAACACAAACTAACCTAAATTAACTAAAACTAACCCTAATTAACGTATTTCAGATTAAGCAAAAATAATCGAAACTAACTTTAATTGGCCAAAGAAGCGCATTGAGGCGAGCGCGCTATGCGCTTGACCAACCACGGCCAACACAAAATCAAAATTAATTCAAAGTAACAAAGCAATCGCACTACGCGTGATACTTTCTTAAACTAATCAAAATGATCTTTTAAATTTCTATCTATTTCAATAAACTAAATGAATTAGTTTATATGACTTATTATTAAAAGTGACCCACTTCTAGCGTAACATCTAATTCTAGTAAATCATATATCCGAATTATTGTTATTTTAAACAAAGCCATTAGTAATCATTATTTATAAGAAGTTTTCGTCCCACAGTACTTCTGAAACATATTCAACACGACTAACACGAGGCTGTTATATTTTAGAACTAAATAGAAATTACACTTGGGAACATCTACCAGTACAACAGCCAGCTGAGCCGTGCTAAGCCAACCTATATAATCATGTTTTAAGAAATAGTCATGTTGACGTTTATCTCATAAATATTATATTATGGTTTTAAAGTGCAAAAAACAGTTTTATTTGCAATTTGTATGAAAAGAAGCTTTATATTATGTTATTATTAACCTTCTGCGATCATACCTTAGGACAAAGTGTACTGGAATTGTGTTTATTAGGAAAATGTATGTTAATTTAAAATTTCAATTTCTTTTGAGAAAATGTGCTTCCTCCGCAAATTTTTTTGCGTTAATGTGTCTCATTTAATGTAATCTTTCCATAGAACCCAAAAAATGCTTCAAAATCGACGGTGCTCATATGACACCAGAACCAACAAGGGGTAAGTATCATAACTTGTGTGATATATTTTCGAAGCCGGTTCTTATGATTAGTGCAATGGACAGCACTAATATTCCCGATATATATATTTAATAACTTAATTTCAGTTTGTCTATCAATTTCCAGATTGGAATATAAATTATTCTAAATCGTCTTCATTTATTCTAAAGTAATTTCAGTAAAATTTCATGAATCGAATTTTTAATCGTATCAATTTCACAATGCCATTTTTGTTATTATGATATTCTCATGTATACGCTTTCATAACCTACGAAGTTTTGTTGAATACACACAAAATTCAATATCGAACTTGGCTTTTTTCAGTCGAATCGATAAATATTCTTATATATTAACGTATTATCTGCAGAACTAATTATATTGCACTAAAATCAAAATTTTTTCTTGAATTTTCAATCGTTTCCGATGTACTTGACGTGTTGCCTAGCCAAGAAATTCGCCACGTTTTGTACCACCAAATGTCGCGTCGTATAACGCACATAGCGAATACATTCATCAAAGGAATTAATGACGTAGTGTATAGAATTCAACGTAGCTCCACAAGCAAACTGAAAGTTGTCTACTTCGATAGGCTCAAAGCATATCACGAACATGAAGTAGCTGATCGGGACGATCAAGTTTAAAAGAGAGGCAGTCTCACGGCTAGCAACCATCCGAATGTTTTTGTGCTATCATCCTATAGAACTAGCCTTGTGGCAGCTATGTTCTTTCGTATGAATCATCGCCAGCCGAAAAAATTCTGAAGCTGTGGTAGGCATGCAGCCCTGATCGAGAATAATATAGAGAGGCCTCGCTTCGTCCGGATTATTCGCGACATTTCTAAGACTGTATATAAATAGCGGATAGAGGCGAGTTGCAGTTAGTTAATTATTAAGTATTGATTTGTAAAGAGCTATTAGTTGTAAAGTTGTAAGAATAGTTTAGTGTGTTGAAAGAGAGTATTATTGTAAAATAGTAAAAGTTGTGATTTTGCTCAGAATCCACGGGAAAAAATGCAACAGTATGTTTTATTACTATATGAAATCCAACTATGAAGAAAGTTTAATAGTTTTTATCAAAATCTTGCAAAAAAGGCTAAAGTCCGTCTGATATTTCATAGAGTAATAACATAATGTTTGCTTAAGTTATGATATAATTTATGTTCCAAATTTAAAATACGACTAATAAGATTAAACATGTAACAAATACATTTAAGGGTTAAGCGATATTTTTCCAGAGAGTTAATCAAATAAATTCAAAGCATAATACACACACCGGCATAATTAGGGGAACGGGCAAAATTTACACTAAGTTTGACTTCAATTTTCTTTTGAACCCTTCACTCGATTTTGAAATTATTTTTGTTAAATTGTAGCCTGGTTCTTTAAGAATACGCTAGATGTATTGCTGATTTTAAACAATTGGTCCTAATGTAATATACAGGGCTAAAAAGAAAGTAATGTTTTTTTGTCAATTTTTAGGACACTCTGTAGAGTGAACGAATGAAATTCGATATTATTCGATTATGCCAAATTAAAGATTGATCTTTTCTGAATATTTTCTTTTTTTATTCACTCTGATACCTCGAATATTACGGATGCTACTGGGTTTTGTTAAAAATAGTACTTTTTAAGGGTCGATGAATTTCCCTTAATCTTTGTAGAGTGAACGAATGAAATTCGATATCATTCGATATTGCCAAATTAAAGATTGATCCCCTCTGACTCTTTTCTACTTTATTCTTTCTGATACCTCGAATATTAAAGATGATACAGGGTTTTGTTGAAAATAGTGCATGGGCCTACTTTTTAAGGGTCAATGAATTTTCGTTAATCTTTGATATGTTATAGAGACCATTAAATCTAAAATTTTTGTGACATTAAGTTTCATTTCTGATAGTGTTACCGTTGCCTATACAGGGATAAATAAAAGTCCCTTCCATGTTTTCCATTTTGTTATTATTTTCGAAGGCCTTACTTCGCACTTGATCCAAGCGTAGGACTGGTCCAATTTGTGCTTTAGTGCATAAATTGGAGCGTGTTTAAAGGCCAACGGGCCAAACGAAAAACAACAACAATACATTAACGAACAATAACGATTTAAAATATCAACAATAACAATAATTAGTGTTTTAATAACGAATTTTTACTTTGATAACTATTCCTATGAATCTTCTGTTGATACATATTTCTTTTTTATTTCTTGTTGGCTTCTTATTTGAGGTACTGTTCGACACCTGTTTTGCAGGTATTAAGAAATGGTGCCAAAAGATTATGCCTGCAAAGCAGGTGTCGAACAGTACCTCAAATAAGAAGCCAATAAGAAATAAAAAAGAAATATGTATCAACAGAAGGTTCATAGGAATAGCTATCAAAGTGAAAATGCGTTATTAAAATACTAACTATTGTTATTGTTGATGTTTTAAATCGTTATTGTTCGTTAATTTATTGTTTGTAAACATGCTCCAATTTATGCACTAAAGCACAAATTGGACCAGTCCAAAGCTTGGATCAAGTGTGAAGGAAGGTCTTCGAAAATAACATTTCACAAAATGGAAAACATGGAAGGGACTTTTATTTATCCCTCTATAAGTGACGGTAACACTGTCAGGAATGAAACTTAATGCCACCAAAATTTTAGATTTAATGGTCTCTATAACATATCAAAAATTAACGAAAATTCATTGACTCTTAAAAAGTGGAACAATGCAATATTTTTAACAAAACCCAGTATCATCTTTAATATTCGAGGTATTCGAAAGAATAAAAAAGGAAATACTCAGAAAAGACCAATCTTTAATTTGGCATTATCGAATGATATCGAATTTCATTCGTTCACTCTACAACGATTAAGGGAAATTCATCGACCCATAAAAAGCACTATTTTTAACAAAACCCTGTAGCATCCTTAATATTCGAGGTATCAGAGTGAATAAAAAAAGAAAATGTTCAGAAAGGATCAATCTTTAATTTGGCATTTTCGAATAATATCGAATTTCATTCGTTCACTCTACAGAGTGTCCCAAAAATTGACAAAAAACATTACTTTCTTTTTAACCCTGTATATGACATTAGGACCAATTGTTTAAAATCAGCAATACCTCTAATGTATTCTTAAAGACCCAGGCTACAAGTTAAGAAAAAAAAATCAAAATCGAGTGAACAGTTCAAGAGAAAATTGAAGTCAAACTTAGTGTAAATTTTGCCCGTTCCCCTAATTATGCCGGTGTGTGTATATGAAAACAGTCAGGGTCGTAGTAGTGGCTCTTAATATCTTATTATTTATGGTCAAATAATATGTTATACAGGAGTTCTAAAAATTTTTGTAAAATAAATTTCTTTGAAGAGAAAATTTTTCAAAGGAATTCCGAAATATTAAATTACTAAAATTCATTACGATATAAAAAGCTATAGTATGTATATATATTTTGTTCTTAAACTGTATTATGCTTTAATTTACCTTAATATTGAATTGCATATTTATTTATTATGTGATTCATTTTTATTTTTTAACAGACGAATATTTCTTGGCTAAATAGCAAATATTTACATATTAATGGGGTGTCACAACGCTTGCTTTACCATGTTGTAATTTGATACGCACCCCAGCGAGGCAATTCTAATAAACTCATATAAAATTATGTATTTTTGACACTGTAATACGGCTTCTTAAAAACTACCTTTGCCCGCATTACATCCAAGCTGAGCCAGTCGGGGACTTTGAAATAGTATTAACTCAAACTAAACTACTTGTATCTTATCCTCCAACGCCTCCAAATATAATAAATTTATCTAAATCCAGTTTTGCAATTACATGTTAAAAATAAAGTTAATAGAATTTTGAATGGGTCGGAGCCTAAGTTGATTTGGGAGATTTTGCTCTTAAATATTTTTTCTTTTGTTTCTTAGTATTTCAGCTTGCTTATCTCCAGCAATATCCCCACCGTATTGGCAGAACGCACTCTTCGGAGACGACAAAAAAGTGCCATCCAGGAAGGCAAGAAGGTAATTATAATTAAAGCTCTATTAAAATTCATTCATGTTTAAATACTCAATGATTACCCAAATTATGATAAATACTAGAACTACCCAGTCATGTTTATTATACAGTATATACTACTGGGATTAGGGCTTTTGTAATAGAAATAACTGATCACTGGCCGTTCATAAAATCATTCACTGAGTATTCTAGACTTGTCGATATGCCTTGAAATGCCTATTGATGTCTATTAAAATGTGTTTCACTGACTAAAGGCTGATTTTCATATATAGGACTGTGCACCGACCGTGCGCCTACCGTGTACCTACCGTGTCGTGTTTACTGTAAATCAAAAAACTGTATGTTCCATATAAAACGCACTGAAGCTCTTATTTACATTTACACATATAGGACTGTGCCACGACCGTGTTGCGGTCGTCCAGTCCTATTGTGAAAAAGTAGAAAGCCCGCGACGGCCGCAGCATGGTAGGCGCACAGTCGGTGCACAGTCCCATATATGAAAATCAGCCTTAACTCGATGGCGTAGATGAAAGGAATATTCGTTCTCTAGACGATTCGGACTCACAGTGCTTCATCGGAATTGCATAAAAAATGTTCAAAAGTATAATAGCGATTGAAAAAAATGACTAAATATGATAGTAAACTGTGGCTTTCACCGTTCAATACAAAATAATAGTATACTAAGATTCAGTTTTAAAAGACCACATTTTTTCGCCGGAGCACGAAATTAGAAAACGACCCGCTTTGCAGGGAGATTCTTACCATGTGAGTGCGCTAAATGTCTCTTACAGCGTGCATTTTATACTATTTTTTTTTTCTAATTTGAAAGTTTACATTTTAATCGGGTAACTGCGGCAGCGTACTTCTCAGGGAAATCTAAATAAAAAAGCTTATATAAACTTGTGTCCGAAAAAGCCTCGTGTCGGGTATGAAGGACGTTGAAATGTTAAAAAAAAGGAACGTGTTTTCCCATTTTTTTATATATTTTTTTAGATTTTGCTTTCAAGTTGATTTAGTAACGCAAAACGCACATTTAGAAATTATACAGAGTGCGTCACAAAATTAATGCATCAAAAGGTATCTCTTATACTATTTTTTCCTGTTTTGAAAGTTTAAAAAAAAATATATTTATTTTCACAGATGAGCGATCATATATTTTGACGATTGCGCGGTTATTTTTGATGTTGTTACTACTACAATTTTGCTAAGGTGAGCCTTGACATAAACAATTTTGTTAATATTCATGCAACCAACAACAAAAGCAGTGTCGAAAAGAAGTTCTTCTCGACATTCCTTTGGGTGTAGAAATTAAATCATTTTGAGCCTAAAATAGAAAATAGCCATTTATGCAACAAGTGTGTAAAGTGACTCTTTTTTATGAATGGAAAAAATTGTCGCATTCGCATGCGCCTCATGCGACAATCCCATGAATAAAAACGGGTAGTAGCATGAGTAGCATGCAAAATTTATTTCTGCTACTGAAAAATATATTTAAAAAAAATGTTAATAAATTAAAGCACTAAATGTAAGAAAATATGTTAAATTTACTTTACGCACGTAAATAATTTGTTTTGCGCATTGCATTAAAAAGGTATAATTTATGAATTTTAAAGAGTGCGTAAAGTGAGCATTTTACGTACTGTATTAGAAAATAGTTATTTATGCAACAAGTGTGTAAAGTGAATCTTTTTTTATGAATGGGAATATTGTCGCATGAGCCGTAGGCGAATGCGACAATCCCATGAATAAAAAAAGGGTACTTTACACATGAGTAGCATACAAAATTTTTTCTACTATCGAAAAATATATGAAAAAATTAAAATAATATTATATTACTTTACGCACTAGTGCGTAAAATAAATTATTTTACGCACTAGTGCGTAAAATATATTATTTTACGCACTGTCCTAAACGTCAAAAAATATGTCAGTAAACGTCAAAAAATATGTCAGCTTTACTTTACGCACTAGTGCGTAAAATAACTTACTTTACGCACTGCACATTAAAAAAGTCTATTTTACGAATCTTAGAGAGTGCGTAAAGTGAGTATTTTACGCACGGTAGTAGAAAAAAATATTTATAAATTTTTGAATTTTCAAATGACTAACATGTTTTAAATCTTTTATAGGCGCTCAAATTGAAATTGGAATATGTAAAAACTATCAATAATGTTTTCAAAAAAATTCATAATCGTTCGAATATTTTAATTCAGCAAGTTTGATCCTATAAATAGAATGACAAAAAATTTGAATTTCTTTCAAAATAAAAAAAAAACGATGATTATTATCTAAAGCTTTTTAGATTTGTGTTTTCAATTTTTAGCCAGAAGATTTAAGCAAGTCATTAGTTGTGAGAGATTCGAAACCTGGTAGAAGCAAGGAACCTAATTCCCAAATGACCAGTAAGTAAAAATGGGGCCATATTTATTTCCTTAGATCTCGATATTACGATGAGGATACAAAATTACAGTTCATTATTTTCCAGTTCAGTAAAATATTAAACCTATGGTCGGTATCTCTCTAATCTTAAGTAGGAAAAAATTTATAATTTTTATTCTTTTTTACTCTCAGACAGTTAATGAAAACGTTGCTGTTAAAAATGTAATCGACTATTTCTGATAATAGACACGCCTAAGTTTTGGATTATCCTTCGCATCTCCGCCGTCCCTCATTACACTTTGTAGTATACAACTTTTTCCCAATCAGTACAATTTTTAAAGAAGTTATCTAAAAACATGGTGATTCAGCCGACCCTGGCTAGCCGCTCGAGCTCATCGCATTGATGCGTCACTACCATTTTGTACCGATCGGTGACAAGCAAGAATCCGTAAATCGGTTCTTTCTTTTGGTTTTAAGAAGAAAAATGCCTTGAAATCATATTTCAAGTACAGTGTATGTGTAGTGATACATCTTGCTCGCAAAGGAGGCGAAAAAAGGGGGCATGATTCATCGGAAGAAGCGAATCAGGGGGTGAGTCCACATAAGATTATATGCTAAAATTTCAAATATACATAAATATCTGGTTATCTTAAATATATAAAAACAGAAACTATCTCTCGTATTAAAGCAAAATGTGTATAATACTAAACTGTAGTATTATGAATAAATATGACACTTGTAACCCTTAATTTTTTACTTAATAAAATTAAAATGGAAAATACTCTCAAACTTCTAAAACTAACTATATTAGAATAAAATAGAGTGCGAACGGGTTACAGTCAAAAATTACTAACAAACTGTTATTTATATACGAGGGCATGACAAAACATTGTTACATTTGTCGTCTGTCCACAATTACACAGAATCAAACAATATATTCGGAATTGAAATATATTATATCGAAATGAATATAAGTAATAAGCAACAGTTAACGATACGAGCCATTCGAACCGTTCTTTAGTAATCTCGTCTAATCGTACATCCTACCAAAGAAATACTATTCAATCACAAAAAGTGTTTACATAACACAATCAAAAGGCTGACTAAGGAAATATATACCGGTCGGCCTGCACATTTATTAATGTTTTACATAGAATAAAACCTTTATACCATGTTCAAGAACACTAGAGGAATAAGGACTATGTATATTGTAATTATTGTTATTACTGTATTAATAAATAATTTTCAAAAAAAATAAAAAATTTTAAGCCATAAAGGCAAGCTGACTCATAATTTACGAGTGACTATAACCCAAGTTGGGTATTATTATAGCTTTGCATGCCCCTCCGTTCGCTTTGCTCGCAACGGCGGCTTAATCAAAAAGAACTAACCAAGTGCTAACAAACTAACCCAAAAATAAGGGAAAAAGGTAAATTAATAGAAATTTTGCTAGGACGTAGACATGGATTCGTGTCGCATCGCGCGCAGTATTTTGGATTGCAACTTGGGATTTAGCCGCTCGTCATAAATTTATCGGAATGTTATCGTTCGGCTTTGTCGAAGCGATGTATACCGGAACGCATTATTTTTAAACAATTCGTGTTGATATGAGCCGACCGGTGAGGGAAAAAATTGGAGTAAACATTGCTTGCAGGAGATGTTAATAAATAATATCAATACCTATTTACAAATTCGCATTTGCAGATGCGAATAACTTTAACTAAAATTGGCCTTCACATTTGCACATGTGAAGGGCCCCCAACAGCCTCCACCTCAGTAGGTGTATTATGTTGGAGTGGTTAGAGGCACACTATATCCCTACATTTGCCGATGTAAAGGATATATGTACTGACAAAAATAAAACGGTATAGTGCTATGTATGTGCAGATACAAAAACAAATAACCACCAAAAACAAATAACCACCAAAAACAAATAACCACCATACTATTGCAACCCTCTTACATAAAATCATTGCATTGGAGGTAGCAAATTATTACACTCCTGGTTTCTATTCAAAACAGAAATTACAGTATTTGCAGATACTGTAAATATGCTAAAAAATCGTTGCATTTGCAGATGCAGTCGAAAGCATAACCAGGGTTAAGCAGCAAGCAAAAAGGTGAATAGTTCGTTGTATTAGCAGATACAATCGATCGTACCCACTGTCTGAAATTGCAGTTGCAGGTAGTGAACATATTCATGAACCTATTTTTCTGTTCAAAAACAGAAATTGCAGCATTTGCAGATGCTGTAAATAGGCTAATAGATCGTTGCATTTGCAGATGCAATCGATATCATAAGTAGCAAAACCAAGGAAATTCTTTTGCATTTGCAGATGCATTAGAAGATCCTCTCACGCTAGCTAAGGAAATAACTTATCCGAATCAAGACTTGCCAACATCAGAAGCACCAGATGGTCCTGAACAAAGTAAGATTTGTTAATAGGAAAAAAGCCGACAAAATCATACCTGCGAGGCCTAAACTACATACTCAGATAGTTTTTAGATGGGACAAATACTTATTAAAAGGACCAAAAGATTAAAAAAAAAAAAACAAACAGTATGATAGAGAAGTATCCACCAGCTGCCAACTGCAATGACCTCAGACCATCAAAATTAAATCTCGAAGAGAGTGCTAAATCCTGCCAAGACAACTACTGTGTCAATTACAGAAACAACTATAGTCCGTGGGATTATGCCATCCCTTTCAATATTTTAATTAGCCAACCGTCTGAACTAGAATTATACGTTCAAAATTGGCAGAAATTAAAGGTAAACAGTTCAATAATAGAGTGGGTACAGGATTATAAAATCCCTTTCAATAGGACACCACTCCGGTTAGCAAAGTAGAAGACTATATAGGACGGCAAAAAATTTAATTTCAAAATACGCATTCTTGGGGAAAACTGATCTTAACGATGCATATTTCCTTATCCCTATGCACAGTAGTCAAAAAAGTTGTTAAGATTTGTTTTTTGCAACGTACTATACCAATTTAATGGTGTTTCATTTGGTTTATGTACAGCTCCATATCTTTTCACAAAACTAAAACCAGTTGTAAGATATGTAAAATTAAAGGGTATAAAAACTGTACTTAGTCGATGGGCTAGTTATTGGTAATTCAAAAGAGAATTGCTTAAAAGTATAAATAAAATTACACAAATATTACAAGATTTGGGTTTTATATAAATTCCGAAAAAAGCGCAGTTATTCCCGCGCAACAATGCTCATTCTTGGGGTTTATACAAAAGAAAAGGGACCTACTGGCAGAACAGTCTATTATATTTTACCCTGAAAAATACTTACTCACATCTCCTTGCAGAGAGAAACAACTATTGTGGAAGAAAATTTCCATGGCTGTAGGGAAATTAGGAAGTCTCCTGGGAAATTAAACTGATTATTTTTTATTGCAAACTATAGAACAGTGAAAAAGAAATTGATACGTATTTTTTTTATTTCCACTAAAGATGAATATTACAAGAGCTATACTATTGTTTAGTTTTGTATATATAGATATACTATACATGGTGTGACGTAACAATTCATGTGTATTATGACGTCATAAGCACATCTCAAGGCGTTGTATCTGCCTCATTTTTCGGCTTATGGAAAAAAGAAAAAACACGTGTTCACTTATTTTTCATGGGCTATCGAAATCAGCAATAATAAAAAAAAATTGATGAAACTTCCTCATTGTCAGGAGAACTTTTCTATAACAAAGCGTACCTAATGAAGCGATAAAAGTGATTATTTCTTCATTGACAGATAGCGCCCTCAAACAATACGGAAATACTCACAATAAATAGCGCCTACAAATATATAACAAAACCGTAAACTTATTCTTGAGCTCCTAAACATTCAATTGTCTTCGGAGTCATCCTACTCTACCATGAACTCACACAAATCTGCACTTTCTCCAATATTGAATATTAGACAAAAGACGAAGCAGTTATAAAAAGGTTTCTCAATGGAACATTTAACATAAGACCCCCAAAACCAAAATACTCAATTACTTGGGATTCCTACCCAGTTCTACAGCGCTTAAAGAGCATGTACCCTCACGAATCCTTAAATCTACAAATCTAACTTTAAAGCTAGTAACACTCTTAATACTAATAACGGCGCACAAATCACGGACAACCCGGAAGTAAAAATAGACAATATTTTTAAATATGAATACATAATTGAAATCAGATTCCCGGATAAAATAAAAGCAAGTGGCTTAAACAGGCTTCAACCTAATTTGATATTACCTTATTTTACTAATCAACCTGAACTATGTATAGCCACTTAAGACTTACATAGAACGCACAAAAAGAAAAAGGGTGCTACCAGTCAATAAAAGGCGAATAGTTCGTTGTATTAGCAGATACAATCGATCGTACCCTCCACTGTCCGCAATTGCAGTTGCAGCTAGTGAACATACCTATTTTTCTGTTCAAAAACAGAAATTACGGCATTCACAGATACTGTAAATATGCTAATAGATCGTTGCATTTGCAGATGCAATCGATACCACAAGTAGCAAAACCAAAGAAAATGTAATACACACTCACAAAAAGCCCTATCACCCAGACAGCAGTCAAACCATTAGCAGATGGGTCAAGTTAATACTAAAAGCCAACAGTATAAACACGGAAATCTTTGGGGCACACAGCACGCGACACGGGGCAACTTCAGCAGCTCAAAGAATGGGAGTTACATTACAAAGCATTCAAAAGACAGCTGGCTCGACAGAAAAATCAAAAGTATTCTCAAAATTCTATAACAAACTTGGCGTGGGTAATCCCACTGGATTTGCATCTTGTTTATTGAACTACAATTTCTAAGGAATCATATAAATATTAAGCTACAATTATAACTTACTTGCCAACTTGTTATCATATTACATTAGAATATTGGTATAGTATTAAAAATAAGTTAAAGGTTAATATCAGTTAAGCGTTAAACATGATATATGTACCTTCATATGTGTGTTTTTAAATCTAATGGTTATAAATTTGAATTTTACTTTATAAAGAGGGCCTTACAAATCTAGGACTACAGAAATATCGCAATTTTCAGTTAATGTAGATTATATCGCAAATACTTTAAACATCTACAAAGTGTAATGAGGGACGGCGGAGATGCGAAGGATAATTACAAGAGCAATCGACTTACCTGTAAGGAAGATCGATCGGAATTATCCGAGCATCTCCGCCGTCCCTCATTACAAACCCACCCAGTCTTTACCTTCTCCCATTCACCCCAAAGGCAATGTAATCAAAAATCTCACGAACCAAAATTGTAATGACGCATCAAGGCGATGAGCTCGAGCGGCTAGCCAGGGTCGGCTGAATCACCATGTTTTTAGATAACTTCTTTAAAAATTGTACCGATTGGGAAAAAGTTGTATACTACAAAGTGTAATGAGGGACGGCGGAGATGCTCGGATAATTCCGATCGATCTTCCTTACAGGTAAGTCGATTGATCTTGTAATTATGAAGTAAATAGCAGTTCATATGTAGAGTAGTCTAAATTTTAATCGTGAAACTGCGGCAGCGTCTTTCGCCAATAAAATTAAGTAAGAAGTTTATATAAACCCGTTTCCGAAAAAGCCTTGTCTCAGATATAAAGGACGATGAAAATGAGTGAAAAAAATTTTTTTCCTATTTTAAATTATTTTTCTAGGTTTTACTACCAAATTCATATAGTAACGCAGAACGCATATTTAGAAATTATGCAGGGGGCATCACAAAAGTAGGGCAGCAAAAAATATTTTTTTCTTCAAACGTCAGTAAATCCGTCATTACTCGACTGTGTAGGCGGCCGTGAAGTTTCGTTTTTCCTCCGCCGGAGCTTTACTTTTCACTTTTCCGCCGGCGGAGGTAAAAGTGTTGTCATAGCAACATACATACAATACAAACAGACAACAAAATAAGCGTCAACAACTCAAGATTTATTAAACTACAATTTGTATTTACCACTCAATTTGTGACTGCATTTCTAAAAATCACTAATTTAGGAACAAATTGGTTATTATTTAATCGAACTTACTCAATAACTGCTTATCAATACGGAATTAAAACGCAATCGGAGACGCCATCTTTAAAAAATAATTATTGTTGACAGTGTCCACTGACAGCTTTATGTTAAATTCATCGACACCGGTCTAAGCAAGGCCACCTACGACCGTGGTCTAAGCCGCCTTGCGAACCCATTTATCTTTAATAATAATTAGATATTATTACTATTAAAAAGAGATGTTTTTGCATTAATTTGTCGACATTTGAAGAAAAAACAGCATATTTTATTTGGAGGAAAAGTTACTTTTCATGGCTTGCTCTCTATTACCAGCCTCACTCCGTTCGGCTGTTAAACACGAGCGCGCCATGAAAAGTATCACTTTTCCTCCATATAAAATAATATACTATTTTTAATCCCTTGTAACGGGCCAGATTATTGCGCTCCTTTAGTCGTTAACCGAAATGTCACTAATCGACAGGTCGGCAAGTTGCTGTACTACTATGAAAGAACTCATTTAAAAATTTGCGTTCACCATAGCGTCACTTTTTCATGGTTATCGACCCAAATGAGATTATATATTCACGTGGCGACCTCTGCGCCACGGTTAGATGTCTAAAATTTAAAATCGATATTGGCTTAGTTTTCTTTAGTGCATTTTTGTTTTAGTGGTATTAGCACGTACTAATTTTGGAGCGTTGTGCCGCCATTCGATGATTTTGATCGGGCGGAAGCTAAAATTTATTCTAGCATGTTCTTTTTAATGAATGTCGGGTCAAATAGTTATTTTCTCTCAGCTAGCTCGCGTAATTAATTAAAATAGGCTTAGCTGTGTCAAAATCCGAGAGTATCATTTTCGATATCAACTGGAAAAATTATTGCGTTAAACACGTGATATGCAGGTTGTGTTTTGATTGGTCGGTCGAAAATTTTGCTATTCACGTTGGTTCCCGAATAAAATTATTACCTAATAAAACCACACAATTTTTTTTTTATATACAGTTTCCTAATATCAACTTTATCGCTCTGCATCTTACAGGAACTTTTCTTCGGGTTTCCACGTCAGCAATACTGTTTTATTTTTTCCACACGTAATTAAGAGATTCCTCGTATGCATTATAAATAATGATGCCAAAAATTATGATTTCTTTTATAAAATATTCTCGTGAAAGATTTTAGCATTTCAACCTTAGCTATTGAAGAAACAGGTACTAAATACTGTCAGTGCGAAACGCATTTGCGTTTATTAATGGTTGAAATTACGAACTCAAAATAAAAGAAAAACTATTCGATATCAATAGTTGTAATATATTTCATGAAACCCTAATAGTGCCTAAGTATTTAGCCCTAAATTTTGTGTTTCGAATGAACAAATCTCACTTTTCGGGGCATCTTCGAATTCACTAAACTGCTGTTTGTGCAGAGTAAGTCAATGATTTGGTTGAGCTGTATTTTTGGCGAGGGAGACTATTTTTGTCAAAATGTAATATAGTCTGTTCTGTTGTTTAATTTTCACCAAACAATTTTTAAATCAGAACATAGATAGATAGATACAAGTGGAAATATAAGGAAACATACTTTTGAGGGACAAATATTGATTTAGTTATGTACGTTTAAGGACGAATACGATTAAGTGCTATGAAAAGAACAAGTAATTTAGGGATAAATATTAGGTCTTAATTTTGGGATAGATAGGCAATATACTGCAATGCCAAGTGATTTTTTTTTTATTTTTGAATTTTTGTCACTAAATTTTAAAATTGTCAAAACCGTACTTGATTCAGTGATATTCAAGATCATGTCTATGTTTTAGAAATATCGAAGTCGAGAAAATTTCTTAACTTGATTATTTTCCTATGGGGTGCGTTCGAGAGTTTCATCGTCAGCATAACAGGATTGATCAATCGCGCGACTATTGACATTCGTAGAATTTTGGCCGAGATGAATAGAGACAGGAAAACATTGAAGGCAAGTGAAAGTGTAATGTTTATGGCGGAGTAATTTCACCGCCAGTTTTACGTCCGACTACTGGTCGCTAATATTTCTTAAGGAGTTAAATAAATTTTACGCATCTTTTTCAGGAGAAAACAAAGTTCGACCAAGGGGAGCGTTTAGGGTCTAACAAAATTTGGCATCCAGTACAGTCATTTAGGGACGTGCTAAATGTTCCGAAGTATGTATATTCAGACACAAAATTTATTTAAAACAATGAAATATGAAGCCTTGTTACCCGTTCGAATTATCCGTCTGATTCCATGTAGGTTATATGCAATTCGTTGTGGTTTTTAAATAAAACTCCCTGTATACTGTTTCATCTTTAAGATACCCATTTTTATTTCAGAAATATAATATATTTAATATATATCCAGCGGGGTTAAATCTGGGCTCTTCATTTCAATACAAGAATTATTATAACATTTATTTAGGTAGCCGACTATGGCATTTTTACTACCTAGTTGGAAGTACCAGTCCTTTTAGGGAATTAATGTATGCGGCTTCTTGAACACACAAGAACAAAATAAGGTTCGGAAGTAGTGAAACCAAATTGCTGTCATCAACCCATTATTTTTTGGGTAATGGCGGGTGGAGTAACTTGATATTCCATATAAACGTTAGCGGCCTGTGACTACAAATATTATTTAATTTTATAATATGGAACATAATAACACAGTTTATGAGTATGAGTATGTTTATATTCTAACCATTCTATTCAGGAAATTAATTTCCATCTTGCCTCCCTCGCCCACAAAACTGCTGGCTCGGCCGGGCAGTCCTTTCGCTTCGCAGTGGTTTGGTGCGAGATAACAAGTAATTAACGACCGCACCCAAAAAAGCCGGCTTTTAGAAGAACATAAAAGAAGTGATAGTGATCGAACTGTTTAGAATATCTTTAAACTTATATGAATTTATATGGACTTTATATTCTGTTATGTGATAATAATATATAATTAAGTATATTATATTTTATAAAAATAATTTGGACTATCGAAGTTACTTTAATTAAGAGCATTCAGAAGCACACTGCAATATTTTCAGAAACATCCGTTTATTAATCTAAAACTATATAAAGTTTTCTAAAAAAAAAGTTTATGCTTAATGTAGTACGTTATTTTCAAAATAATTCAGGATCAAGATTTAAGACAATTAAAAAAGCGTCGAAGCCTGAAATGTTCCACAAAGCACATTATACAAACTAGAAAATTTAAACAGAGTAATGGATTTTGAATTTAGATGGAATATGTCTACAAATATTTCCAGGAGCAAAATTTGAATTACGATGGACATTCTACATTTTGTAAGATATTTAGTTAGAAAATATTATTCGATCCAAAGCAAAAATGTGTGTAAAAAGATAAAATATTATATATAAAATGCTATGAAATAAATTAGCAATAACCCTGTTACAAATACGAAGTAAACTAGCTGTAACAAAACAATCACAATTATTGTAAAAATCAGCAGTAATGTTATTTAATACCGGTTTGATTAAATGAAATAAAATGATAAAGTGATTTTAAATATTTAAAACCTTAATATCTTCTTGATCAATACTTTCGCATTCTGAAAAAGATAGTTGTTCGACGGATTCATTCCACATAGAAGATCACCATTGGTTCGATATTTGACAAGTCCGATTTATTGTCTACCTCCCATACCTCAGAAATTATTTTCTCTGTGTGGTTTATGTACTTTTGCCTGTGTTGTTATGGGTTATGGTACATTTTCTAGTACTTTATCCCATACATTTAAAACTTCAGCAGATAACCCTGTGGTCTTAACAATAGCTTCGTGATCATGTCTTTAAAGTTTCTGACCACACCATTTCAATGGAATTAAAATGACAATAATAGGGTGGTAGCCTGAGCACACAATAGCCATGCTTCGCAAATGTTTTTTTTTTCGGCACTGTTTACTTTTCCACCAAATTTCAAAGAGCATCTTAGATTATTTGAAAAAGAGATGTTCTTCTGTACAAACCATTCTAAAAGACATTTTTTTGCTACAGCTTTTCTAGGAATTTTTTCTTCTAAGCGACCATAATAAGTTGCGTTATCCAGTATAATTAGGGATGGTTCTTCTAAGTTTGCAATAAGTCGATCTTTAAACTACTTCTCCAAATCTACGGTATTCATATTGTCAAAGAGGATTTTGGGTGCTTCCCTGGTGCGTACTACTGAGTGGGAT
>MU182117.1:535787-550330 GCA_016904865.1 Pissodes strobi | reverse complement strand
CGACTTCTTGTCTGAATTGGTTGTGTAAATTTAGTATGTCACCTTTATCGGTTACGCCTTAAAATAAAGAAGTTTTTGTTAAATCTATTTGAGCTGGTGACAAAATTTATGAAAAATCAAAAATAAACGGCATAAAGAGGCAAGTTAAAAGTAAAAAAAAATAAGTGCATTTCAAGGATGGTATTCAAAATTCAAGTAGTGTTTCCATTCTGAATTGTGCTTCAAGCAATGTATTTAAGAAAAATGTTTTAAGGTCGCATTCCTTACCACTATCCAGTAATTTGTAAGCACAGCTAGATGATCTGTTTTTGCCGTCTGCAGCCTTCAATGCAACACTAAACGCGTAAAGAACGCATGTTAGAAATGCAAAAAGAAGAATACGTTCCATACCTATTTGGCTTGCCGACGAGTAATGTTTAATCACTACTGCTGATATTGCTATTTGCGCAAAATTGAGCCTTTATCACGCTGGCACGTTTACGTGATTATCTTTCATTTTGTTCATAGGTAGGTATAATATGGTAGCTATTTGATTTATCGAGTAATTATTCTAATACCATAATACCAATTTAATTTAAATTACACCTTTACATATTTCCTTAATTTATAATTTTCTAATATTGGACACGGTGCGTGTACAGTAGATTATTTTTCTGAAGCCTTCTTTGACAGGATGTTGTAATTTAAATCTATTTTGTCTATATGGATCTTACTACGAATAGATTTCTAAAACATTCAGTTTCAATCGTGATAGCCCTTGCAGAACTCTACTCGGTTATTTATTCGGACGAAAATCAAATTAGCTAGGAAAATCGTTATTCTGGTTGGTTTTGGCTTGAAGCTTCAAAAATAACGCAATAGAGGACAGCCCTGCATAGTATAAAACTGTAATAAATTCAAACACCACCTTTAAATTGACTAAATCAAATGAGCAATGTCCGCAGCAGCAACTGACGTCATATTAACCTGACCTTTTTGACATTCGTTAAACAAAAATGACGTGTTAATGACGTTAGGTCAATGCAACGTCGCGTCGTCGGTCAGAAGGGAAGACCAGTTGAGGTTATAGAGATCAATAATTTGTGAAGCATGGATTTGCTATGAAAGGTTTGTACTGGCATATAACATATAAACAAAGGAAGAAATAAATAAATAAAAGATGACTGTATTTTACGCTGGTTTTATTTTTATGTGGAAATGTTCAAAAAAGATTTAGTTTTGATAGTTAAAAGTTGGCGCGGTTATTATTGAAGTGAAACTTATAACGCGCGCCAGGCGTAAAATTTGAAGGTCGCGACACGACGAGATGTCCCGAAAAAGCGTTACTATATTTTATTGTGATATCTTTGTTAGTTTACAAGCAAAACATATGGGATTTGCTCTATTACCTTGTCAAGACATAAGCGAAACTCTTATGAAGAATATTTTTTTTTTCATTTAGGCTTTACCTTTTTGTTAATTGAGTAGTATATTTAAAAAAACTACTTTTTAACCAAATCTGTTACAATATGTATACCTAAGGCTAGGGCGTTTAAGTTTAAGAAGTTTCACTTCAGATATGCGCACATAGTGCACAACTATTTTTTTTTTCATTTTTGGTGTCTAAAAAGTATTGCGGTTTTATTTAGAATTTTTCTCAATAATTGGAACAAATAGAGTTAAAAATTTGATGATCACAAAACTAAACACTACGGAGGGCTATAGGGTACGAGACCGATCGCAATACATTGGTTTCGGTCACAGTTTTGCATCGGTAATTCAGCTTCAAAAGCTGCCGTCAGAGGCGCATGCATTCCATGTGAGGCTTAAAATTCATGGATTCTTATGGGATAATAACTATTTTCCATTGAATTTCGTCAACTTTTGCTTTCTGAGAGACAAATAACGATTTTACATTAATTAAAATTTCATCGACTGATTTTGCTTTATAATATTAAATGATATTCACAACGTGCTTTCTAACTTATTTTATTTTTTATTGTTTTCAAGGATTTGGGCTTAAAAGAGGCAATAAAATTAGTACGAGTCCTTTGGAAGTCCTTGTTTTATGTCAAAGCAGAAATGTTATTGAAAAAAATATCAGACAATTTAAAAATATGTTTTAAACTAATGCAAGGTTTACCAGTAAAGAGAGGATTCATGGTACCTAATTTTAAAGAATGTGTAGAAAAGCTGCGTCTATTTGCTTTTATAGCATTAAAGATACACCTATATTTTCAATTTATACAGGATTATTCAAACAGTGTATTTATTTTGTTTTGTTATACATATTTTTTTAAATGTTATGTGTCAACTATAATCACGCCACTGCGAAAACGTACTACTGAGTCAAAACCACTTCAAAATAAGAAAAATAAATATCGTAACTTACTGTCTCTACCTAGGATACAAAAAATTATGTGTCGAAAAACATTATACAGTGTTAAGTGTAGTATTATACAGTATTTCCAAAAAGAATATTTCTTAACTACTTCTTAGAATCGCATATTTTTGTGAAAAGATAATATATTGAGAAAACTTGTTAATTCGAAAAAAGCATGATATTGTTAATAAGAAATTAACCAAGTTTTGGCAAAATGCGAATTTAAATAATAATAATATATAATAATTGAAAATACAAAGCTTCCCGTTCAATAAGCACCTTTTTGGATGAATTCTATCAATACGATCGCAAAGATGCTTGGTTTTAAAAAATCAGGATGTTCTAGATACACGAAATACTATTTTTCTTTGAAAGCAAATACCTAAATGCACACAACTGTACTGCCATCCTAGTGAAAAACGCAGTAACTCAAAAAACGTAGTTGTGAGAAAAACGGTTGTTCATTGTTTGTTACATTACATGTACAGGGTTATTCATTATATTTTGACACCCACCTGCAGCCGTACTTACAGGTAATACAAAAAAAACTTTAATTCAAAAGTTGTGTGTTTTTTTATATATTATCTTTTAGAAATGTCAAAAGAAAAAAAATGCCTGTCAAATGTCAAAAAACCGCATAACCTTAATTTTTTTAAATGCAACACCCTGTATATTATTACACATTTGGATTGCGCGAAAAAGTCTTGACATATTTCATGAATAATGTTCTATACGTATCTCTAACGGTTGAAAATCGACCATTTACCAAGTTTGACAGCTTGTAAAATCTAAACGGCTAAAGATAGAACAAAACGGTTTGCACTTTCCGATATTGGTTTTTCATAAGCTATCGTATGACACTAACTTTAGATTTAACCAGAGGTTAAAAAATCCCGGATAAATTTAACCTCTGGTTAAATAAAAAGTTAGTGTCATACGATAGCTTATAAAAAACCAATATAGAAAAGTGCATACCGTTTTGCTCCATCTTTAGCCGTTTAGATTTTACAAGCTGTCAAACTTGGTAAATGGTCGATTTTCAACTGTCAATATTTCAAAAACGGTTAGAGATAGGTATAGGATATTATTCATGAAATATGTCTAGACTTTTTCGCACAATCCAAATATGAAATAATATACAGGGTGTTCCATTTAAAAAAATTAAGGTTATGCGGTTTTTCGACATTTGACAGGCAATTTTTTTCCTTTTGGCATTTCTAAAAGATAATATATTAAAAACCATACAACTTTTGATTTTAAGTTTTTTTTAGTATTACCTGTAATTACGGCTGCAGGTGGGTGTCAAAATATAATGAATAACCCTGTACATTACATCTGTTCAAATATTATACTTTTTTTAATGGAATATTAAAATATAACTATTTTTTTTTGCTTTTTTATATAGTTTTTGTACTATACAGGGTGCTACAAATTCGTTTCAAAAGAAATGGGTATCTCGAAAACCGTAAGAGATACGAGGTCGGTTAAATTGGGGCAAAGTTGCGCAATTTAAGGGTGATTGACATGGCGTCGAGAAATTTAGAAAATTTCGTCTACTTCCGGAGATATCCGTAAAAAACCGAAAATCATCTATTTTATTTTAATTTTTTCTTGCCTTTGTTTGGAGAGATAAAGTAAAATAAATGTCACATTCTTGTTGCCACTTTTTCTCCTCTACAAGCTGGCGGTATCAAATTTTAAATCTGACGTTTCGCTCTCGGGCCCCCTTCATCAACTTAAATTTTTTAAAATACGGACCTGGATTTTTTATCTAATTTTTAAAAATCCTTTAGTCTCCCAAAACCAACGATGTATCACACTTGTCCGATAGTGGTAACAAATATTGTCATAAGTGAAATCAGGTAAGAAAAGATCGCCCCATCTCTGTCTAACACATTATCTCTTATGGAAAAAATCTAAATTTGTTGATTTGCGTGCGATACATCGTTGGTTTTAGAAGACCAAAGGCTTCTTAAAAAGTAGACAAAAATTCCAGGTCCATATTTAAAAAAATTAAGTTGATGAAGGTGGCCCGAAAGCGAAACGTCGGCCTTAAAATTTGATACCGCCAGTTTGTAGAGGAGCAAAAGTGGCAATAAGAATGTGACATTTATTTTACTCTATCTCTTCAAACAAAGGCAGGAAAAAATAAATATAAAATAGATGATTTTCGGTTTTTTACGAATATCTCCGGAAGTAGACAAAATTTTCTAAATTTCTCGACGGCATGTCAATAGCCCTTAAATTGTGGAACTTAGCTCCAATTTAACCGACCTCGTGTCTCTTACGGTTTTCGAGATACCCATACAAAGAAACGAATTTGTAGCACCCTGTATAGTGATTTTGGTAAAAAATAATTCAAGTAAATGAGTTTCAGTTTAGCAGTACAATTACCCTGGCCTAGTCATTACTAAGAAAGAATGCAGTAAGGCATTCACTTCTTCCATTTTACTGCATTTCTTACTAGTAGTCTTTGATGTGCCGCCATTGTGATAAATGGAGATTAAAACATAATCTATCTACTTTTTTTGTGAAACCATGCAGTGATAATAATTTTTTCATTTCATAATTTGTTTTTTTGGTATCCATGTTAACGATCAACATTATTTTAAAATGGAAGGGACAAATATCATAATAAAAAACTACCTCTCGAACAACCTTTAAATTCAGTTATATCGGAGGTCAGTTTGGGTTAATTTTATTATTTTTTGAAAGCAATAAGGTCCATTTAAATGAGGATATAATCTTTATTATTGTTGCGTATAAATATTTTTTTATAGAAAAAATAAAACTTGTTCTATAATTTACAAAATAAATAAATTAAAACTACAAAAAATAATCAATAACTATAAAAAATAGTTTTAAAAAATAGCTACAAAATACATAATTTGTATATCTGATTTTAAACAATATTGCAATAATTCCAATATAAAATGATAAAAGTAGTTTGGTTTCTAGATCTAGATATTTAAAAACTATTCAAAATAATTATTTAAATTTTCGTGGTTGCTGGATCATAATTATTGAAATATTGTTATTTTGGTCAAGTATGGACGAGGCTCCGTTTTCCGTAGTTTCGCCTGGGAGCTGTGATGTACCCATTTATAGAAATGCCCAATTTTCATTTCCAAAACAGTAACTTTTACGGAATTGGCAGACTGTACGACATCGTGGAAATCTTTAAAAGTTCCACCAGATGATTGGAAACTGTCTGCACTCATATAGATGTGCCCTGGCTCAAAATGCTTACCCATATTTCCTCTGCCTGTATATCAGAATTATTTATTATATATACAAAGAAGGAAAAAAACGTTTTTAATTTGGGCCGAACAGTTGTCCAGCCTTAACGTAATATATTTAGTGTCCCGATTTTCTAGAAAAAAGGAGTGGAATGTGCTAATAATATCTTCCTTTTTCTGGCCAGCAATACCCTCGTGCCAAATAGTAGTTGTAGGTTTTTGTCACCATGTTTTTTTCCAACTGGGACAAATGATTCATTAAAAACAATGATTCATGTTGTAAATAAGGCGATTTTATATTGGTCCCTGGGAAGCATAACAACCTATTGCAAATCTGCTGAATGTTATTGCAGACTTCAAATTGTTATTACTCTCCTTTTCGGCATATTCTCTGTACATTTTTCGTGACTCCTCGGCTTTTTTCTATGCACAGTCGTGTATGTCTTGCACGTCTTACATTCCGGTTTTAGAATTTCTTTCCAGAGACAATGATTCTCAAATACTGTACAGCACTCACACGCCTCGTGTCCCAGTTTAGTAAAGGAAATGTTTTTAGCCTTAATTGCTTTCTATACAACTCATATGAACACGTATAAGTTGCGTGCTTGCCCAAAAAATCTTTATACATTAACATTCAGGAGGGAAAATTAACTGCAATTCTGCTTGGCATACCATCATAGGTTGGTGATTTTAATGTTATTGCCAGAGATACTGCATTGCTCGATTTTACTGCGCTTTTTCTTAGTAAGAGATGATGTCTCTGACCGTCTGTGACCGCAAGTTATGTCATACTGCATTGTTTTCTAGTATTACCGAATAACTGCATTTCAGGTTAGTATAATTTGACGTATTTTAATGGCAATACAAGTAATTTAAACAGTACATTTTAAAATACTGCATTTCTCGTTAGGACGTTTTTTTGTTATTAATTGGATGACGTGGCAGTGTTACTGCAAACTTTTTTTATTAAATTTTGAGTAAAAACAATATTAAAAAAAAAACAGAAATCGCAGAAAGGCGGAAAACACATTTAAGAATATGAATCAACCAAAATCGATAAATATCGACTTACTGAGTTTTTTACTAGCACGGCAGTGTAATACACACTTATTATTCTAAAACGGAGTTTTATCCACAATACCGGAACAGAATTATTGCACTCGACGCGCGTTTCGCTAACCATGTTAACATTATCAGGATATGATTAAAACTAAACTTAAAATCTACCTAACTGTCTCTTATACTAAGTGTTTGCTTAATCAAGCGGAACCAAAGGAACCAATCCTAGAATCTCACTAGTCACGCTCGATCAACCAATACAATGGACTATATGGTATAGGCTCTCTATCTCTATTTAAACCGTTCTTACATTTAATAAATTCCATACTTTCATATACATCTAATAATCTCCTATCAATTATATTATGAATTAATTTTAAAGTTTTAATTGTTATTCAATGATTATTATCGAAAGCATGCTCGGCAAAACTTGATTTTTCTGTTCAACCATACTTTAAATGAGCTATGTGTTCTTTGAATCTCGTTTGTATATCTTCTAGTTTACCCAACATATTTTTGGTTAAAATCCATGCATCCAATTTCATATATTGCACTTCTTGTTAAACTGAGTTTGATGGTATACTAATTTTAAACCTACTTCCTTAAAAACTTTTTGGAGTCCTCTAGTGTACTGAGGATTATATGGTATCGAGCCATATTTCGTATTTTAATCCTGCTTAGCGAAAAAAGTGAAATAACGGATGGCTTTTTAAACAAATGTCTATTAATTAGTATATTTATTAAGTTAGAATTGAAAACATTAACTTTCGCTATATTCTTAATTGTCTAAATTTTATTATTAAATCTTTTTCTGCTGAGAAGAAAGTTAACCATACGGTGTACTAAAAATGAAAGCTGGCCATTTTGTGTTGGTCGCATTAGGAATATATCGGTTGGTGGCAGTACTTTTTCTATAAATATGAAATTCTTATTATCGTTCCTAATCACTAAAGTATCCAAAAATCTACCATTGTTCTCGACTTCATAAGTAAATTTAATAGTGGGGAAACTCAAACTCCTGACTGATTTCATTTTCAAATTTACTCATGAAAAGATAAACAGTTGCCCATTGCCGTACCTTCAAGTTGTTGATAATGGTTATTTTTATATTGAAAATAATTTTGATCCGTGCAAAGATTGGTTAAAGTTAAATCTTCTTGTTTCATTTCATTATCAAAACTATTTACCTCAAGTAATATAACGAAGTATTGCAAGGTCTGTGGGATTGGTACACTAGGGAATAATGAGCTAACATCAAACGCGATTAAAATAATTTCACCTGCATTAAGGTTCGTACCTTTAATTTTGTTTATGAAATCTAAATAATTTAGTACTCCTGAATTCTGTTGTGTTATAGCTAAATTTTCAAACTGGTTTGCTAGCCACTTGGATATATTATAAGTTGGCGATCCTATTGCCGAGACTGCGGGACGCATTGCGTTCCCAGGTTTATGAATCTTAGGAAGACAGTATCGTTTTGGCATAGTAGGATGGCTCACAGATAATTTGTGTTTAATTTGATCAGAAATAAGGTTGCTACATTTCTTCAAGGTGCTTTTAACTTGTGTTACCATCTTAGATAATGGATTCCTTGAGATTTTGTTATAGGGCCCGGATTCAATTGAATTACACTAGAGGACTCCAAAAAGATTTTAAGGAAGTAGGTTTAAAATTAGTATATACCAAACTCAGTTTAACATTAAGAAATTATTAAGTGGTCCAAAAGGCAAGTTTGAAATATTAGAAAGAAGTGGAATACTTATATGAAATTGGGTGCATGGAGTGTAATCAAAAATATGTTGGGCAAACTAGAAGATCTATACAAACGAGATTCAAGGAACACATAGCTCATTTAAAGTATGGAAGAACAGAAAATCAAGTGTTGCCTAGCATGCTTTTGTTAATAATCATAGAATAACAATTAAAAATTCAAAACTAATTCATAATACTGATAGGAGATTAATGGACGCATATGAAAGTATGGATATTATTAAATGTAAGAATAGTTTAAGTAGAGATAGAGGGCCTATTCCGTATAGTCCGTTGTATTGGTTGATCGAGCGTGACTAGTGGTTCCTTTGATTCCGCTTGATTATGCAAAGAGTTAGTATAATAATAGAGAGTTAGGTAGATTTTAAGTTTAGTTTCAATCATCTCCTGATGATGCTAACATGGTTAGCGAAAGAGTGCAATAATTCTGTTTCGGTATTGTGGATAAAACTCCGTTTTAGTGTATTTTCCAGAAGGTTCCAAACCTCAACATAGATGCATTTATTATTATTTAAATTTAAACTCAGAAAAAATGCATATAGTTACATAAAATAATATAATTTATGTCACTACAGTAATAAATAAATAAATAAATTAACAAACTTCAATTGTTAGCAGACTCCGAAAGAAGGAGATTCTCATCTTGAATGCTTATGAAACAAATGCTTGCATGCCATAATTATTCGTAAAGAACACAAAATATCCTCTTCCGGGAAATGAAACGCACAAACATCTTTTCAACTAAATATTTTATCTGCTATATGAATTGTTCTTTACCCCTTTTGAAAGTTACAGAATCCTAGAAAGAAAACATATTAATGAACATTATTGTAAGACTTTTGTATGACTTTTTTTATGCTTAGCATATTGGTTCGCTCACATGGTGATGGTTTTCGCCTTTTTTAGGATCCGATAAATAAAAAGGTAGATTAGGAAATATCATTGGTACTGATTCATCCTTTAGTGTGGTGTTTCTCTGGTAATTTTACTACTGATGTCATCCTACAAATTTAGTTAACGCACAAACAACATCTTTTACACTAAATATTTTATCTGCTCTAGGAATTGTTCTTTGCCACTTTTGAAATGTTACAGAATCCTAAAAAGAAAAGGTATTAATTAACATTAATGTAAGACTTTTGTATGATTTTCCGCCACCTAAATGATAACCTAGAATGCTTTGCTAGGTTAAAATGGCCTTATTTTAGATATTGGCAATATAGATCTGAATACTAGTGTTTAAACATAATATTCTCCAAAAAGCCAATAATTGAACTATTTTTTATGTAATCAAGTACATTTTTGTCCTTAACTATACAATAATTTTACTCGCATAGGATTTTAGTTTATGCTGCCTTCAAAAATTCAAAACAATTGTTGTAAATTGTTACAAATTTTATAAAATCGACAGTATATATTCTCACGAGGGCATCAATCGTTAATAATGGTTATCAACTAATATTTTACTTACGCTAGGACTGCTAGAAGCATGAAAAGAGACTTGGGTTGTTCACTCCGCCTTCTTTTCTGAGCTTCTTATCAGAAGAATAACTCACTTTACACCCCAGCACGAAGCAAGCTCTACTTTTATAGCAAATTACGCCACTCATTGTTCATATTAATATAACAAAAATATAGTACTTAATAAATAACTTTTTCCACAAATAATCGAAAAAAATCTCGCGTTTGTCTATCAAAAACACGAAATTAGCATCTCTTATGACCACTGCGTTTCTGCCGTCTAACCGGCGAACTAACTAAAAACAGGGACATAAATCGAAAATGTGGCCATTACCCTTCGGCCTCCTCTTTACAGCCCTGCATACCAAATACCAAACACGAAGCAAAGAAACCAAAACAAGCAATCGCCAAAGTAGAAATGACGTAAGAATGAGGTCACGTCAATGTACCGTCATTCTAAATGGGAGAAAAATACTTATAGATTGGCCCTATGCAGATTAAAAATAAATGGTAAATAAAATAGGAGTTGAGTGCACAGATTTGCAACAATCCATTTTCACACATCAATCGCTTTAATGTTTAACGGATACAGGAATACAGTTGGCGTGGTTATTGATTTGATACACATACCTGGTATGTGATTTGAACTAATTGGCGTTTAGAACGTATTGCATATGTATCAATTTGCTGTAGTGCAAATAAAAAAATAGCGCTTCAAACTTGATACTCTATAACACACGTAACCAAACACGAAATAAAGAAAACAAAACACACAATATGCGGTAAAAGTAGAAAAAAACGTGGGAATGCCATAAAATTGAATCATGTCAACGTTACGTCAGTATGACTGAAAGACACTAACCCCTGTATCATTTTTATCATATTCTAAAATTGACTAAGGTACAAAAATTAATGTACTCGCACTGATCTCTAGCACATAAACAGCTGAATAAGTACCTATCCAGTAGGCTATATGACATCACATATCTACGTATGTTTTGGTGGTACTTACCAGAGAGAAAAAAAAGTAAAAGGAAAGGCGACAATAAGCGTCGGCACCTTTCATGTTTGTGTACCCGTTTTTGATGACCTTAACTCTGCTCTGTTGACAACAATACTACTAAGTGTTGGGAGAAAAATATTTTTTCTTCAAACGTCAGTAAATCCGTCATTACTCGACTGTGTAGGCGGACGTGAAGTTTCGTTTTTCCTCCGCCGGAGCTTTACTTTTCACTTTTCCGTTCGGCTGTTAAACACGAGCGCGCCATGAAAAAGTATCACTTTTCCTCCATATAAAATAATATACTATTAAGCTAATGACAATGACATTTAATTACCTGAAATCGGCTGATGGTATTTTGATTTTGACAACTATACCCTTTATGCTTGGACATGCGCATACAAAATCTATTGATAGGCGGTCGCTCTCCTTTTAAGTTTAATTATAGCTGTCCTTACATTGAATTCACTGGAAATGAGTGAAAATGATATTAAATTGACATGCGTAGGTCACGGTACATCAACGAAGTTTTTTTAACGTGACATTGACGTAAAAAGTGACGACACGTCAATATAAGGCCATTCAGAAGGGAAACAAATAACCTTGTATTAAGCATCAAAAGCGGAAATTCTTCCAAGTGAAGACGAAATAGGATAACGCAAATGAGTTGGCGAAGTTGCTACGTTGGTATATCGGCATGAAGCTTCAGGCATAATAATTCCAAACACCATTTTAAAATTGACTAAATATGGTTAATCATAGCGCCGCTGAAATAAAATGTCACGGTAATGTAACGTCGGCGTCGGCCAAAATGATGAAATGAAATAAAATGGCTCATATTAAAGTATTAAACGGGCAAAATGTATTCTACTTGAACCTAATATGTAATTCAACAAGTGGACAGAAACTAGAATGATTGTTCCTGGGATTAGACCGTATCAGATCGACTTTCCGTCGTTTTGCCTTCGATGAAGGTCTCTGCTCTAATCTTGTAGATTACTAAAAATCCCTTAACAAGATCGAGGCTTCTGTTTTAAAACGAAACAAATTATCTAGAAAATTCGTTATGTTAGATTGTCGGTGAGGTTTCAAGAATAACACAGTAGAGGACTCGCCTGTATAGTTCAGAATATGAATAATTCCAAGCAACGTTTTAAAAATGCCCAATGGTGAAAAAATGATTATGGAGCATAGTCAAGTGATTATTTATTTGCATTATTACTGTCACATGACAACACGTCTCCAGTAGAAGGCCCGTAACAAATTTTTCTTTGAAATGACCTAAAAGCGAGGGGTTTAAGTCATAACCCATTTTTCTGACCATGACGTCGACGAACGAAGGAATTAAAAAAAAAAACTATATCATTCACTTCGGCCAAATTACTATAGAAATGACCTAAATTGACGGGCCAATTCATTGCCGACATTCTTCTGACCAGGTATGTTGACGTATAAAGTAATGTCATCCATATAAAATCTGTCACGTCAATATAACGTCAGTTAGACCAGAAAAAAATCACGTACACTAAGTAACAGCCTATTTAATTTTTCTGACGGGATGTTGACGTATAAAGTACCTACAGTTCATGCAGACTGTGCCGACACCACGACATCAATCTAAAGTAAGAAATAACACGGAGAGAATTGTTTGATACCATTTGTCCTATAAGGATTAATTTTATCCAAAATCGAGTTCATATAGCACTAGTCCGACATTTTATTAATTTTACTTAATGATTCGAGTAATCACCTCGCACAATCGGCATTGAATAGATTCAATATCTCCATGATTAATACCATCGAACTCAACATATTAATTTTATAAGTTTTTTATTGATATAAATAAGTAATTTTATAAAATTAATTAAATTTTAGAATAAAACCAATTATGCATTAGATTTATTCTATAAATCAAATTATAGGTTTATTCCTTTTTTTGATCAAACATATCAAAATAGCTGATGAACTGCAGTTGAGATTATTCTTATATGAGATAAAATTTGTCACTTATTCGATCAGGGCTTTCGAATATTGAATGTTTTTATTCACAATATTAGGTGATATCTATCAATTTTTTACTCAAATCTATCACTTATTTAACTGAACTTATTAAAATAACTGATGAACCGCTTCTCAGATTTGTTTTATATTAGCTAAAATTTGTCACTCATTTGATCCGTTTTATAAAATATCTAATGTTTTCATCCAAAATATTAGGTGATTTCTATGAATTGTTTTACTAATATATATAACTTATTTGACTGAAACTGCTAAAAAATTAGTATTTTTGTGCAAAATATTTGATCATACTTATCAAATATTTTATTGAAATCTGTCACTTATTTTACTGGATTTGCCAAAAAATATGTTTTTGGTTCAAAGGTTTAAGGTTTACGAAAGGAAAGCTAGTATTACTGACAAAAAGATCTATTTTTTGCATAAAAACATGTTTATTAAAAAATAGAAGTTAAACATATTCAACACTTATAACATAACTCAAAAATATCTGCTGCATACAGATGTTTTAAAAATCTTAGTTCTAATATATGATACCATTTAAAAGTTTATATTACAATGCCTTAAGTTTTTAACAAATCTACAAATTTTACACCTTTTTAAAAAGAAACTGAAACATTTAAACAAAGTGAGAGAAGAATATTTTAAAATAAAACTTTTAAATGCAGATACAAAATACCTACTTTAAAATTGATATATCAGAGGTGAAAAATGTAAAGTTGAAAAGTTTGTACAAATGAGCTTCTGATGATTCAGGTAAAATGATACAACTTTTGCATTTTTTAGAGTTTTTTCCTATCAGCTACGGTATCGAAACCTAAGAACCCTATATAATATTTTTATTATGAATGTCATTTACAACGTGAAACGTAAGTAGAATATATTAGTTTTTGCAACACTTTATTATGCTTGGACTTACTAAGTTTTGTAGCAAATTTGTGAGTAAAGTGCGGCCACTCCAGCAGCAGCTGACATATGTTTGTGTTTGAATATGTTGTGAACTCTTGCCTGCTTTCCTTGAAAGTTTCCTTCCATTTATTTTCGACAATATCCCATGGCTTTAGGTGGTACTTGATCCATGTTTTGCTATCTGATGAAGCTAAACCGAGAGCTAAACTATCTGTAAAATAAAAAAAAAATAAAAAAGGCAAAAGGCAAAACAAACCGCTATTTTGTAATAATTCATTCTATATTTTAAGCCAAAAAATATAATGACCTCGGTGATGATAATACAATTATTGAAATGACAAAAACATTGACTGACGTTTGCTACACTATAAGACAAGATACAAATATGACGACATTACAGAAGGATTTATTCTTTTAATTCAAATAGCAAATTAATATATCAAAAATGCAATGAGAACAAAATAAAACAAGTGATTATAAATACTTGCCAATATCCAATGCAGTTTGGTTGTTCTTTTTCTTCCGCTTTTTTCTTCAGCGGAAACAAATTTGCTTTTGCCAGCTTTTGGACGGCGTTTTATAGGCCTAGTATAGACGTCCTCCTGGCGAGCTTTTCCTCTCTTTGAGAAGTACCATGACTAAAAATTTGCATATGTAATGAAATTATTATTACAATACTGTATGGGTTAAAATCTACTGACCGTGCTTTCTCCACAAAAGTTATCTT
>MU182117.1:468862-535387 GCA_016904865.1 Pissodes strobi | reverse complement strand
ATTAAAATGGAGGGTTTGAAAGTAATTTTTATAGAATGGTTCCAAAACTTGTTCTTGGTAAATTAAGGGTTTTTACCGAAACTAAAAAATGATGGTTTCTATAGAGAATTTCCGGTTAAACAGGAAAGTAGTGCCAAATAAAAGTTTATAAAAAAACTAATGGCCGGTTACCTGATAGACATAAATCAAGTGGAGCTTTAAATGTGATGTGTTAAAATAAAATGTTGTAGTTATTTTACTTAAATCGTATTATACTAACATGTACTACCGAGTGACTACATGATTTTCAAATCATTAAAATCTCTTTGGTGACTCTTGATGTAGCTAGTTAAATAAGATATTTTCGACACAGTCGCACTTTGAGTTAATTGATAATTTATATAAATTTAGGTTAGTTTGCGTTTGGTTGTTCTTATTTACAGTTCCCAAGCGAGCGGAGCCAGCCAAGGGCCATAGTATCGAGTTAAGTTTTATCTCAAATATCTGAATTTAACCAATCACAGCAAAACGTACCAACCTGCGCTTTTAATTGTATTCTGATAACACCTCAGCGGAGAAAAAAAGGGCATGCCATTCTAGCTGGAGACATAGGTTTGAAAACTTGTGACAATTTGCAGCAAAATACCTTATTAAATATTAGTATGGGACATTATACATAAAATATGTTTACCTATTTTGCTTAATTTGTCTTAAACCTAAAAATGCAATAAAAAACTTTGTTTTGAAAGTTGATTTTGGACACTGTATATCTAAGAATATTTTCGTTGGAATTACTTATCTCCCTGCAATTCTTACGATTATTATTCCTGGCAAAAACGTCAAATAAAAAAAGGTTGATACATGAACCTATCTAAAAAATAATTGATTTTGAAAAACCTGATTAACTGGTCCAATCAGTGACATGTACATTTATCGATGGGTCCAATACATTGAAGGATACAGAACTAATTTTCAATGTTATTGGATTAATAAAAAAACCGTTTAAAACTTATCTAAAAGTTCATAAAATGTTGTGAAAAGATCACTCTTATAGCCACTTATTGTATTTATCCAAAAAGGAATCAATTAATAAAAAAATCGATAAAGATGCCCAGTTTTTATTCGCTAAACTTTAGGACTGATATATTTAAAAAGTTGTAGAATCTATAAAACCCGGTTTATAGATTCAATACATCGAAATATAAAATCACTTCTGGATATTGTTGAATTTATAAAAGACATTGTAAAACTTATCTAAAGTTATGTTTCTATTTCGATCCTAATTTACTGTTATCAATCCCGAGAGATTTTATTGAATTTATCCGAAATGGATTGTATTTATCCTAAGCGTATAAATATTACTAAATTTAGGACTAATATCCACTAAATGCTGTTTTGTAAATTATATAAAATTGTTTTATGATTTATATCAAATTAATTCTCTCCGTGAACGAAAGGAAAAGGTAATATTCTCTATGTTGTAATTAACTTTGAAATTACGTGCACTTGACCGTATAAGTCACAGTCCACTAACGCCGGTTTTGTGACGGTATGTTCACGTAAAATGACGTCAGACATCTAAAAGCCGCCACGGCAACAGAATAGAAGTGGAAACTCATATAATTCGGGAGGTCGAAATTACCTAAATGGCGTAAGATTGACGGGCGTAGATCACAATCTGTTAAAGTCGCTGACGTTATGTCGACGTAAAAATTGAAGTTTCAGATATCGATTCTTTCACGTCTATCCCAAGCACGGCCAGTCAGATTTGAAGTGCGTCGGAATCGCCTTCTTCATGTACCGCCTCCATTTCGGAGGTTGGGTGTCATTATTGCTATTTTGATTCTAGAAACTGCGGCCTTAAAAATGTCATATGATATGACATTACTCCATTTTCCCAGGTTCCTAAGCCAGGATATTTTTCTGCTTTCAATAGATCTTTTTACTGCAATTTTTTTTTGATTATGAGTTGCAGAATCTTATACTTTGGACCTATCACGATGTGGCCGAGATATTGCAATTTTTTTTTTCTTCCTTTAGGATCTACGCCTTTCTCCATTCTTCTCAGAACCTCCACGTTCGTCACATGTTCTGTTCATGATATTCTCAACATCCTACGGTAGGCCCACATCTCGAAGGCTTCTATTTTTCGCTCCCAATAGACGTTGAGGGTCCAGGCTTCTACACCAAATAAAAGAACTGGGAGTATATAAAATATGAGCATTAGAGTTCTCAAGTCCAGGCTTACATCGCGACAAGAGAGCAGCTTCTTGATCTTCACAAAGGATGCACGGGCTTTCTCAATGCGACTTTTTATTTCTGAACAATAATCCACTGATCAATGGACACTTGTACCTAGATAGTCGTACCTCTCGACTGATTTCAGCCTTTCTCATTCCTTATACAGATGTTTATTGAGCACATCAATTTTGGTGACAATCATGTATTTGGTCTTCTTAACATTGCGTGTCAGATCATATTCTCGACTAGCTGTGGTGGTATTATTCAACATATTCTGAAGGTCTTGCGTGTTTTCGGCGAGAAGTACTGTATCGTCCGCATAACGCAAATTGTTCAGTGGAATGCCGTTAACCCGCATGCCACAGGGCATCATTTTCGAGGTCCTTGGTGAAGATTTCCTCTAAAAGGTGGTGAAAAGACGCAACTTGTCTGCCTCCTCGCTTGATTCCCACTGCTTTCGTCAATTCAGATTGGACGCTCGCACTTTGGTGTAGGTACAGTGCTTCTATTTGTTGCTTGTGTCTCGCTTTATCAAATGCCTTATTATAATCAATAAAACGGGCGTATATATTTTGGTTGACATCAAGACATAGCTGCACACAAGACATTGTAGGCAAACAAATCTTTCCTTGTGACAAATCTATTTCTAAAGCCGAACTGATTATCTGCTATATCTTCTTCCAGCTTCTAATAAATCCTACGGTGTATGACTTTACGAAAGATCTCATTAGGCTAATCGTATGCTGTTCTTCGCATTTTTTGGCATTATGCTTTGTAGGAATTGTGACAAACGTTAACTGAAGCAATTCTTTTAGTATTATTCCTGTTCCGTAACTCTTATTAAATAGGAAACTTACAGCACCTAAATGTACTTCAATCAACTTAAGCACATCTGCAGGTTGATCGTCAGAGCCAGGAGCTTTCGATCTATGTCTGACTTTATTGCTGCTTGTACTTCTTCTTTTAAAATAGATGGTCCAATTTCATTGTTAGTGTAGGTAGATATTTCTTCTCTTTGGATATTGAAAAGAGTTTTAATGTACTCTAACCCATAAAATCAGTTGATCTTTAATATACAACAAGATGTTTCCTTTCTTATTCGCCAGCATGTATGATTTTTGCCTTCCACCAATTCCAGCAAACTCTTTCATTTTTTATGCGCACCATGGGAGTCTTATTGCAGTCTCTGCAGATTTTATATCTCGGTACATTTATTTTTCAGCCACTCCTCCTTAGCTTGGCGACATTTATATGTGATATGCTTTTTAGGTATCTTCTTTCTTCCATAAGTACTAATTTTTCATCAGTCATCCAATCTTTTCGATTGATTCTTTTCTCAGGTCTCAGATGCTTCTTACAAGGTTCTATAACAGCTGATTTTAAATTTTGCCACATGTTTTCAGGTTGACTCTGAGTTGCCTAACGGATATTTATTAATCTATTTAAGTTTTCATTTATATCCTGACATACCTTCACTCTCACGTTATTACTTCTTAGTAGGCTGACATCAATAGCTCTCCGGTTTGACAAAACTTTCAGCTTCTTGAGCTTCAGCATAATCTCATCCACAAGAAGATTATGATCTGAGTCTACATCTGCTTCTGAGTCTATTTTGGCACTTTTCACTGCATTTCTGTATCTCTAATTGATGAGAATATAATCGATTTGATTCCTTTATTGTGTTGTGACGATCTCCATGTATACAGGCAACGTTTTTGTCATTTTAAAAAGGTATTTATTACCATCCAGTCTTTTTGGCAGAATTGTAGGAAGCAATCTCCTCGTTCATTACGTTCGCCCAGTTCGTACAGCCGAATTCATTTATCACATGAACCTTGTCCAATCTTTGCATTCATGTCATCCAGGGGTAAAGTGACATCTTTGTTCTTAGTCAATTTCATGACACCATTAATGTCCTTGTGGATAGATTTTACATTGGGATTAGGTTGAGTGTATGCCTCGAGTTGTATAAGCAACACACGATAATAGAATGGCGCAAAACTCTTCACCGTAACTTCATGAAGATGTTGACTCTCATTGCTTCTTGAGTAATAGATAATTTTGTCTTGAAGTTTACTCTATCCGCAGTTTATCCAGTGAGCTTTACTAATTCCCATTATTTTGATATTCAGTCTATTCATTTCCGAGATACATGGGGTGGTTTCCTTGGAACGTGCATGCTTTGAACATTACGTGTTCCAATTCTTATTAATTTTTGTAGCAGGGTATTTTTCATAACAGTCACAACTGTCATCCCTGGAGATCTGATCGGAGGACTTAGTCCGGTATTATATTTAGCCCTGACTTCAGCCATGACGATAATACATGGAAAATCACTATGTGATCTTTAATGTTGTGTTATCTTTATGCCGTCCACTACATGGTGTATTTGAGTTAGTTTGGGTTAATTTGGGACAGTTTGGGTTACTGTCCTCTTCTACTCCTGGATGACATGAATACTAGTGTCCTCCCCGGAGATCTGATTGGAGGACTTACTCCGGAATTATATTTAGTCCTGACTTCAGCCATGATGATACAGGGAAAATCATTATGTAATCTTTAATGCTGTTGTTTTCCAAATTGCCTTCTACATGCTTATGCCGTCCACTACATAGTGTAGCTTGGGTTGGGCCTTCTGGATTGATTTCTCAGCCAAAGGACAAAAGAGTGCCCTTGCAATTTCTGGCTTCTCCACCTCAAGCTGCTGGCCAGAAAGTGGGGACTGCTTATTCCGGCAGTCGTTCGGTCGTCAAAGCCTCGTTAGTTATATAGCAAGGTACACCGGATAACCGAGATTATCACGAGGGCAGGTGAGGCTGACATTTGGGCTGACATCTTCATCTGCCTTCGCTCCTTATACCCTTAAAAATAACCTAAAAAGATAACATTTTGCCCATAACATATGAACCTTTAACTATACTGGTGCTGTAGCTATACGAATAAAAAAAATTAATAAAGCCAGCAATGCTTTGATGATTAATGCTACAAAGTGGTTCTCGTATATTTGTTAAATTGGAAATAAAACCTAATTATTTTTACATATTTTTGTTACGTCGATCAACTGACGTTTTTTAAACGTAGTCAAGGTGGTCAAGAATCACATTGTTATACCAGCTTGCTACTGTGAACAGAACAATAACAAAAACTTAGGGAAAATATGGCAAATATGTTATTTAAAAATATACTTTTTCTCTTAGAAAATTGATATTGTTTAAGGTGCCAAAATTATATTTTTGCCTAATATGCGTAACACATACCTCGTTTCTGGCACAGCATTTTTTAAACAAATAATTGAAATGAAACTCATTAAAGAATTTTTCTAGGAAATCCATATCATTTGAAATGCTTATTAAATTTTATTTGTAGAACGATTTTCATTGTTTTACAAACGAGTACTTAGCCACGAAGCTCGAAAGTAGTATGCATAAATAATGCAATTTTTAAATGAGCTTATCCATTAGGATATCGCGTAGGATTGGTTATTCAAACCTTAACCGATTACTTAAAGTGCCTTTAGTAATGAATTTTTGGATTATATTTAGAATATTAGATCACGGCAGTGTTATATCAATATATCTAAAGGGTGTCAAAAGATATGCGGCTATGTAATTTCGAAGAATGCTAGCAATGTTTCTTCTGAATATGATGGTGCTTTGTTCCTGTATTATTGTTTTCATTTTATTTAATGTAATTTACAAAATCTCGCTATTTTTAAACACGCATATACACAAACAAACAAACAATTTAACCATTACACTGACAACACATAAAAATGACAAACACGTCAAATTCCTGTTCCCTGATCCCCATCGCAGATCTGGAAAATATCTCAATGTTTCTCAAAATGAGAAAATGGTAAAACTAGAATATGGAGCGTTATACAAAATAAAAGGCTAGTTAAAAAAATATTGTTTATTTTCAAAAAAATATAGTATTCTTGTAACATATAAGACTTGCGTTCAAAAACTCTTAAAGCTATAATACTATTCAATTACAATAGAGCTAAGGCACATTCTACGAATGCAAATATCATTTCGTCATGAAAAAATCATATCTCATAAATGTACACAATCTGATCACAACATATCATGTACAGGGGTCTGAAATTAGATACTCTACCCATTTTTCTCAAAAAGTATAAGATACGCCTTTGAACTCTTCTCTAAGTCGACTTATTAAGAACCCTATATAAAATAAGAAAGTTGACACTTCAATGAAAAAACTAAACAACCTGTATACAGGACAGTAATAGAAATAGAAAAACTAAATGAAAACAGATAATTGTTTGTCTACATGTATCTTATACTTTCCGAGGAAAGGAATAGAGGATCATATTTGGCACAACCTGTACTCTTGTACTAAACAAGAGGAATAATATAGATGCTACTAATAGCGTTTTGTTATGTGACTTACATTATAGTTAATTTAGATCAATTAATAAATATATCTAAACTAATGCTTAATTATACAAGGCGTTTTCAGTATTGGCAATTCTAACGCAAGATAATAAAAAGGAAATCACGTACACTAAAGAAAAGTATGTAATGAATTTCTACTGATGTACCTATTTTTTATAACATTTATTGTATATTCAATTTTGATACTTGTTCTTCTTATTTATGTATATGCTTAACAATAAAGATGCAAGCAATGCACGAAAAAAAATGTATAAAAGTCCCCCTTAATTTATGCACAGTTTAGCATGCAACATTTAGGTACATCAAAAAAGTAAGTATGACATTGTTACGAATGTGCATTAGTTGTTATATATTATTTTCATTACTATTTTTGAATGCCAATTGCTGTAAAGTTTATTTTAATATTTTAAATGTTTATTTTATAAATTAATGTATACACTTCACAATAAAAACATAAGAAATGCAAGAAAGTTCAGATTTCAACGATTATTATACAATAAGTTCATTTTAGTTTTTGCACAGTTTAGAATGCACTTTACTAATTTGCATTAGTTTTTACGTACTATTCTCATTAACATTATTTAAAATAACAACTGCACATTCAATTTTCCTATTACCAATAAATAGTGTTGATAATGCAAGAAAGTTTCTATTTTAAAAATTATTACATAAAATGCTCACTCTAATAAAATTTATGCACTGCTTTAGTTAATAGGCGCCTACTATTTTCATTGCAAATTTCTAATAACAATCATATTTTATTTTAATACATTAATTTTTTTTTATTGTTGGTGTTTACACTAATGATAATAAATATTTTAAAAATGCAAGAGAGTTTTTGTTTTTAATATTTTTTAAAAAATCTCACTTCGATTTGTGCACAGCTTAGTACGCAGCATATTGGTAAACTGGAAAAGTCCCGATAAAATTCCCACTAATTTGCGTTAGTATTAAAATACTGTTGTTTACTATTTTTAGTAATATTTTTTAATAACATTACAATTTCTACTTATTTAGGTTAGTTTTTAGGTTCCTACTATTTAGATTGCTATTTTTTAATAATAGTCGTAAATTTTCTTTTAATATTTTTTTAATTGTTAGTGTATACACTTGCCAACAAAAACATTAAAAATACAAGAGTAATTGTACAAAAAACACACTTCAATTTGTGTGCAATTTACTATACAGACTGATAGGTACACTGCAAAATTATGCACGAACTTTTTGCCATTTTATTTTCATAACCTTTTTAACAATAACTGTTGTACATTTTATTTGATATCATTAAATTATCAACAGTAAGTATCCCCCAATTGATGTCTACATTTTAAACTTACTAAAAAACATAATTCTTTCAGAGACAGCCTACAAATTCTATTTTTAGAATAAGTATGAAAAGAAAAGGTTTCCATAAAATTAATAAATACGGCAAAATGTATATTAAAATGCAAGCCAAGCGACAACTACAACGTGACTACAATTTTAATGTGACTCAAATCATGTGAAAGTTTAAATTCATACATACGAAAGTTTCGCCAAACAAATTTATAAAAGGCTGGCACAGTTTATTAACAATGTAGAGTGTACAGTAAAAAAACATAAGGTACACTTATTGTTTTAACAATTAGTAACTAATTGGGCAACATTTTTACAAATTAACATGGAAAAATACAACTTTTAACCTGAAATCGCTTAAATTTTTTATCGCAAGATTTTACAATACATATTTAAAATAAACTCCAGAAAATTCGAATCCAAGAAATATAATCACCAGATTGAGTGTGTAGTTTATTAAAACCGAAACCTATATAACAGAGATTTTCACCATTTTACCCTAGTAAGAAGAAACAACTTTTCACCTGGATTCGTTTAAATTATGTGGAAGTTTAAGTGCAAACACTTTAAAACAAAAATATGGAACAATCAAAAGTTTTCAATTTTTTTAAATTACACCTCATCATGTACGCATTTCATTAAAACCAAAATGTATATACTTAAACAAATTGAGCTGACATTTTTGCCTTTTTAAATTAGTTGGTAATAATTTGGATTAAATTTGCACAAATAAGCATGCACCTCTTATCGTGAGTTCATTTAAATTACGTTAAAATTTGATTCTATGCACATAACACTAAAAACATAGTTTATACCAGAATTTGGCGCAGTTTATTACACTGAACAAATATTAGATATAATTTCTGTCTATTCTACCATTAGTTTAAAACTTACTTTCATTACAATATCCTGAAAAGAGTTTAAATTCAATAAACACGTTGCAACTCTAAAGGTGACTTTACTTAAATTATGTGAAATTTTTAATATATACAGTGCCCCATTAGGATGACTAAGTACGATATCTGCATTATTGCAAGAACTACTGAAAAACTTCTTAAATAAATCCATAAACGGAATCATTTTCACTTTTATAAGCTCGTCAAAAAAGCACTTAACGTTTTTTTATGGGACAACCAATAGGTATATTATTTTAATTCAAATGTATTTTAAAAAAAAAATTGACACTGGAAGACTATAATCTAAACGACTGTGCTTAAAAACAGAAGAGCTTGCACTTTCCTATCGAAATGTAATATGTAAATATACAATAACTCAAATTTGGTGAATTTGTAATTTATTAACAATCGGGTGTATGGCTAGTTGCCTAAATCGTAGCTCACATCTATTGCTATCAGAAATGCAGCTGGAAACTGCGCACCGAAGAAGTTTTAATTGTAAAATATATATCAGAATGTGTTTAAAAAAAATAATTAAAACGGTCGATTTTAAATAATTTCTGAGAGCTTGGAAGAACGTTATAAGATTTAAAATATATGGTTCACAGTTCGATTTCAATCATCGAACTGCTCGATTTTCAAACAATAAAAAGGGATTTAAAAATCACGTTTGGCAAGTGTAGAACTTATCTAAAATCACACCCAATGTATTAGCAGCGTCACTTTGACAACGTTTCGACCGTTGTTCAGTCCTGCATCATCACATATAAACGCTCTGAACGGTGATTTGTGTAATTTAATTCAAATGGAAGTTTTCGTACAAAATACTCACTAAGCCCTGATAAAGAGTTTAATAAACGTCGAAACGTAGTTAAGGCTTGCATTTTCATTAGAGTATCTGAAATTTGAAGCTACAAAGTTTATAAATTATAACAACCAAACCTCGACTACCTATTGCTGAAAGTTTATAAGTTAGGTAAACATTTTCTATTATCCCTCTGTTTTGTACTATCTCAAATTCACTCTTGAATACATATATTAATTGCATAATTTAAATACATCACATTAAATACATTTTAGGTACATCCAAGTAATAAAATTGGTGTTGTCAGTTAAATGCACAACCTAGTGGGAAATTCGGTCCAGAATGAAATTCGAAATTCTGAAGTAGTAATCATTGCTGGCCGGTTTAGCTGAAACGAAATAAATTAGCTTGTTAGGTCGCTGAATTGGCTGAACTGGGTAATTAAAACTTTAAAATTCATTTTTGATTTTGTGTATAAAGCGACAAGATAGGCAATGATCGATGCCTGTAGGAAGAGCGTTAAATTACTATGTATCGAATAAAAAATGTTGCTTATTCCACCATCAAATTAGCTTAGGTGCGTTTTTTAAGCTAAAATTTTTTAAACATTCTTAGGATTAAATTTTGATATAAAATATTTACAAACTATTCTACAAAAGGTTTCTTAAAGCTATATCGTTTAAGAATTATCCTAAGATTAGAAAAATGGTTTTCAACGTTATTTCGTCACATTTTTGTTTCCTTAACGAAGCGACAATTTTCAATAGTTTTTTTTTTATATTAAAAACACAGATATCAATTGTATTTAAAACCAAAATATACTTTTTACGCTGTTCATTGTCCAGTCTGCGCACATTAAGTAATTTTAAGGATCTATATGTATATTTTTTGTAGCTGGGTTGAAAACAAACTTTATTATTATTTAGAAAAAAATTTGCAGTAATATAGCTTTAAGAGGGCATTTTAAAGCTGTAATAACACCTTATGGATCGCGGTAAAACTGAAAAAAGCACTGGGGAGGACAAAAACGAATTAAGAGCAATATTTTGTAAGCATGCACAACTACACTTTATGTAATTTAAATCCAGTATCAAAAGATCATCCAATTAAACCATTTAATCGATATTTTTTTTTGCAAGCATAACTTTGCCGAGTTTACTTAACAGAGATGTTTTACTCCATAAGATGTTCCCTTAATTACGCGCCTGTTTCATGTAGAGATGTTTTCCTTGTAACTGTCAAATCTTATCAATATTATCATTATACTGACAAGGTCAAAAGGAAGCATTCTCGACTGGCCGGACTTTTTCAAAGCACCTAAAATTAATATTATCGATTTGCTTCATAAAATCACTGTGGATAAATGCAAATGACAGAAATAAGGGTGACCTTAGTATATCAGAAACACCACTTCTCCATATAGGTTAGAATAAAGACATAGATACAATAGAAATATTTAATGTAGAACAACGAGAATATACCACATTATTTCGGAACAATTAGGAAGATTCCATGCGTGTCACATTATACTATTTTAAACTCCTACCGCAATTTTCCAGATTGTGGACTACTGCACAGACCGTCAGATTGCAGTTTGAGAGACGTAATTTAATAATTTAAAGACATTTCCCTAATTTTCAATTGAAATAGTTTAAGACTGTTTTTTTAAGATGCTAATAAGAAAAACAGATATTTCTGGCCTAAGTGTTGTCAATACACAAGTTATTTTAAACCCTCAGTGATGCAAGTTGGTTTTTAGGAGCAAATAGTTCTAATAGAACGGCATCACGTGTGTTTTTCTACCTCTCCTTATAGGTCAAGACAAATATATACGACATAAATATTTAATAAAATACTAAAACAACGAGAATATTCCTCATTACTTCGAACCAAATAGGAAGATACCATACGTGTCATGATAATATTTTGTTCATACTCCTATCGCAATATCTATCATTTTCACATGTTAAACACCAACAGAAAATTTTAGGCACCAACTTGAGGACATGGTAATTTGAGAACTGATACTGTAGAGCAGCCGGACTTAAATCAGCTTCAATTATCTGACTAAAATGGCATGCGTCAATTTTATTCACGCAACGACTGATAAACAAATTTTTCTAATCTTAGGATAGTGTTCAAACGAATTATTTTTAGGGTAACTTTTTCCAGATACTAGCGACTAAGCCTGATTCAAAAGATATTTAAGAATTAACCTTTAAATCCTCATGGCTCTACCATAACCCTGAATATGGGCTAATTTTTATTAATACACGTTTTAAATCCTCAATGATTTAAGGCGGCTTTTAAGACCAAACAGTTTTAACAGAACGGCATCGCGTGTATTTTATTCTACTTGAGCTTATAGCTTAGAGCAAATATTAGATCATTAACCTTTTGTTGAAGCTAACGCGATTTGATGTCTAAATATATTAGCTAATCTAATCGCTTATGTTAAAACTTGTTTTATTATTGTTTGCTCTTTTAGACATAGTATGTTTTACTTTTATTTAGAAAATACTTAATAAAACCATCGTTGAGTTTTTAAAATATTAATTTATGCACTTAATATATTTTGGGCTAGTTATTCTAAACTGTTAATTTATTCGATTTTAAATTTATAGCACTCTATATCGATTATGGTCAAATGTATAAGCTAACTTTTTTTTAACTAGGTTATTTTAGGAAAGACAAATTTCAATACTCACAACACAGTCCGGAATATTGGCTGGATTCGAGCAAACCATATTGATTGCAGCTGGGATATCCCTTTTCGTAAGGGGTCCGACCCAAAACGTTTCCACTGTAATTGAAATAGAATTCATTACGATCCAACAAAGGAACAACTACATAGGTACGGCAATTTTAATACGTAGTCTAGACGTGCGACGTGAAAATTAATATCAGTTACACTGAGACCAGGCTCACTATAATATTACATATTTATATGATTGATAAAAAGATATTTAAGACGAGATGGGATTGGCTAATTAAAGTAAAGCGTAATGAAATGTGAATGCTTTGGTATTTTAAAGCTCTGAGTGGTAAGTTCCAATGTATCCAGTAAGGTACCAATACTCTCTAATTCTATGAAGATCGCAAAAGTGACGATTTGTATTGTATAAGATTATATGAATCAATCCGATAATTTTTTAATTTACAGGATGAGTTTACAATGACATACTAAATTTTAATTTAAATTTTATTTAATGCAATAACCTGTATTAATTAATTAATTAAGCTGTAAATTTGACACCCCGCAGTATGAGTCTAAAATAAATTGTTTTATGTTGGGGTTTGGAACCTTCGGCAAAATGCATTAAAACGGAGTTTCATCCACAATACCGAAACAGAATTATGGCACTCTACGCGCATTTCGCTAACCATGTTAGAAATGCTAGCATCATCAAGAGATGATTAAAACAGTTTTAATAATCTCCTGATGATGCTAGCTAACATGGTTATGTGGTATTGTGAATGAAACTCCATTTTAGTAAATTGTTTTAGAAATATTGTCATTTGAAAATTGATGTTTTGGACAATTCGACAGCCTGTAGCATCCAAAGCGCAAAAATTTTAAGGGAAACTGAATATCCTGATGGCGTCAACTTGCGGTTTAGCCAGATATACAACAGTATGTATTTCCAGTGAAACTGGGAGATAATGGTTCATATCAAATAGTTTAAACAATAATTAAAAGGGGAAAATTCATACTGTTTTCCAATACTAAATCTAACCCTTTAGAGTCTACAGCCTGTCAAGTTATTTAAAATGTCAATTGTCAAACGGCATTATCTCGAAATCGATTTATTTTAGACCCAAATTTCGGGTCATTAAACATTTGAGATTTCATGTAGATTCTGGCAATATATTTCATTGAAAATATGAGGATTTGGTATTCTATTTGTAACTGATCCTGTATATTAATAAGAAGTATTTTTTCGAACGATTTTCTCAAATCGGGTTTTGCTAGCTTTCATAATAAATCCTACAGAAGACGTCGAATTATAAGCAATAAACCTGCATATTAAAAAACTTATTTATTAGTTCATCTAGATTCTATAACAAACTTTATTTTCAATTTTCATAGTTGTAGATATTTAAGCTGAAAAAAATATTTCATTACAAAAGGTGAGTTAAAAAAACTAATAGCACGTTAAGCTTCTTTTTATGAAATACGTTGTATATTACTATATCATCAAAATGTAGGTTAAATTTTTATAAATGGGTTATAAACATTATACACTGCGACTAAAAATAGAGTAGTAAAGGAGCTGGGGGAACTGGAGCCACCTATCCATTCATTAAAATGAACTAATCCAGAAAATATTAAATATGGATCAATTATAAAAAACTAAATACCATTAAAATATAATAGACATGTTTTTTCGTTATCCTAGGGATAACGAAAGCCAACTACTGGGATAATTGGAGTGTTTCTGTGGATTAATTTATTTTTCTATACAATAGTAGGAAATTAAATTACTTTATAAGAGAAATAATTTTATTCAATAAATTGAATACAAAAAGATTGTAACTCTTAGAAGAATATTTATAAAGATATAATTTATTCAACTTTTATTCTAAACAAAAATCGCAAACATAGCGTTTCGCATTTTTTACAGCCGAACATTAGCCTCAAATCCTATAGGATGTGCAGCGGTACCAAAGTTCATTGTTTTTTCCTGTATCATTACATATAACACAGATTTGTTTGATCGTTCATAGTCCCTTTCATGAATATCTTAATTGTCTAAAAGCGAAGACTCCCCAATGAACTGCTTTTCTATTTTACGTCTTTTATTTTAGTTTTATTATTTGGTTTCTATTCAGATTTAGTTTCAACTCTTTTACAAACACGTTTTTTTTGTGGGGCTTATCAAAGGCTTATTTTTCCCTCTCTCTTTTATTCTTGATAATTCTATTCCCATTTCCGTTATTCTTCGTTGCATTTTCCTAATTTTCACGTTCCAATCTCTTTTATTCTTTTCCCTCGGAAAATATTTTCGTAGGCGTGTCGATAAAAATTGCGGAATCTTGTTTATGTCTTGATTTTGTATTGCTTTTTCTTATTTTACAAGCGGTGCCGGTGGTGAAAATATTGAAAGTATGGCAGAAAGTGATGCGGGCGTGGCGATATTAATGCATTGATCTGGTGCTTTATCATCCCATGTCGAACAAGCAGGTTTTCGCTGGAGATGCATTCTTCATGGGTTTAGTTAGCGATGCCTTTTGGTGCACCAATTAATTGACCTTTTGCAAAACACCGATTCTGTCATTGCCTTTTGACGTCACTTGAGGAAGTATGGATTCAGCTATCTCATTAAGATTTTGATTAATATAAGGAGCGGAATCGTGTACAAAATCGTCGCCATTGAAATGTCTGGCTGAAATGGGAAAATACCTGTGCGTCGAAAAAACTGATAAGACTTGGTCAATAGAACCAACACTAAGATTCATTAAAAAGACTTGCAATATCGTATGATGTTATCTGAATTAACTTGATCTACATCATGTTAGGATCACACTCTCTAATATATTCCTTTGCAGTAACTGTAGAACCCAAAGGTCGCAGACTCGTATGATTCCTAAGTACAAGTAGCACTGGTTTGATTTTGGCTAGGTTTTAAAAAGTATTTAAGCCACAATTCAAATATCTCCTCGATTATCCAACCATTAAACTGACCTGATAATCAGCACCTGGAGGAGCCATCTTTAGCAAGCAGTGATGAAAAACGCTTGCTGGGAAATATAAAAAAATGGTACTCATGCCCAAGATGACAGTAATGTTTTTCCAACGCTCCCAACAAGTTGCATAACTTAACGGCGGCGCGGCGACGCGACGGATGATATGAACTACTACATTGCTCTGCTTAATCATTAATTAAACAGCTCTCTGTAGAACCTCGACTGTCTAAGAAGTCTCTTACGTTTTTCTATTCCAATTTCTGAGCATCTAAAGCAAATTTTAACATTATAGAACAATAATTAAATGTGAACAAAGCTGTAGGGTAATTGGAGCCACTATGGGGTAATGAGAGTCACAGTGGCTCGCATTACCCCAAAGAAGATCAAGTAGAATATCTACATTTGCATACTACTAGAAGCTGCATCAAGAAAAATAGCATAGATTAAAGTAGTCCCACTTACTATGCATGAAAGGCACAGTGGTACTAATATTGGTTTCCCAGAATTCACCAAAAGCTTCCGTTGACAGTCTGAAATGAACTGATTTGATTGGCTTGGATATCGACAGTTTCTCAGATTCAAGTTCAATAATGCAAGGATTTTCAAATGCAATTACACGTTTCTGGAGGAAAAGAATCGCGAGGCTCCCCTAGATCGCAGGCTCCGTTTCCCGTGGGCTTTCCCACTCAAATTTTTGTTTGCTAAAATACCCCGCATATTTTTACATTACCAAAATCTACTTAAAATTTTGAGAAACATTTTAGGTTTAATATCAATCGCTTTAGAGATATTGACGATTGAATATTTACATTTTGGATAATTGAGCATACGGCTCTAGAATTAAATTTAGAGCGACGCTTGTCACATTTTTTTTATTCTACTATTTCATAATTTATTGGATGGGCCTAGTATATATTTACAAATGTGTTGAGAAAATGATAAGAAAATTTTCCCAAGAATACCTAGGCATATCTACCTACATCATACACGATATGTTTTGCTTTATTAGATTAGACTTTATTAGAATTTGTTAGGAAATTAATATTGTTTTCTATCTGGGTATTTAGATTTTTTACGAGTATTACAAAAACTAATAACACAAGTATCCTCAGAGCTCTCAGACATGTATCGTATTTTTGAAACGCTCTTTTAATACTCTTTCAGGATGTTTAGAGTGTTTCATTAAAAAAGTAGAACTTTGGTCTATCCCGGTTTTTTGAAACACCTTGAGTAACATTTTTATAGTCGGCAACTAACTGCACTTAGTACAAAGTTATTTTCCTCTCTCTAAAAATACAAAAACTAGCGAGCGTGATCAAAATCCGACACAAGACCCTATAAATCACGATAATTTCCTAGGCAGTAAGAATTTTTGAAAACCATAAATCCAGTAGATGATTTAAAATTTTTGAGCTTCAAACAATAAAACTAAATTCAATTGCCAAGACAAAAAATTCAAAAGCTTCTGAATTGTAGCGCTGTCCTTTTAAGGGATTTTTCTGCAGCAAATATTTCAATGAGTGTCTCTAGAGACAATGGTCTACATACTTAAATTTATAGAAGGGCAATTTATTGCTTTTAATAGTTACAAGTTAAATTGCTTCTTTTCCCATCTTTTTTACATGACACGCTTTTCGACAAAGAGTAGTATCTTGTGAAAGTGGCCCATTCTTAGAAAAAATACAAAAACTATTCAAGCACGGGATATGCCATTCCCTACTTCAATAAGTTTTTTTAAGTGTATGTCCTAAACGGCGTCGTTTGCAAGATAAAGGGTGCGAAAAAAAAGGAAACGGTGGTATTACAACCGATTCGATATTGATTTACTTAAACAGTGTCGTATCACGTTTTTGAACAGTTTTTGTAATTTTTCTGAGAATTGGCTTACTCCCGTAACTGTGACGTATAATATTTTTCTATAAAAATGTGAAATCTATTCGCGACATAGGTAGAGATAAAAATATAAATACATAACTCAAGTGCGGCTTCTTAGGCAATACTAACTTGCTAAAATGCAATGATTTAAGTGTAAGTTATTTTTGAGATACTTTGGAAAAATAGTTTTATTTTTTTAAACGAAAAAGTTTAGGAAGTTTTCGAATTATTTTGAATGAAGGAATGAATGAACTTGGGGAGTATTAGTACACTGTGACATATATAGCTATATTGTGTGATATAGAGTACCTCATCCAGTTTCAGTGCTTCGATAAAAACAAGTATTCTGGATAGTTCTATGGATCGGAATTTCTCTTGTTCGCCTATGCAGCACCCGAAGCAGGCCATTTTCCTGTTCGCGACCGCCTCGCACTCCATGAGAAGGTGTTCCGGGGTTTCCTCCCCCGTAAGAACGCCGGTAAAGATGTGGAGATTTTCCTTACTCAGTGATAAGGTTTTTTGATTTCCCTGGGTGAAGAGGTCCTAGAAACATCTTTGATTGCCTTAACCCTGGAAGACGTTCCCAGAGATTGATCCATTTGGTACTTCATCTTTCCTGAACTCTTTCTTGTAGGTGTTCATCCCTTTAACACAGAATGGTTCCGGTCCAAAAAGCGGAGTTTGGGCTCCTACTTTTACCAATTGACCTGCTTTTACGTTGCCTTCTATTCCAGTGTGTCCTGGTATCCATTGCAGGGATAGTTTGCTACTCTTGCCTAGTTCGTTTAGCCTATCTAGACATTCCCATACTATTCTGGAGCTGATTGTTGGTGAGCTCAGCACTTTGATGACTGTTTGACTGTTGGAGAAGATGACAATCTCTTACTTCCTATTGTTTCTGTCTAGGTTAAATCACGGATCTCAGAGGGGGGCGAATTTGCCTCCCTCCTGGATCTTTTTTAGTTTCTGGTCAGTACAAAATTACAGTTAGTCCGCCATAAGGTACTTCCGACCACAAACTTATTACAACGGTTTGTGAGCTGCAACTCCTACGGAAGGGTTCACCATTGCCTGTAAAATCTTACGCAAGTAATCGCCTCAGGAATGGAAGCATAGATACATCCCAATTTCCATCAAGTTACCGTCAAAAGGGAACCTAGTTCGACAGAAGATGCGAAATAGCCGCAGGTGGAAAACAGCAAGCCTACAAGTGCTAGCAGCGAAATCAGATTGCTGAAAGTCGCAATGATTTTGTCGAGGCGAGAAACGAATGCAAACGTGTGATTAACGAAACTAAGGAAAAACTTAATCAACAAACCAGGAATAAGTTTTTGCAATGCCCCAGTGGCTCCAGGAATTTCTCGTCATAGCAAAGGCAGTAAGTAATAACTTTACAAAAACGTCTCTCACACCCTTGACGGGAGAACGCGGTGTCACGGCAACTACAGCTAAGGAAAAAACAAACATGCTTGCCAAAATTTTTTCCTCGCACTCTACCCTAAACGTCCCGCGAGGCACCAACATCTATGACAGAAGTTAAGTTTCACCACCGTGATATTAGTAAAAACCTCAAAGAGCTAGATATGCAAAAGGCATCAGAACGGGATGAAATACCTGCCATCGTGTTAAAAAACTGCGCTAACGAACTAACACCCATTTTTTCCAGACTTTTTCTCAGTCTTACCGAAAAGTGATTGACACATCTTCTTGGAAGGTCGTTCGAATGCAACCCGTACCAAAAAAGGCAAGAAGACCACACCATCAAACTATCGTTTGCCTTGCTTCCAATAATCACTAAAGTCATGGAACGTATCAAGTATCTCGAGACCAACATAATAATTAGCGATAACCAATAGAACTTCTACAAACAGAGATAGACAGGAGATATATTTGCTCATGTAACTCATATATGGATTAGGACAATTAAGAACTACGAGAATCTCGAGCCATTGCGTTAGATATTTAGGCATTCGACAGAGCTTGGCATGACGAATTGCCCAACAACTGCCGTCCTTCGGACTGTCAGCGTATCTCGGCAGATCGGCTGATCTCTGCATGTGTCAATTGATGGACACATCTCAGACCCATTTACAATGAATTCGGGAATTCCACAGAGGGCAATACTTTCACCAACTCTGTTCCTCATCTATATTAATGACCAGCTAACGGCAACGAGTAACCCTGTCTACAGTTTTACAGGTGACAGTACCCTTGTCTCCTAATTTAAATCAGAAAAACCTTTACCAGCGACCGACATTATCGCTGCAGACAGGAATAGATTAGAACAATTATTCAAGATCTGGAGAAAGTTCAAACTTGGGGAGACAAGAATTTGGTTCAATTTAATGCTGCAAAAACCCAAGCAGACACGTTTACCAAGAACGCCAATGGGGCGTGCCCTGACATCATTATGGCAGGATCGGCCATTCGACCAGGGATTTGGATAGTCTGGATTTCCCTGTTTTATAGATACTTTCACGGTAGATGTTCCCAGGACTTGGCTCGCATTATTCCGCCGCCAGCAGCGCTTGTCAAACAGTTACTACGGATGACTGGAGAGCACCTGTTCGTCGTACAGCTGGAAACGCCTAGAACGTCGCTTTACAAGAACTCCTTTGTCTGATGCACTGCAACACTGTAGAACTCACTCCCAGGACATATAGTTCCCCCTAGCTACAACCTACAACTGTTTAAGAACCGTTTCAATCAACATATTCGCACACACACCGCTCGTTGAGCGCCATAGGAACTCTCTTTAGTGTGTGTGCCACTGCCATTAAAGTACATCATTCTATGGCGTTAATTTCCGCCTGGAATATGTCCACCGTTTAGTTCTGTTAAGTTCTTGACCCGTCTGTATAACAATTTTATGGCACTTTGCTACCTACAATCTGATAATGCAAGTGGTGTTCTTTTCCATTTTCTATTACCTCTTATCATGACTGTGAAGTAATTCTAAAAATTGTATATTTTGACTATATCGGTCCTGGGGTCCAAGAAGTGGTATATGCCTTGTCAGGGATGTCAATTCCCTCTTTGTAAGCAATCCTTCATTGCACACACCCTCCCTTGAGATTCTAGTCATTGCCTGTCTAGCGGCTCCCTCTACAACAATGTGTAGAGGGTGCGAGGCCCACGATTGCCTGGATTCCACTTGTTTTTGAATCTATACAATTTTGCACGTATTTTTTCAAATATGCTAAAAAAACATTTTTTCGTATATTCAAGGTTTGAGCTATAAAACTTCATACGTTCATAGCAAACACTCGAAAAAAAAATATTTGCAGTGCCGTAAATAGGCAATTATTATAGGAAATATTTCACTAGTAGTTTGCTAGATTTAGTCGTACTAGAGGTCAAACTTATTAAGTAAAAATGTAATATACGATGTTTTGGCTTCATGAGCTGAATTTGCCCTGGGCTGCTATAACACGAACCGAATCTCTTAATAAAATGGCTTAATCCGTACCTGTACAGATATAATAATCTTTATGGACGTTATTAAGCCACCATTTACTCTTCAGCACGCTCGAAATTATAATATAAAGATAAGAGCTAGTAAAAGTCGGTAAAAGTGTAAAAGTAAAAGTTTGTTTGGCAGCTGCGAATTTTAAAACGCAATTTACGACGTGTTAGCATAATATATGAAAATTAATATCTATCTCTCACCCTGGGCCGTAATTGCACACGTAGTTCTTCGTATAGCCCTTTGACGGATCGTAGTAGAACGCGAATCCGCAGCCAATCAAGTTTGTCTCCGCCCATAACATCTGCAATCAAAAAAAGTTTATACAGTATACATGTGTTTAAAAAAAAGTTTATATGTATATATAAAGTGTGTCACGAAAAATGATTCTTACAAATGGGAAAATATCTGAATAATTTAACTCATAGCAAGTCAATGCATAGAAAAATGTCTAGAGTGTAAGAAAATATTGAATGTAACCGCAACTTTTTACTGAATATTTTGATATTTTAAAACTTTGGAGAGTACATATTTGAGCTCTTACAATATATGTACAGTATGTCTGACGATCAGGTAGGCAAGAGGACAAATTGACCAAAAATTGCATATCTCGATAAAAAGTTATTCTTCATAAAAAATTTTGCTTCTTTAAAATTACGAGTTGAGAAAAAAATACTTTTTATACAGGGTGACCAAAAAGGATACAAATTTAATTTTTTAAAGGAATAAAGTATAAGTTCATCTTGTGCCTGTGCAGCGTATGTTTTTCGTAATACATTTCGGAAGAGATAAAATATAAGCTTTAATCATTTACGGAAATACGAACCTTTATTTATTTTTCAAAATTGTTTGGGGTGACCAAACACTAAAGGGGTGTACATGGCCCTCTGTCCTCCCCCCCCCTGTCTATGTCCCTGCTTGACACTGTCATTTATTAGCTGATAAAATAAAAAAATCGAACGTACCTCCCATCACAATTTGTCGGTGAACAAATTTGGTGAAATGCAAATTTTACACAAGGAACATCTTTTTATCCAGTGTTAATGAAAATTGACAGCTGAAAAGATGATATGATTTGAAACAAATTTATTATGTAGCATTTTGCTGAAAATTGAGAAATAAGGGTACTTTAATCCTCGAAAATATTTAATCTTCAACTTTTTGATTATCCTGTATAATTTTTTTTCTCAATGATAATCATATCTTTTTAACAAGCCAATTTTTTAGGAAGATGACTTTTTGTCGAGAAATTTAATTTTTGGTCCATTTATCCCCTTGTCTTCCCGATCGCTGGATATACTGTACATTCCCCATTACAGATATCGCCTTATGCTATTTTGAAAAGCAATGCTTGGTACATGAATCTTTTTTAAAACATGCAGCATGCATTTTCTCGCGCATCTTTCTAACAAAGTATTTTTTTTAATCTGGTCGAAAAGGTTTTTGGCAGAAATGACATAAAAATTGCTGTAAGTAACCATAAAAACGCTAAAAGATTAAATACCTGAGTATAATGTCCCGTTCTGCCTCGGCCGATTCCTCCGAAATTAAAGAGTTTGTATTCGTTGAACCATTTGCGAATTGCGTCAGGAAAATCTGAATCAATATCGGCATAAGTGGACGGAGGTTTCGTTGTCCAGGTTGTAGCTATATTTTGGCCGACTGGAAACCGGGCTGGAAATTAAAAATGCTCGATCCTTTATGTCGCCATAGAAATAAAACTGCGACTGCAGGCAAGTTAATTGAGAACTGAAGCACTTCGAAACTAGTCACTACCACTAACGGTGGTAAATCAATCGGGCATTATAACAAAGGGTGTTTGGTACCGTGCTCTATACTGAATGTTAATATAGATATTTGAAAAATTTTTTTTGCGACTGCTTTCGAAAACGATAAATAGTGCATACTAACCGTGATTCGAAACTGTATTTTTCCACACGATATGTGCAATAACCCAAAAATTATGTTTATCACACAGCCCTCTCGAAACAATTAAAGTCTCATAAATAAACATCATTTTTCAAGTCTTTGAATTATAGTTTTAAATGTCATTTAAAAAAATATTGTAAACCACATGTTTGAATAGTATATTGTGTAACAAGTGCGTGAAGTCAACTTTTATACACGAATGTGATGTTTGCGGCCCGAGCCGAAGGCGAGGGTCGCAATATCACATGAGTGTATAAAAGTCTTCACGCACGTGTTGCACACTATACTTTTTGTACGAACGTAAATTTTCGGAAAATGAATTTACCTTATTTTGGTTTTGCCAAGATACAAATTTTTGATAAGTACTTTCGTACATTTTGAGGGATTTGCTCGACAATAAGGATTCGCTTACAATATTGGCAGCGGCTGTTATTTCTGGTGGAGTACCACATAATTCCAGATCAGAATCTGAGTCCATAGTTTTGAAATTTCTAACAATATTTGCACGATCAACGTAATTAAACAATAATTATTCTTTTTAATGACAGTTGTCATAGCTCGCAAAACTTCAATCAAAATAGGACAAGCATAGCCACCTGTTCATTTTGGATTCGCGCGTACATGGGCTCTTATGGAAGTATGCGTGAAATAAATCCCATAAGGAATACGTTGTACTTCACGCACCGGTGCGTGAAATTGCACTTCACGCATTAGTAGTGATGCGTGAAAGTATATTTCACGCACGGTCGTAGAAGAAAGTCTCATTCGTATTAAAAGATTCATTTCAAAAATTTGTTGTTACAAACATTAACGCTAAATTTGGGTTAAGTAGATAGGAAACCATTGCGAAAGCATATTAGTGATTGTGGTGACCTTATATGGGTTAAAGTTAAAGTTAACGAAAAAATAAATGTATGAGGGGGGCTTCATTTGAAAAAAAAAATGGTTCGAAAGAGTCCTGAGCAAACTTTATGTCAAACAAGATCTTTTCAGGCAATATTGAATATTAAATACGCAATGGATCACAACCTGGGTACATCACCCATATCCATCTCAAAATGGCGGGTGACGACCGGTCATTGGAAATTTCGGAGAATAGAAAGTCTAGAAAATCGTGTGCTCACTGTAAAAAAGATGTATTAAGTGAAGTAAATTGTAAAAAAATGCAACTGTGTGTTTCATCCTGCGTGTTAGAAACGGTCAGAGGAGCAAAAAAGGGCAGGTTGCACTTTGCATGAACCAAGTAAACATTGACCTGAACTCAGAACGTGATATGAAATTAAATGTGAAAGTCAATAAACTTGTGGAAAATGAAGCATTTCTGATTCAGAAAGTGAATTAAATGAAAGAAAAATTAAGGACCCTGGCCGAAAAAAAAATCAGATCATAAACGAACAACGCATGTGGAAATACAGCGGTGTTGTCAAATGTTGAACGGACACTGATGCCACTGAGCATAACCTTGAAAACATAAAAAATGTAAACATAAATAATGAGAATGAAAATTAAATAGCAATAGATGTCTTTGCCTCAAACAACCCTCCTATAGGAGGCAAGTGAGATAAAAAGCGACATTCTCAAACAAACAATAGACCTCCTACCATAAAACAACACATAAGCAAGGGGGCTTCTTGGAGGTTGTCTGTTGCACAGATATTTCACTGGCTTTTTTTTATTATCTCCGGACTATTGCGGAAAATAAGAGGTTGCTGATTTCACTTCTTATTTACCGGGCTATGGCATTGAAAGCTGCCTCTGTAAAAAATGTGAAAAAACGGCTACTAAAAGCAAGCAAGTCTCTCTTTTCAAACGTGGCGTTCAAAGAAGAGTAAAGACAAAATAATGAAGCCAGAGTTTTTGTTTTGTGGAATTCGCATCAACCATTTTCTGAATCTAGAACGGCGTTGGCTGCAGAACCCTTGAATACAAATGATTCTACCAACGTGGTCAATACATAAAACGGTAATGTGTTACCATCTGACATGTAACTGTCCAGTGCAATAGAAATAAGTTTTTAGAATTGGAGGTACTGAATGATAACAAAGTTGACTTTTTTGACTTAATGAGCATTGGCTCTCTACTGGTGAGATCTCTTAATCGATTTGCTACCGCTGTGAATTTTAGCAGGACTGTGACGGTTAGTGGTGGTGTGGGTGTATATATCCGCGGCAGTGTTCAGTGGGTGGATCTCGATGATGCTCGTTACTCAGTGGAAACAGATTGTGAAGCAGCTGGGTTGTTTCTTGCATCTGCAGGTATACAACTTATAATCATATATAGATCACCTAAGGGCGACTTTAATAAATTACTTCCCAAATTTCGAGTTCTGTTAGTATGTCTGTGAATACTGTTTTGACGAGGGATTTCAATGTTCACTTTTTGGTGGGTATTGACCATAAAGTCCAATGACTCGATAATCTTCTTTTGTCCTTTGGACTTGGTCCCACTGTGAATTTTAACACTAGGTATGAGAGTTGTCTTGATAATGTCTACACAAAACATTGCTGCAGACAGTCGCAGAGTCGTTTGATATGCATGGATGCATGGTTTTTCTGATCATTCAGGGGTTCTTTTTGGGACAATCACTGACATGGATCTGTTCAATCTCTACAATTCCCTTGAAGGGTGCAGGTGACATTTTATTGCTTCGAGTGGATTAAATATTGAAGATAAGTTTGATCTTTTTATGAAAACTATTATTATGTATGTTTCCCAGATAAAACAAAAATATTAAATCAGGGCTCTAACTGTAACAAAATTATATATTTTAATAATAACTTAAAAGAGATGAGGAATTGATTACACAGTTACTAAAGAAATAATTAATAGCTATAAAAAATAGTATAGGCTGGAAATTTAAAAAAATGCTAAAAAGGGCAAACAGTCGGCCCTCTGGGACATTATAAGATCGAACTCTCGACATGAGCCATCCTCAGCTTCAAATAATCTAAATGCTCAAACATTTAAAAACTTCTTTACAGTGGTTGCGAATAATATAAAGAGTGGTTTGCCGCCTACAAATAAAAACTACAGGGACATTTTGGGATTAAAAAGATTTCTTACAATATGGTTAGAATTGCGATTGGTTCCTTAAAAATAGCAGGACTGTTATGGTCTGAACAGCAGGATAGTTAAAAATATAAAAAATACAGTTGTCTATCCTCTGATAAATCTTTTTAACCTTTTAATTGATAAAGCTTTTTAACCTATGTGTTTAGAAAATGTTTTTCCTAAGGCCCTGAAAACCGCTAAAGTTATCTCAATTTCTAAAAACGAAGGGTCAGTTCATGATGAGACAAACTGTCGGCGTATTTAGGAAACTTCCGCGTTACAGAACCCCAGTTAAATAACGCCACCTGGCTAGATAAGCACGTGTTTTACACTAGCCCCGCCCGTCAATGTTGTTTACGTTGTTTCACTTCACACATTTGTATTGTGAGAAACAGAGTGAACACAGAAATTCAGGCAATCAAAAGAGGGTTTTGGGAGAAATATTCAATAGACTTGGAGCATGATCTAAACGGAGGTCAAAGAAAGATATGGAGTATGCTACGAAACCGCAAAAAACCAATTAATGAATATGTACAAACCAAAGCAATAAGAACAGGAACATGGGAGAGATACTTTGACACTCTATATAGTGACATACACATAGACGAGATAATACGACTGGAACGTGAAAATGATTACAACGAAGACAAAGAGGACCAAAACCAGACAATAACAAAACAAAAAATTGAACTAGTAGAGACTAAGCTGAAAAATCGGAAAGCACCAGGACTGAATAATATTCATAATGAACTGCTCAAATATGGGGGTGACGCATTAACGGACGAAATGCAAGTTTAATTTAATAAAATACACAATATGACAAAGGTGCCAGAACAGTGGAAACAAAGCATCACAATCCCAATTTTCAAAAAAGGAGAAAAAATGGATCCACAAGATTATAGAGGTATTAGTCTGTTAAGCCCACCTTCAAAGGTATTCACAAAAATCCTAGCAGAATAAATTATACAGACTGGCATCAGTGAAGAAAGAACAACAGGGGTTTCGGACAAAATAGATCAACCATAGATGCAATATTCATTTTAAGACAAATAGTGGAAAAAGCCATTGAGCATAACAAAATTGCCTTTATGTGCTTTATTGATCTAAAGCAAGCCTTTGATAGGGTTAGACTTTGCGATGTCCTGAAATTATTAAAGGAGAGGAATTGAATTCCAAAACAATTGATATCATTAAAAAAATGAACATCGGAAGTAGCACCTTTATAAAATCAAACAATAAGCTTTCCAGCAAGATACCAGTCTCAACAGGAATCAGGCAAGGGGATAGTCTTAGCCCAATACCCTTTAATGTCTTAATGGATAAGATCATCATGGAAGTAAAATCCGCGGGGAAAGGATATAAACTGGGCTAGAAAGAATTTAAAATAGTTTACTACGCTGACGACGCAGTGGCAATATCGGAAGATGAGGACAATCTGCAGAAACTACTTTATAGATTCAAAAGAGTTGCGAAGGAATTAAACATGGTGATCTCTGTCCAGAAAATGAAGTCTCTGACAATATCAAGAGAACCGATAACGTGTAAGTGAGCGATCTACAATAAAAGTGTAGAACAGATCATGTCTTTTAAATACCTAGGGGTTAATATCACAAGTAATAGAAACCTTAAAGAAGAAGTCCGAACACAAACAATAGCGGCAGCTAGGGTATCAGGATATCTCCGGGACATAATATGGAGAAACAAACATATGAGTATTGAAGGCACAACGAGAATTTACAAGACGTGTGTAAGACCTATTATGACCTGCGCCACAGAGATACGAGCAGAAACAGTCGCTACTAAACAACTGCTAAGAACAACCGAAATGAAGACGCTAAGATCAATTAGGGGCAAAACGCTTAGAGACAGAGTGAGAAGCAGACATTATAAGATGATCTAGAATAAGAAGACGAACATGGAGAGACCATGTCGACAGAATGGCTGATAATCGACTACCAAAAATTGTAAAAGAGGAGAAACCAACCAAACGATGGTTCGAAAGCTGGACATCGGAGTCACAACTTAGGCTACAGCTTTGAAAAACAAGACATTGTCTTAAAATAAGAAGAAGGCATTTTGTATTCATGCAATGTCCCCCACTCGCTGCGGGGCGTAACCAACAAAAACTAACCCAAAGCATGCCAAAAAACTAACTAATACGAAAAAAAATTGCAAACGACTAATTACTTCGCATTCTATACGCGAGAGCCTTACCACCTGAGCTAGGTGTTCACATTCCTGCTTCTCTCGGAAAGTCTCATACAAACGTGTGAAGGTGCGACGTGAACAAATGTAAACATCATTGACGGGCGGGGTTGGAGTTAGCCAATCAGGCGGCGTTATTTATCTAGAGTTCTGTAACACGGAGGCTTCCTAATTACGCAAACTGTCGGCCTATATCCATGCTGCCGATATTCTTGAAGGTGTTTCTCTATGGGATTTGAACCCGTGTGCCTCATTTTTTGAATTGACTAAGGCATTTGATTGTGTCTTCTTTAAGATACTTTTAAATAAACTTTCTTACTGCAATTTTCACCCCCGTATTATTGCTTTTGCCGAGTCTTACTGGCGTGGGCGTCAACAGTATATGTTCTTTAAAGAGAATACTTCAGGTAATGTTCCTTTCAGGCATGGAGTTCCGCAGGGCTCAGTATTCCTGATTTACATTAATGATATGCGTTGCTTTGCTGCCGCTTCTCCTCAGCGCAAGTTGTTACTTTTTGCCGATGACACTACCAACCCGCAACATTACCACCCCTCTGAACCCTTGTAAACGTTAACACATGATATACAGCTAAAATTACAAGACTGGATTATAGCCACCCATCTTAGTACCAATGATAGCTAAAACACAAAATATAAATTTTTTCTTAGAAGAGCATGTCTTGCTTAGTGAAGAATCGGTCAAATTTCTAGGATTTTTTCGTGGATTCTGGCTTAATTTGGGAGACTTACATCAACCGGCTCTCTTCCAAGCCCTCCTCCTAATCTTGTTAGGAACCTAAGTGATCTTGTTACAAAAGATATTTTAATGACAACACATCATGGCCATTTTGTTTCAAATGTGCAGTTTTTAATTGGGGACACGCACCACATTATGCTAAGGTCTTTGGACTTCAGAGAAAATGTATTCGTATATTGGCGGGACTAAAATATATGGATTGCTGTCGGATGTTCTTCCCAGAGTTGAATATCCTTAATTTTCCATCCACCTGCATTCTGGCCAGTCTCACTTATATTAAGAAAAATATTTCACAATACACCACTCATCATGAGGTACGCAGATATACCTACACGAAGTAACTCCAATATAATGCCTGACGTTCACCGGCTTGCAAGGACTTGTAGAGGCACTGACCAGTTTGTAGTTATGTTTTTAAGTGAGAGTGCCCAGTGGGGTTGCCTTTAAATCTAAAGTTAAGAAATATCTCATCAAAAAAGCATTTTACTTAACAGGGTACCTCAAAAATAATTTTAATGTGTAACATTTATTTTAAATAGTATTGTTTTATATATTGACTGATTGTATATTTGTAAAGTTTGTTTTCTATTTTTTTTTAAGTTTATTTAATCTACGTATAGTTTTGTGACTATTCTTATCATATTTCCGGACTTGTAAGTAAAAGTGCTGCTGTGTAACTATTACCAATAAAATATCTATCTATCCATATTTGATAAAATTTGATTAGGTATATATATTGGCAGCCAGTATAGCATAGAACCAAATACCCTTTGTTATAATGCCATATAACATGAATTATAAAACACACTATAATTGAAAAAATCACTTTTTTTGAAACCTAATGCAATATATCCTATGAGCAAATAGGTGCTACTTACAGTTATGTCGACCCTCGTCATGTCGCTCCGAATGACAGGACGCTGCCCACCATTGCGCCCGATTTGCCAACTCGTCATCCCATTTCTGTAAAAAGGGTCAATGGAAAAGTTTATCGAATTAGTACGAAAAGGTATCGAAAATATCCGGGTTAATTTTAAGTGAAAATGAAACGCTTTTCTCCAACCGAATGTCATACTACTTTTCAACGTAATATATTTATTCCTCAACTATCCTCTAAAACAATATAATGCAGATTTAAATCGTCGCCTCGGCTTTGGGTTGGACGTAATAAATTTACAGTTTTAAAGCTATTTATACACTGACAATTTGTTCGTGAATTAAGCCACTTCACGAAGAAAATTGACAAGTATAAAACATTAAAGTCACTTGAAAATTTGCGCGAATTTCTTCACGCAGCATGCTTTATTTTTCGTTTATTTGCCGTGAAATTAATAGTGCCAATCATAAAAATAATGTGAAATGTAATGTTATAAATCATATTTGTTTCAGAGAATTACGTAGATATTAACTCTTAGTTTGTGTTTTGTGTAATAATAATTCATAATTTGTTCATGGCATATGCACAAAACGATATAGCCTCAGGTTAAAACAATTTGTAATACAATGTGATCCATAAGTAGTGGGAAACTAAATAACTGAAGGCACTAGACCTGTAAATAGGCCGTCTGAGCCATTAAGCTTTTTATCGTTTGAGGTGTTAAAAGATATATTTTTGGAAATAGGCAAAACTGTAAAAACGAAAAACTCGGATTTTCGAGATCGATATATACGATTTGAACAGTTCTTAGATTACTCCATGACGTAATGAATGAATATACCTTTTCAAACCCAGCATTTTATGTTATGTAAGGATGAACTGATTTCTGTTATCTGTATTATAATAACAATTTGTGATGTATTAGGATATATATTAAAATTAAAATTAAATTTATCATTTGTGTTAGCGATAATTTAATCAGAAAGTTTATTGATTTATCGGTTTCAGTTTCCACTGTGACTATTATATTTTGCTGCAATGAATTAATACATTTTAAGCTATTATCCAGTTGTCGTTCTGTTCCTGTGAAACAAGCAAGAGCATCATCCACTTAACGATACCAACACTCTAGTTTATTACTTAATATACTATTGTCAATTTTATTTTCAAAATTATTCATAAATATTTGTGCTACTAAAGGAAACAATGGGTTACCTATAATTAACCCATCTTTCGATAAGTAAATCGAGTTATTAAATTCTTTAAAGTCGTCGGTATTAGTCCCATGGAAGAGATGATGATCGGCACCACCTTAACAGCTTGAAGCTCCCACATTTCTTGGATTTCGCGTCTCAGGTTGGTGTACTTGGTTATTTTCTCAGCGTAATTTAACTCTGTATTGAGGTTATTGGGAATTGCTACATCTATCAGTAGCGCTTCCTTGTCTTTCTTGTATACAATGGTTATGTCAGGTCTATCGTATTCCACTGTCCTATCACTTATAATACCCTTATCCCAATAGATTTTAACCCGTTCGGTTTCTACCACTGGCGGTGGTTTATAGCGATAGTAAGATTGACTGCTATCTGGCATTATTTTGTGTAGCTTCAGGAGTTCGAGGTATATTATCGCAGCCACTTTGTCGCGTCTTTCCAAATATTTTGTGCCTGCTAGGTTTTCGCACCCAGACAGGATATGTTCAATGGTCTGCGATTGACTGTTGCACTTTCTACATTTATCCGTTATAACCTGTTCTTTTAGGATATATTATTGGTAGTTTCTGGTCTTGTATAGCGACCATAAATCCTTCTGTTTTAAGATAAAGTGTTCCGCTCAGCAGCCATCCGAGAGATGCATCCTTATCGATTTATTCTTTCTCTGTAGTGGTAACGTCCATGCAACTCTTTGGATGCCCATTGGGTGATTTTGACTTGGTTGGTGGTCATATTTGGAAAGTGTAAGTGGTTCCTCTGACTTAGATTTAGAGAGATATAACCTGTGTCAGCTTTTATAACAACTCCATGCAAGTTGGATTGTGCATTGTAAAAGTAATTCCTGAGACCCTCAATCTGGGTATTGCATACTATTACTGATGATGCCTCGTCCGCCTAGTTCCCTAGCGAGTGACACTCGCTCTTTTGAGGCTATAGGGTGGTACATCCTGTGTTTAGTCAACATAACTCCAACCATTCTATTTACGTCTTCCAGATCTCTTCCATTTAACAATCCCAAGGGAGTACCCTATCACTGGAATTGCATAGGTATAGGCTTTCTTACATTAGATGAGTTTAAATTAGTTTTGAGGATATTCCTCAATCTTCTTTTTTGAGTTGTTCGGTAAGTGTCTCCTTAATCTGCTTGTGCTCTATTTTGTTCGGTTGGAGAATACCTAGATATTTTTGTAGGGGTCTTCTCTCATAGATGTTAGTACAGTCTCCTCATCCAATCTCACTTCGGGAGCATTCTTTAGTTTGCCTCTCTCGATGGTCACAGTTTGGCACTTTTTGCTAATTCCGAAAGTCATGCCTACGTCGGAGCTCATTTTATATTATTATTATTATTATACTGCATTACTGGCATATTTGGGAAATTTAAATATTTAATTTTGTTAATTAGTTCACAAGTATTTTTAATCCTTTTTTTGGGTTTAAGATTACAGTGTTTTCAAATATACCTATTAGCTTTTTAGATAATTTGACTGACAGTGCTGATACAACAGTTACAACTGGTCTAATCGGGTTATTAGATTAATTATACTCATTAACTAATAAGTTACGAAGATCGAAAACACTGAGACGACAGTTTGATAGGGAATTTGGATGACTATTCCACTCATTACTTACTGGACCAATCAGATCTCTCAATCATTTTTACAGCTATAAAACCATTACGCAACTGAATAAACCACTCGAAAAATTTACTATTGTTTTCATAGCAACGCTCCCTGTTAAATTTACTTTGATTTGACTTGTCAAGTAGTTGTCTGTTAATTTCAGTCAACTCGCCTGGCGGCTCGTGGTTTTGTAAAATTAATGCCACTTGCGAAATTTCAAAGCAAAAAACTTTCGTATAAAACCAAAAACTTTATGGGTAAAATTTTACAACTAGTGGTATTATAATCGAAAAAACTCTAAATGCTTCTCTGTTTCTAAAATGTCGGGAAAATGGACTTTTTCGGAAAATGTAAAAATATCAGTTTCGGGATGAAAAAAAATTCAAATGATTTTGTTTCTGGAAAAATAGATGTTTTTATAGAAAAGCCGATCCCTACACCGAACCGATGCTAAAAACCATGCAAGAAGCATTTTTGAAATGATGATGTATCTTATACAGGGTGTGCTATTTGAGTCTAAACTTTTCGCCATTTCGAGTCTTTTTATGACACGTCACCACATAATATTTTATTAGTGGAAAACCGAGGAATATGATGCAACTAAATATTCGTACTTTAAAGAGTACACCATATCAAAAAATTGCACCAATCCTATTGAAAATGCCGAAGTGATGATTTTTTTTTTGATTTTCAGTTTGAAAAGTCTAAATTAAGCGTAGTTTCCAAAACACAATCTCAGTTTCGCTCCTGCTATAAAAAAAACTATAACAATTTATCACATTTAATTGTCGGTCTATAATATTAAAATTTGTTTCAGATGCCCACAAAAAAGGTGAAGAAAAACGGAAAAGGCTTATTGAACGAAAATCCTTCGGATTTGAGTATATGAAAGACAGCAGCTTAATGTGGTATTCCATATCAGACTGCAAATTCAAATAAAAATGCTTAGAAAGAAACCTTACACCAGTACATCAAGAAGAGAAAATGGCAACATATCTCGTTAAGCTTGCCAATAGGTTCTACGGTCCAACAAGATGGCAGTTTTGCCGCCTTTCCTATAAATTTACAAGGAATCCAGAAATTGTTCATCCGTTTAATAAGAATAGTATATTATTTTATATGGAGGAAAAGTGATACTTTTCATGGCGCGCTCGTGTTTAACAGCCGAACGGAGTGGTAATAGAGCAAGCCATGAAAAGTAACTTTTCCTCCAAATAAAATATGCTGTTTTTTCTTCAAATGTCGACAAATTAATGCAAAAACATCTCTTTTTAATAGTAATAATATCTAATTATTATTAAAGATAAGTGGGTTAGCAAGACAGGTTAGACCAGTGTCAGTGAATAGGCACAGGTTGTTGCTATAGTAACGTAACATAAAGCTGTCAGTGGACACTGTCAACAATAATTATTTTTTTAAGATTGCCTCTCCGATTGCATTTTGATTCCGTATTGGTAAGCAGTTATCGAGTAAGTTCGATTAAATAATAACCAATTTGTTCCTAAATTGGAGATTTTTAGAAATGCAGTCACAAATTGAGTGATAAATACAAATTGTAGTTTAATAAATCTTGAGTTGTTGACGCTTATTTTGTTGTCCGTTTGTATTGTATCTATGTTGCTATGACAACACTTTTACCTCCGCCGGCGGAAAAGTGAAAAGTAAAGCTCCGGCGGAGGAAAAACGAAACTTCGCGGCCGCCTACACAGTCGAGTAATGACAGATTTACTGACGTTTTAAGAAAATAGTATATTATTTTATATGGAGGAAAAGTGATACTTTTCATGGCGCGCTCGTGTTTAACAGCCGAACGGAGTGAGGCTGGTAATAGAGAGCAAGCCATGAAAAGTAACTTTTCCTCCAAATAAAATATGCTGTTTTTTCTTCAAATGTCGACAAATTAATGCAAAAACATCTCTTTTTAATAGTAATAATATCTAATTATTATTAAAGATATGTGGGTTCGCCAGGCGGCTTAGACCGGTGTGGATGAATAGGCACAGGTTGTTGCTGTAGTAATGTAACATAAAGCTGTCAGTGGACACTGTCAACAATAATTATTTTTTTAAGATTGCGTCTACGATTGCGTTTTAATTTCGTATTGATAAGCAGTTATTGAGTAAGTTCGATTAAATAATAACCAATTTGTTCCTAAATTAGTGATTTTTAGAAATGCAGTCACAAATTGAGTGATAAATACAAATTGTAGTTTAATAAATCTTGAGTTGTTGACGCTAATTTTGTTGTCAGTTTGTATTGTATCTATGTTGCTAAGACAACACTTTTACCTCCGCCGGCGGAAAAGTGAAAATTAAAGCTCCGGCGGAGGAAAAACGAAACTTCATGGCCGCCTACACAGTCGAGTAATGACGGATTTACTGACGTTTGAAGAAAAAAGCCGTTTGCTGGTATAGATTAGCTAGAAAGTTTTCCCCGACGAAACTTATACCAGCGTTCGTAAATCAGAAGCTACGAGTTAAAACTGCATCAAAGGATTTAGCAATTCTTAGGGTTCCTTTTTACGACGCCGTACTGTCCAAACATATTTTTCAAAACTCTAGCTCTATAATATGGACTAAATCCGAGTTACAATGATGCAATGACCTAGAACAATACTAGCTAAAAAATACAAGAAAGGGTCGGTTTTGCGCAACTAGTTGGGAACATGAGAAAAAAGGTGGCATCAATGCCACAGGGTCCTTGGTATCTCCGTTTTTTATATTCCCTAGAGAGCGTTTGACTTCATTGCTTTCTAAAGGCTGTCTTCCTGATGCTGGTCCTGGTGCTGGTTATTAAGTACGGTTGAATAGTCGGATAAACGAGGAGATATTTGAATTGTGGCTTAAACATTTTGTAAAATTTGCAAAAACTAGCCAAAATCAACCAGTGCTAGTTGTACTTGACAATCATTTGAGTCGTGCGACGCTTGAAGTCTACAATTACTGCAAAGACTATATTACCATGCGTTCACTACCACCACATTCATCACACAGAATGCAACCATTAAACGTTACTTTTTACGGTCCTCCTAGAAAGCCTATTATAGATAGTGTGATCTTTACATTAAGTCGAACAATTTAATTCAAATAACACCATACGATAGTCTTTTAATATAACTTATTGTATTGGTATTATGGTATTGCCTATTGACAAAGGCATATTAGATTTTAGATGCATAGGTATTTTTACATTTTAGCCAGACATTTTAATGACGAGAATTTTGTATACGATTCTACCGCACCGCTTTGTATTAAGCGAGATCTTAATGAGCCAACTGAATACTTCCTCAAGTAAGGCCAAAAGTCAATGAAATAAATCGATATTTCGCGAGATGTAAACCAATCGGAGCACCATAAATGCTCCGCCAACTAGGTTTAGTTGGCATACAGAATGAATATCCCCAACCAAAACCTATTTGTTCGAGATGTGAAGATAAAGCAGCAGATCCAAGAAACTATGTGATGGCGATGAATGTGATGATTTCGGTTCACCTTCACACATTCACCAACAAAAAACTGTATACACCGCAGCAGTTGCTCTTGCTCTACAAAGCACAAATAAGAACGTGATTAGAATATTTCTCACACATCTGGGGTGACGTACCAAAGCACACCCTAAAGCTGCTGGATTAAATTCAGAAGAGAGCTGTGCGTCTTGTCGGCGAGTTGGAGTTGACCCGGAATCTGGATAGTCGGGAACACCGCAGAGATGTGGCCGAGCCGGAATATACCTGCTTTACAGATACTTTCACAGCATATGTTCCCAGGATTTGGGCCACCTCATCCCGCCCCTGGCCACGCCTGTCAGATAGTCACGACAGACGGCGGGAGTGCACCAGTTCGTCGTACAACTGGAACATCGCTTTACAAGAACTCCTTTGTCTGGCGGCGCACTTCATCACTGTGGAGCTCACTCCCAGGACATCTGTTTCCCACTAATTACAACCTACAACTATTCAAAAACCGTGTCAATCAACATCTTCGCAAACACACCGCTCTTCGAGAGCCATAGGATGTCCCTTTAGTGTTTGTGCCACTACCATAAAAAATGTAATGATGCAGGAAAAACAATAAACTTTTAGTCCGTCGGAAAGCCCGGTCTAGGATGCACAGAAAAAAAACCGAGGTATAACCAAATGGGACCTTCACCATTTGAAAAAGCATGTTTTTTTACATAGAAAATGAAAATTGACGACTCTCTCCATTGGTCGCGACCAAAGATAATATAGGCAAAAAACTGAAAAAAAAGGATTTTTTATTTTTTTTAGTTTGAACACTCATAACTATTTTTCCAAAGAAGGTAGAACAACAATTTTTAAGTTTTATTCCTCATTCAATTTCCATTCTTTTGGTATATACTACATTAAAAAAAATGTAAAATTATATTAAAAAAACAGAAATATTTTAAAAAGACAACAAATTGCCAATATTTTTTTAAACTCACCTCGCCAGAACTTTCTTATGCAAAGCGCTATTTAAATGTTTTTTTTTTTCAAAAACTGCGCAATCTAATGCTCTTCATTTTGTCTCGATTAACTTGTGGTCTATTCTAAGAAATAAAACCTGTAGCGGCTTTTAAACGTCGGGACGCGTGCCTCTGCGTCGGGCTAGACGGCTGTTTTTTTCCATCGCGATCGACCGCTGCTCTTGTTTCACCCACTGCCGCGGTAATGTTTTAAATACAAGTTTTCATTAGTAATTTGCACCATGGAGTGAGGGTACATCGTAAGTCGTTAACTTTCTTCCAAAATATTCTAATACCGTAATTTCTGTTTTTGAACAAAAAAATACGTATGTTCACTAGCTGCAACTGCAATTGCAGACAGTGGAGGGTACGATCGATTGTATCTGCTAATACAACGAACTATTCACCTTTTATTGACTGGTAGCACTCTTTTTCCGTTTATGCGTTCTATGTAAGTCTCTAATAGTGTGACTATACATAGTTCAGGTTGATTAATAAAATAAGGTAATATCAAACTAGGTTGAAGCCTGTTTAAGCCACTTGCTTTTATTTTATCCGGGAATCTGATTTCAATTATGTATTCATATTTAAAAATATTGTCTATTTTTACTTCCGGGTTGTCCGTGATTTGTGTGCCGTTATTAGTATTAAGAGTGTTACTAGCTTTAAAGTTAGATTTGTAGATTTAAGAATTCGTGAGGGTACATGCTCTTTAAGCGCTGTAGAACTGGGTAGGAATCCCAAGTAATTGAGTATTTTGATTTTGGGGGTCTTATGTTAAATGTTCCATTGAGAAAACTTTTTATAACCGCTTCGTCTTTTGTTTGAGTTGGATGACTCCGAAGACAATTGAATATTTAGGAGCTCAAGAATAAGTTTACGGTTTTATTATATATTTGTTGGCGCTTAGAAAAACAGAAATTCCCTATTTATTGTAAGTATTTCCGTATTGTTTGAGGGCGCTATCTGTCAATGAAGAAATAATCACTTTTATCGCTTCATTAGGTGTTTTTTCTTTTTTCCCTAAGCCGAAAAATCAGGCAAATACAACGCCTTGAGATGTGCTTATGACGTCATAATACACATGAATTGTTACGTCACACCATGCACGGTATATCTATATATACAAAACTAAAAACTGGTATAGCTCTTGTAATATTCATCTTTAGCAGAAATAAAAAAATACGTATCGATCTTTTTTTTTTTTTATTTTATTTTTTTTTACGGTTCTATAGTTTGCAATAAAAAATAATCAGTTTAATTTCTCAGGAAACTTCGTAATTTCCCTACAGCCAGAGAAATTTTCTTCCACAATGGTTGTTTCTCTCCGCAAGGAGATGTGAGTAAGTATTTTTCAGGGTAAAGATAATAGACTGTTCTGCCAGTAGGTCCCTTTTCTCTTGTATAAACCCCAAAAGTGAGCATGGTTGAGGGGGAATAACTACGCTTTTTTTATATAAAACCTAAATCTTGTAATGTTTATGTAATTTTATTTATACTTTTAAGCAATTCTCTTTTGAATTACCAATAACTAGCCCATTGTCTAAGTAGAGTACAGTTTTTATACCCTTTAATTTTACATATCTTACAACTGGTTTCAGTTTTGTGAAAAGATATGGAGCTGTACATAAACCAAATGAAACACAATTAAATTGGTATAGTACGTTGCAAAAAACGAATCTTAACAACTTTTTTTTTGACTACTGTGCATAGCGATAAGGAAACATGCATCTTTAAGAGATCAGTTTTCCCCAAGAATGCGTGTTTTGAAATAAAATTTTTTGCCGTCCTATGTAGTCTTCTACTTTGCTAACCGGAGTGGTGTCCTATTGAAAGGGATTTTATAATCCTGTACCCACTCTACTATTGAACTGTTTACCTTTTTTCTCTGCTAATTTTGAACGAATAATTCTAGTTCAGACGGTTGGCTAATTAAATTATTGAAAGGGAGGGCTAAGGCACTAATCCCACGGACTATAGTTGTTTCTGTAATTGATACAGTAGTTGTCTTGGCAGGATTTAGTACTCTCTTCGAGATTTAATTTTGATGGTCTGAGGACATTGCAGTTAGCAGCTGGTGGATACTTCTCTATCATACTGTTTTTTTTTCATCTTTAGTCCTTTTAATAAGTAATTGTCCCGTCTAAACTATCTGAGTATGTAGTTCTGGCCTCGCAGGTGTGATTTCGTTGTGTTTTTTTTTTATTTTTTATTTTTTTTTTATCCTACACCTACACAGCTAGGTGGTCGTTACTTTGTTCAGGACCATCTGGTGCTTCTGATGTTGGCAAGTCTTAATAGTCTTGATTTGGCTAAGTTATTTCCTCAGCTAGCGTGAGAGGATCTTCTAATGCATTTGCAAATGCAAAAGAGTTTCCTTGGTTTTGCTACTTATGATATCGATTGCATCTGCAAATGCAACGATCTGTTAGCCTATTTACAGCATCTCCAAATGCTGCAATTCTTTTTGAACAGAAAAATAGGTTCATGAATATGTTCACTATCTGCAACTGCAATTGCAGACAGTGGGTACGATCGATTGTATCTGCTAATACAACGAACTATTCACCTTTTTGCTTGCTGCTTAACCCTGGTTATGCTTTCGACTGCATCTGCAAATGCAACGATTTTTTAGCATATTTACAGTATCTGCAAATACTGTAATTTCTGTTTTGAATAGAAACCAAGAGTGTAATAATTCGCTACCTCCAATGCAATGATTTTATGTAAGAGGGTTGCAATAGTATGGTGGTTATTTGTTTTTGTATCTGCAAATACATAGCACTATACCGTTTTATTTTTGTCAGTACATATATCCTTTACATCGGCAAATGTAGGGATATAGTGTGCCTCTAACTACTTTTACATAATATACCTACTGGGGTGGAGGCTGTTGGGGGCCCCTCACATCTGCAAATGTGAAGGCCAATTTTAGTTAAAGTTATTCGCATCTGCAAATGCGAATTTGTAAATAGGTGTTATTATTAGTTATTAACATCTCCTGCAAGCAATGTTTACTCCAATTTTTTTCCTCACCGGACGGCTCATGTCAACACGAATTGTTTAAAAATAATGCGTTCCGGTATTACATTGCTTCGACAAAGCCGAACGATAACATTCCGCCTTTTTCCCTTAATTTTGGGTTAGTTTTGGTTAGCACTTTTAGTTCTTGTTGATTGAGCCTCCGTTGCGAGCAAAGCCAACGGAGGGCCATGCAAGCTATAATAATAGCCAACTTGGGATTTAGTCGCTCGTAAATTATTTATATTATTCTATGTAAAACATTAATAAATGTGCAGGCCGACCGGTATATTTTTCCTACTTTTGATTGTGTTATGTAAACACTTTTTGTGATTGAATAGTGTATTTCTTTTGTAGGATGTACGATTAGACGAGATTACTAGAGAACGGTTCTAATAGCTTGTATCGTTAACTGTTGCTTATTACTTATATTCATTTCGATATAGTATATTTCAATTCCGAATATATTGTTTGATTCTGTGTAATTGTGCAAAGACGACAAATAAATGTAACAATGTTTTGTCATGCCCTCGTATATAAATAACAGTTTGTTAGTATAATTCAAATCGCAGTGAGCACATTTAATTTTTGTTTACTGCTTCATTCGCATTTTTGACTGTAACCCGTTCGCACTCTATTTTATTCTAATAAGTATAGTTAGTTTTAGAAGTTTGAGAGTATTTTCCATTTCAATTTTATTAAGTAAAAAAAATAAGGGTTGCAAGTGTCATATTTATTCATAGTACTCAGTTTAGTATTATACACATTTAGTTTGCTTTTATACAAGAGATTCTGTTTTTATATATTTAAGGTAACCAGGTATTTATGTATATTTGAAATTTTGGCATGCGAGCAAGACGTATCACTAACACTTCACTATACTAGAAATACGATTTCTAGGCATTTTTCTTCTTAAAACCAAAAGAAAGAACCGATTTACGGATTCTTGCTTGTCACCGACCGGTACAAAATTGTAATGACGCATCAAGGCGATGCATGAGCTCGAGCGGCTATCGGCTGAATCACCATGTCTTTAGATAACTTCTTTAAAAATTGTACCGATTGGGAAAAAGTTGTATACTACAAAGTGTAATGAGGGATGGCGGAGATGCGAAGGATAATGACCCATATATGACCTAAAATTACACATAATAATAAAATATACGTATATCTATTATGAATTTTTGCTTTATAAATTCACCTAAGTACATGTAGTTTGAAACTATCTTCTGTAGAGGGCAATTCCTGAATTTGTTTTTTGCTCTCATTTGTAAGGTTTAACAGAATTTCAATCAGATTCTTTGCATTTTTATTTTTGTATAAAAAACTTACAAATCTTATGGCAAACTTTATTCCTTCTTCTGGCGCCAGTTCAGCAAATTTGTGAGTGCCGCAATTTTTATTGTACACTTTCCAAGCCTGTTTTTCCTATTTTAAAAAATGAACTGGGCGTATCACATTCTGTCAGGCTGTGAAAACTTGGTAAGCCTTCACATGCCAATTTGCCAATGTTTTTTGAGATGACGTGAATAGGAATATATCGCTTTTGGTTAGTTGTCATATTTGTGTGACCAGCTTCCACAAATATTTCTTTGGCATTAATATTACTTAGATTTTCGTGAGTAGCATAATAATAAATTAATAGTACTAGAACATCAGCGTCATCACACTTTACGACCAGTTGACCGTTTTTATTGGAGGATACCATGTGGAAAATAATCCTTCTATCAGCTTCCTCGTGATTGCTATAAAATGTGTTTCTTCCGCAGCGGCATGGTTTGTATTTTCCGGATAGTCACTTTGATTCTTCTTATCTTCTTCTTTCAAAACCAGTGCCGGCCGGCAGCGCTCGTTTGTTTAGCTCATATTTTATATTTCTTGTGCTAATATTATTTCGAATATCAGATTTTGTGATATTTTGCATCAGCTGCAAATAAATCTGCATAAAACTATAATCTGCCTTGTATTTCAATATCTTCTCTTAAAGTCGCAGCATCAATTTTTTTTTCTAGTTTTAGCACCCGTTCCTGTGCAAATTGCAACTACAGGGTTTCTCTTTAATGTGCCTGATTTCCCACAAATCAAACATTTTTTTTTATATATGACTGCTCTTTTGGTTTTTGAATACTGCATAAAGACCCATCACTTGCATCTCGCTATTGGCATTTATAATGTTATTTGTCCTACAAAACGATTGTCTGCAAGAAATATGAAACGGGCATATAAATCATTCTTTAATTCTAAAATTGTTTTCAAAATATTGTAATTTCTTTCATTTGCACATTTTAAAATTGTTTGAAAGCCAGAAACAGTTGGTTTTTTCACCATTACATTTTCAATACTCTCAGTTTCTAGACAAAATAAACTCGCCTTACGCTTCATTTTTGAAATAGTATATATTCCAAAATACTTCAACACTGTTTATCTACAATACAAATATAGGCATAGATAATATTGCCTTTCAACTAAATAAAATATGACTGTACCTATAGTGCGCCAAGCGAGTGAACCTTAACAACGACTGAAGGGGGTAGAGGAGTAGCACGTAAAAAATCTTGCCTTCCCATAGGCGCACTAGGTTATTCTTACCACATTAATATTGATAATGTTGATTAGTTTAAGACGATAATAGTATATTATTTTATATGGAGGAAAAGTGATACTTTTCATGGCGCGCTCGTGTTTAACAGCCGAACGGATTGAGGCTGGTAATAGAGAGCAAGCCATGAAAAGTAACTTTTCCTCCAAATAAAATATGCTGTTTTTTCTTCAAATGTCGACAAATTAATGCAAAAACATCTCTTTTTAATAGTAATAATATCCAATTATTATTAAAGATAAATGGGTTCGCAACGCGGCTTAGACCACGGTCGTAGGTGGCCTTGCTTAGACCGGTGTCGGTGAATATAATGTAACATAAAGCTGTCAGTGGACACTGTCAACAATAATTATTTTTTTACGATGCGTCTCCGATTGCGTTTTAATTCCGTATTGATAAGCAGTTATTAAGTAAGTTCGATTAAATAATAACCAATTTGTTCCTAAATTAGTGATTTTTAGAAATGCAGTCACAAATTGAGTGATAAATACAAATTGTAGTTTAATAAATCTTGAGCTGTTGACGCTTATTTTGTTGTCTGTTTGTATTGTATCTATGTTGCTATGACAACACTTTTACCTCCGCCGGCGGAAAAGTGAAAAGTAAAGCTCCGGCGGAGGAAAAGCGAAACTTCACGGCCGCCTACACAGTCGAGTAATGACGGATTTACTGACGTTTGAAGAAAAAATTAATTACAGTTTTTTTTTTATATTACAGTCTTATAGTTCAAAATATGTCATATATTAATATCTCATTTTTATAATAAGGATAGTATTCTATGATATTATTTGTTGTATGTATTACATAAATATGTTGTAGTAATAAGTTCGTTTCCCGAAGGTTTTGTATTTACGTCATTGATGACGTCGCTTAATTTGGAAAAAAAACTGTTTACCGTAGCTAATTCATATAAATTCTCTAGCGTTCAATTTTTGTATTAAAAGTTAGGCAATATTGAAGCAAGTATGTTCCAAAACGCTCTTTATAGAACGTTCGGAGTTATTTTGTAATAAAAATTTTAATTTAGAGAGTTCAGTTAAGAGAGTTATCCGAAATATATAAAAATTAGTTAACCGCGTATAATAATCACCAAATGCAAGAAAGATATAAGAAAGGTTAAAAATCTTCAAAGATATCATCAAATTAAGGGTCAAAATAGGTTGTGTCGATTTTGCAAATTTTATTTTTTTTTCGCTAGAAAAGGGGTGTCCTATAGAGTAGCTTAAGCCAAAAAAATCGGAGGATTCGCCACATTTGAGCCGAAAAAATATCCGCGTTTTGAGCCTAAATTGCCCTAGAAGGGCAAACTTCCACTGCGACTTTCCCAGGTGTAACGTGAAAATATGAAATTGTAACGTGAAGATATTGAAATTTTAGTAATCGACACCGGGGGTCTGGCACAGTGTTTCCAAAAGTTGCACATTTTCTTATGGGGAATAACAGTGTTGTTTACTATTTAAGTATATTTAATATTCCACTTCACGCATGACCCTCCGCTCGCTTCGGGGGCGCAACCAAACAAAACTAACCCAAACTAACCCAAGGCATGCCGGAAATAAAAAAAAATTTAAATTTGTCAGGCGAAAATGCAAATATTTTTTAGTTTGTTTTTCCTCATTTGGGAATGTCTTGGGTTAGTTTGGGTTAGGTTTGTTTGGTTACGCTCCCGGAGCGGGCGGAGGGCCATGTATGAAGTGAAATATTTGACGAATATATACATACAAAGGAATAGTGTAATCGAATGAGTGTCTCTTTTATTCCGATGAATGAATGCAAATGCACATTGAACAATCATCCAAGCAGCCACGTTTACAATACGGCGGGCAATGATATCATTATGGCAGGATCGACCATCCCTTCATCTTCATTCAATCGGACTACTGGGGGTCTCGGTCAACAGCAATATGACCTGGCATAACCACGTTGCTAACTTCGCAAAATCAGCCTCCCAGAAGCTTGGTACGCTATTTCGCAACAAAAAATGTATATACCGCAGCAGTTGCTCTTGCTTTACAAAGCGCAAATAAGACCGTGCTTATATTGCTCACACATCTGGGGTGCCACGCCAGAGCACACCCTAAAGCTACTGGATTCCGTTCGGAAGAGAGTTGTGCGTCTCGTCGGTGACCCGGAGTTGACCCGGCATCTGGATAGTCTGAAACACCGCAAACATGTGACCGAGAAATCCCTGTTTTACAGACACTTTTACGGCAGATGTTCCCAGGATTTGGCCCGCCTTAGCCCGCCCCTGACAACGCCTGTCAGACAGTCACGATAGACGGCAAAAGCGCACCGGTTCGTCGTACAACTGGAAACACCTACAACATCGCTTTACAAGAACTCCTTTATCTGGCGCACTGCATCACTGTGGAACTCACTCCCAGGACGCATATTTGGATGTAACAAGCAAGATGTTCATTCGACTATGCCGAACGTTTCTTCATATGTGAGGTGCACGATAGCATTTAGTCGGATGTCGTGACTGTTATATAGAATCAACAAATAAGTCTTCAATTATTTAAACACTTCATGCTTGGCCCTCCGCTCGCTTCGCTCTATACGGGGGCTCAACAAATAGAAACTAACTAGGTGCTAACCAAAACTAACCCAAAATTTTATTTTATTTTTTTTATTTTGGGTTAGTTTTGGTTAGCACCTGGTTAGTTTCTGTTTGTTGAGCCCCCGTAGCGAGCGAAGCGATGCGGAGGGCCATGCATGAAGTGTTAAAATAATTGAAGACTTATTTGTTGATTCTATGTAACAGTCACGACATCTGACCAAATGCTATCGTGCACGTCACATATGAAGAAACCATCGGCATTGCCGAATGGACATCTTGCCTATTACATGCGAATATGCTCCCAAACTAACTATTCAAGAACCGTGTCAATCACATCTTCGCACACACACCGCTCGTCGAGCAATATAAGAATGTGCCACTGCCATAAAAAATCATTCACCTAAATAAAAAAAAGAGTAGAGACACTTATAGCACAGCTTATTCACTACCAGCTAGTCAACTCTATCGAAATCGGAAAGTTGGAGTGTCGGGCACTGCGCCCTGAGCGGCTCAGTTCCACAGTTGAATTTAAAATAAATTTTCGCTTCAAAATACATGACAAATTCGGCCGAAGCCTCGGCTATCGCCCTGAGAGGTTCGGAAATTTCGGATTTTTATACAATTGTGCGTTTTAAAATCGTTTTTAAACCGATTTTAGACGATAAAATAGTTATTTATGCAACAAGTGTATAAAGTGAACCTTTTTTATGAATGGGAATATTGATAAAAAAATTTAATTGAAATTGAATAAAAAAAGGGTACTTTACACATGAGTAGCATACAAAATGTTTTCTACTACCGAAAAATATATGAAAAAACAATAATATTATTAAATTACTTTACGCACTAGTCCGTAAAATAAATTATTTTACACACTAGTGCGTAAAATATATTATTTTACGCATTGCCCTAAATGTCAAAAGATATGTCAGATTTACTTTACGCACTAGTGCGTAAAATAACTTATTTTACCCACTGCACATTAAAAAAGCCTATTTTACGAATCTTAGAGAGTGCGTAAAGTGAGTACTTTACGCACGGTAGTAGAAAAAGCATATTTTAAATTAAACGAACTGTCAAAAGTATTATTCAGATGCTAAGGCGTTTAAAACAATATTAAGTCATGACCCTCTTCTAAAATTTGCAAAACTTGGTTATTGACTTTCCCAAATCAAAGGATGCCGCCGCAAGATGACTAGCTGGATAGCGCACCACTTTTCTAAGGAATTTTGCTAACGAAACTACAGTAAACGTCTGGCAACAGTGTGCCTTCTTAAGAATCTTTGTTTTGGCTATTGTGACAGTTGACAGTAAAAAGGAGGATGGATATTTACAAGTAAAATTTAATTTTGTTTAATGGGGCTATGGCTATGGGTCGCTTTAAATTAGGACCGGAACAAAACGGAGGTCTCTCGTTCGACGCAAATGTATCTAGTTAATATTTTCACCCGACAATTGATTTTCAGATGTGTTTTGTCTATATTTCTAGTGCTTTTGTGAAGTGGTGCTGAAAATTTGTGTCAAAACTCGAACTTTGAGGGCATTTTTTCGTTTCAAATGTAGCGGATCTTCCGACTATTTGGCTTAAACTACTATATAGGACACCCCCTTTCTAGTGAAAAAAGAGAATTTGCAAAATCGACAAAACCTATATATCACCAGACCCTACAAACCAAATAATATAAATAACCACACAGTTGCAATTTCCACGCCAATGGCTAAAGCAAGTCGCTGCCGAAATTTTAAAATATGTAACAAAAATTAGGTGTTGGTCTAGGGTCAAAGTGTATTTAATATATCCTGCGACCAATCACGAAACTGCCTCCCCGCTAAAAATGAAGTAAACGTCGCACTGTTGCCTATTGTCGCGTATTTTAAATATCTTGAAGGCGAATAAAATATAAACATTATAAATATTATAGTATACTTATTTCGTATTCCGTATTTCCCTGCGTAAATAAAATAGTAAATAATAGAAGACACTAGTATTAAGGAAAATAACAAAATTAAGTATGCAAGTAGGAAATATAAATATGTAAATTCACTATAGGAAACTAGACAGAAAATAAATTCGGATTATTGGGAAAAAAATGTGGCAGCATCTAAATATGCGAGGACATTTTTTACCCGCATTCTTTCCGTCCAGGTTCTTTCATTTGCCAAACAGTACCAATCGATTCATTTTTTCATTATCTATCAAAAAAGTGAGGATTATTTAGATAGGTATATTTTTATGATGGCTTTTAAAAAAAATGCAAACTAACTAATACAAACCCGCAAACAAGAGTCCGGTAGTGTAAAACTACTTCGCACGTAATTTAAAAAAAAAAATGCTAACCAACCAGTGCAAACTATATATCCCGACCGACAAGCAGGTACCTTATTAAAAACGACTTCACAAGTGGCTTAAAAGAAAATTGCAAACTAACTCGAACTACCCGCAACCGAGCTATCGGTAATTTAAAACCGAGTTGCTTGAGTTTAAAAAAAAATATAAAAAAACATGTGCGAATCCGCAACTGTCAAATAATCTATGATAAAAAGCGACATTATTCATTAAGTTAAAAACAATTAAGAGGAACCGAGAACTAACACGCAATCGACAAACCGTTTGGCAACACTGTAAATAATCTGTCAATTATCAACATCAGCCATTGCATATTACCAGCGACAAAAAGGCAAAAAAAAAATACTAAATTTAAATTAAAATAATCAAATTCTGTGTACAACGTCAACGATCGCGATGGAAAAAAACCGCCGTCTAGCTGCCGCAGAGGCACGCGCTTTGACGTTTAAAAGCCGCTACCGGTTTTATTTTTAAAAATAGACCACATATTAATCGAGACAAAATGAAGTCTATTAAATTGCGCAGTTTTTAAAGAAAAAAACAATTAAATAGCTCCTTGCGTAAGAAAGTTATGATAAAGTGAGTTTAAAAAATATTGGCAAATTGTTGTCTTTTTTTAAATATTACTGTTTTTTTTTTATATAGTTTACAACTTTTTTTTAATCAAATATAAACCAAAAGAAAGGAAATTGAATGAGGAATAAAACTAAAAAAAAAATGTTGTTCTACCTTCTTTAGAAATAAAGTTATGAGTGTTCAAAATAAAAAAATAAAAATCCTTTTTTTTTTAGTTTTTTGCCTATATCTTTGGTCTCGACCAATGGAGAGAGTCGTCAATTTTCATTTTCTATGTAAAAAAACATGCTTTTTTAAATGGTGAAGGTCCCATTTGGTTATACCTCAGTTTTTTTAGCTCCGAAAGTAGAAGGCTTTTCGCGCTCCATCCGACGGACTATTTGGTACCGCTGCACATTTTGTGGGATTTGGGCACTTGCGGAATGTTCGGGGTAGAAAATACGTATGTTTGTGATTTTAAAATAGTATTTTTTATAGGTGTTAAACTTTCTTCTAGGAGCTATTATATTTTTGTATTCAATTTATTGAATAAATGTTATGTCTTTTACAAAGTATTTTTATACTCTTTTATAGAAAAATGAATGAAGCAAAACAGAGACTTCCATTACCCAAGCCCCAGGCTATTATATTTTAATCAATTTTATAGGCATATTCATAAAAATTTAGCTTGGAATAATTGGATTGTTTCTTTAGGTGGCTCTAGTTCTCCCGGCTCCCTTCATCATAAATTAAAAAGGTACAAACTTTAAAATTGCCTTGATAAGATTTCATAATACATATTTTATATCTTTTTTACTCAAGAATATTCTCCCTCTTATAATTTATGGGCAAAAGCACCGATCTACAAATCGGAAATTAGCACATCACATCTGTGAGGAATTGCAAACTGTTCAAAAATCGCTTTTCTCGACCTTGATCATATAGGCATGCCAATTTTGGATTCGAGACGTTTAACCGATTTTTAATTATTGCTTGGTGCTAAAAATACATTTTTACTTTATACACCCTGTATTATATTATACTAATGCATTATCCGCTTTTGAGGTCTAGTATCTTCAATTGTTTGATGTTCCGTTAGTTGTGGGATATTCGGTATAGTAGTTTTGAGATTTTTAATTTAATTTACAATAATTTAAATATTATTACCATTTCCATCATATTTGATGCAGGCGGTTGACCGCCTATCTGGCCTAAAGCCACACTCTGTCTCATTCGGTTGTGGTGATCTATAATCGTTTGTTTTTCTTGTGGTGTTACTCCGTTTGCCCCTAAAATAATAAATGCGTCAATTTTCGTCATTTAATATATGGGTAAAGTCAGCATAGTTATTAGCCCTAAATTATTCAAACATTCCTAAAATCTGTTTAACTGCAAGTGTAAAAAACGATGTTTATGAATGAAACACTGAACATGAAGTTATAAATGTTTGTTTTAACTACATATTTAAAACGAAAAACAGGTCTTAGCAATTCTTAAACTTTGAATAGTAATATAAATAAAATGAACAAAAGCAGACTTTAAAAAATTAATTAAAATATTTGCCTTGGTAATATGCCTTTTCATATACAAGGATTTTCTAAACACGGCCTGCATATAAATAAGCCAGAATTTGATTTATGTCAATTGTTGTTTTTCAATACATTATGGATGGTAGACTCGCAAGCATACATTTAAAATCTTAAATATAATTTTAGGAATTATAACTTGTTTTTCGAGTCTATCAAATAAGGTATTAAAAAATTTCTTTTCCGGCAGATATCTTCGTTAAGGCGTCTGAGCTGGATTTAAAATATCTGATAATATTTTAATATTATCCCGTCTTTTATTAATTCATCTCTTCTTCTTTTCTTTTTCTTTTTATTTCACTCCTTTCTCTTTTTCAATCTTTTTTTTTGGCTTTTCCGTTTTCGATTCTCTTTCTGATCCTCTTTTTTCTTTTTTTTTCCGCCTCTGCTTTATCTTTTAGATGTTTCCAAAAAGATAAGTTATAATGAAGGATGCTCCTCCCTTTCTTATCGGTGTTTGTGGCCAATATAAATATTCTTTAATTTTTTGTGTATGATCCTAAATGGTTTTGTTCCTATTGAACTATTATTATTGGAGCGTTTATTATATCTGATGGCTTAAATGAGTTTTCATTTCCAGAATAATCTGCATTCGGTGTAAAAGGATTTTCATTTTTATTTTCATTTTGCAAGATCAGCACGTCATTACGTTACTTAGCTTGTATACCGTTTTAAAGATTCTAATTCTCTGTAGCGACAAAATATTTGGTTTTATTGGAAACCTGTAGCTGGTTCTTGAACTCTAAAACTGAGTTGTATTCTGCTTTGGATAAGGATTTAAACTGTTTAATTGTGTCTTCAACGACGATATCTCTAAATTCTGCAAAACATGCGTCCTGATTAGTGTCAACAGTATAATCTTGATTCAATCACTTGGCAGGATTGTCTTTTTTAACATTAGTTTTTTGGCTGGCGTCCAGATATTTGGTATAATTTGTAGACTCTTTGAGATAAAGATCGAACTCGCACGAGCGAAATCCATTTACGAGTGACCCTTTTGATATAGGAGGAAAATACTTATTTGTCAATTTTTCGGTGGATTCCACTACTCCCTTTTCCAGCCATATTTTAGAGTTTTAATGTTAAGGAATCCGCCGATTCTCTAGTTGTAAAAAGCAAGTGGTGTTTGCAAAAGGTCACTAAGCTTTCTGTCCAGATAGGTAGCCTAACTGGAAAATCCACATTCAACTTCTGCAAATGTTTGTAGAAAGTATTGCATATATATTTATAAAATAGTATATTATTTTATATGGAGGAAAAGTGATACTTTTCATGGCGCGCTCGTGTTTAACAGCCGAACGGAGTGAGGCTGGTAATATAGAGCAAGCCATGAAAAGTAACTTTTCCTCCAAATAAAATATGCTGTTTTTTCTTCAAATGTCGACAAATTAATACAAAAACATCTCTTTTTAATAGTAATAATAATTATTATTAAAGATAAATGGGTTCGCAAGGCGGCCTAGACCAGTGTCGGTGAATAGGCACAGGTTGTTGCTATAGTAATGTAACATAAAGCTGTCAGTGGACACTGTCAACAATAATTATTATTTTTTTAAAATTGCGCCTCCGATTGCGTTTTAAATCCGTATTGATAAGCAGTTATTGAGTAAGTTCGATTAAATAATAACCAATTTGTTCCTAAATTATTGATTTTTAGAAATGCAGTGCACAAATTGAGTGATAATTACAAATTTTAGTTTAATAAATCTTGAGTTGTTGACGCTTATTTTGTTGTTTGTTTGTATCTATGTTGCTATGACAACACTTTTATCTCCGCCGGCGGAAAAGTGAAAAGTAAAGCTCCGGCGGAGGAAAAACGAAACTTCACGGCCGCCTACACAGTCGAGTAATGACGGATTTACTGACGTTTGAAGAAAAAATTCCTTTTATTCACCCATCCAGATCCAATATTGGTAAAAATAAATTCTTTCGATACGGAGGCACCAATAATTATCCTATGGCACTCTGACGTAAGATAAAAATTGGCGGACCAGTTAAATCCCATATACCAAACGTAAACATAACTGTAAAGGCTGACGTACACAGGGGGAGCTAGCACTTTTTTATTATGAGGATACGAAATTCCTTTTGTATCTTCGTAATTAAAAAGTGCTAGCTCCTCAGTGTGTCAGAAATGGATTTTTGTCATTCCCGTTAAAAATGTGGTCCGGATGGTCTAGAATGTATGTAGATCCTTTTCTTCAAAATATTTGTAAATTTCCTTAGTCCATGCTCCGCGGATTAAAGCGGTGGAAACTGATTCTGATTACTAAATTATCAACTGAAGGTGTCTCTTTAAGAATACCTTATACCAACCGATTCCAATATAATTGTCTGTGACGATCTTCAATCCCGTCTACTACCACATTTTATTATTCAGTTGTTAAGACTGGTAGTAGTCCATAGGATTCCTTCAGAAACTTTCCTGAGAACCGTAACTTCAGGTCGGCTCTTGGAACCTTAAGCCTTTTACTTGCATTGCTTTTTGGTAATCTTTGTAAGTCCTCTTTTCTATATCTTGTGCTATAGTTTCCTTGCCTGACTTTTCGGCATGAGTTAGTTAAGAATTTATGATGGAACTTTGTGTTTCAATCAAAAACTTGAACAGGCTTCAAGTAGAATATATACCAAAACGTTTTTAACTCTAACATATCTCTTTCCCAGGTCAAAAGACTGTTATTAGTCCTTACTCATATACAGTAATGCTAACGTAAGTAAGATTAAAACAGATAAATCTTATACTGTCTGTTAATTTGTTTTGAAAAATTGAGCAAAACAATTTTTTTTCGCTAACCGCTAATTTAAAAATAGTTATTGGCCGTGTGGTTACTACAGTTTTCCTTTTGCCCTCCCGAACTTTTTATTAATAAAGCACCTCTGGCTATTCCTGCTATAACAACGATATTTCCCATTTAATTTACTATTTTTTGGTCCATTGTACTGTTTTGTTATTTCGTGTTATTTGGAGAGTATTCAGAGAAATACTGAGATGTTGATAAAAATATACCCATGCTCTTTTACCAGCAAAATCTAAATAAAATTGCGGAAGGCTCAAAAGAATCGCGACAAAAAAAGCAACTGTCTGTAATTTTATTTAGAGGTGCCATTATTGTTTCATGGAGATTGCTTATAGTGGGTTGTGTACTAAATTTGAATTAAATGTAAAAGATTTATTCAAAAAACTAATAAAAAGATAAATTTTGACGCTATGTATTTAAATTTTTAAGCTAGTAGCATCACCTACTTCAATATCAACAAAACACTTAGAATCACCCTGTATAAAAGATCAGAATAATACTTCGTCATCCTTATATAAATTAAAATCGAAACCACAGCTAATATTGTGTTGTTTTTTTATATTCTTTTTAAAACTGATATATTTGAAGGCAAATTTAAATAAATAATAGAAAAACCCAATTTAACTCTGAAAAAACTGCACTATAAATAATATTTTAGCTTAAAATCGAAACAAAAAAATAGTACGTATGGGTGCCGTTGGTAAACATAATAGTTAATAGTAATTACTTTTAGGAGATCATATTGGGGACCGAAAATTTTCTAGAGCCTAAGGTCTACCTCAATTGAAAATAGACCCTGGGAAAACTGCAACTATTTAAATTTATATAATTTTAATGGAATAAAGATGCGAATTCAGAAAAGTAATAATGGATTGTACCTTAACGAAGCATGAAATTATTAAAAAAACTTACTCAATATTTGCCTTTGACATGCTGACACTTTGGCGACGATTAGACATCCAACGATGCATAATGATATTTGACAAGCTGTTGTAGATAACATCACGGTTCTGTAACTAAAAATTATTTAGTTTGTTAGATTACAGGAAAAGTAAAATTTTATATATAACTTATCATGAAAATGTAATTAAACAAAATATATAGGGCTTGCACCCTTCAAGAATCTACTTTACTCTAACTACGCCTATTTATACCTACAGCGCATCCCCTCCATGCAGCCAAGCCACACCTTTTGTAGTCGGTTTAAATAAGCATCGTTAGAGGACTTGCTCCTAACGAACACGGTTATAAAGCATAATGACATTTGGGTGGGCGGGACTAAGAGGGTTTGTTTACTATTTTAGATTGTCTAATATTTCACATCACGCATGGTCCTCCGCTCGCTGGGGGCGCAACCAAGCAAAACTAACCCAAACTAACCCAAATAAAAAAAACCTTTAAAAAATTAAAAAAAAAACATCTTGACACGGGATCCAACCCGGGGCAGCGTATCACAAGCACAGCATCTAACCACTGCACCACTAGACCTGTTGGAACGAATACACAGGAAGACAATATTTGCCTTTTCGACTGACGCGTGCGTACTTAAACAAACCCTCTCAGTCCCTGCCACCCAATTAGCATTATAGTTTATAACCGTGCAACACGTTTTTCTTCTTGTAGTTAAAAGTATAGATTTTTTTTAATTAAAAGGAAACCTAGCCCCGGAGAGTCGTGTTACAAATGCCCAGCCCCGGTAGTGGGGTCGTTAGAGCGCTGCCAGTTCTGTCCAACTAAACTGAAAAAGCTCCGCTGGTGTTGTGCAGGGTGACTAGGCTGGCTTATTGAATCAAAAATTACTCAAGCTTAACTTAACAAGAAAACACAATCTATTTGCTACTAAGTTTTTTTTTTAAACACAGCAACAACACAGCAACAGTAAAATTGCAATTTTATAGACAAAGGAATGTCAGATGACTATTAAATTTAACTAATAATTGGTACAATATGTTGATTGTACGGAGACCAATTCTGTTGTTAATACTCGGTACTGTATGCCTTACAACTAAATGCACTAAACACTAAAACCGAAGTGATCACTTTGATGTCAACTAAGCTAATTACATATATGTATGCGTGTGCTAATAGCTGCACCAATTCTGAATGTAGCAGTAATAATATGTAGGGATGAACGGCCACAATAATTAAATCAAATGACTCGATAAATTAATAAAATATATTAAATTAGAATAAAACTATTGAAAGTTTGGCTGTCAATGCTTGACTTATATTATAAAGAGAGAAAGTTCAGAGTGGTTATATTACTCGATAAATGATTGAAGAGAATAAAATTATTGAAACTATTTTAAAGCCTGTCAATGCTTGATTTATATTAAAGAGAGAAATTAAGAACGATTACGTCAAGCGGTCAAAAAAATAAATGAACAATGAAACTTGGCTCTTTTAGGGCACCATCTCTAGTGCCAAATTCATTATAATTAATCACAAAAATAAAAAAAGAGATAATAATCAAGACAAATGCTTCAGTACAATACAACTTAGATCCGGTCGAACTCTGGCGCCGGGCACCAGTTGGCACCGCTAGGGCACTGGCCCTGAGGACGAAACTAGTAGAGAACTCGGCAATTCAATTGGCTCTAGTGTAGCCTGGGGCTACAGGAGGCCCGGAAATTGAACTGTGGCCCGCTAATTAAAGTTGTGGCCCTGTAATTGGACTGTGGCCCGCTAATTGAGGTAGTAGCCTGGTATTCGAAAGTTGTAGGTCTGGTAGAAAAACCTGCTTCTAGCCTGCTCGTAAAACCCTCGTTAGTGTGTGAGGGTACGGGAGATTCGACGGTCTCGGTCTTATTCGACGAACTTGAAAGCCTCTAGTAGTACAGCAGTCAGATCCCGATAAATCGGTCGTGTCAAAACACCAAGAGCAACCACAATATATCTCCAATGAATGGGTAGAATTAAATCACAATATTAAAGGTTGAATCTCTAAGACTGCACTCACAGCAAACCTCCTTATCGCCTTGAAAGGTACTTTTAGAAGAACTCTCCATTCGTTTCCGTCAATTTGCCTTTCTCCCTCTACGAGATCAAATGCTTCGTCAAATCAGCAAGTAGTGATAGGCTGAAACATGCCGAGTGGTTCGATACAAGGAATAATTCTAAGATAACAAACGACTTAGTTTTCGTTTATTATGATGATAAAACGACAGCGGAAGCCCCAATTAATGAGCTGAAATTAAATGGTTCACGAAATACCAGAGAATATTCCCTAACAAAACGATAAACTTTTAAAAATTCAAATCGACAGCTGCAATTATAAGAAATAGTACATTCCTATTACTCGGAACTAACAATCAAAGGTTACAAAAAGTGCAGCATGTCGGGTGGACAGATAAATATATGAAGCAGAGGTCCCAAGACGATCTAAAGATCTCAGAAATAATCGGCCGGTGATTGGAGTCCGGCAACCAAGGGGTTCCAAAAAGTTATGATATATTCCAACTGACAATAAAATATGAATCGACGAGTCTAATGCAGCGTAAAAACGGGTTTTATTAACAGGATTCTTAAAAATATAAATCGGTTCACTGGCCGTTCTATGGTAATGTAATATAAATCAAGCTAAGCTATCCTAATAGCAATGTGCTTCGCTTATCAACTAAAATAAATATAGTCACAACGCGTTACAAATGCTAATACAAATATATCGTTAAACCATACTTATAATAGAGTTAATTTACATTAAGACGGCAATATCAAGCATATTGTCAGCAAATCGAATCAATAAATTTTGCATTAATAAACCGATGAGTGCAAAATACAGCGTCTTTTTTTTCTAAATGCGGCGTATAAATGAAATTCAAAAATATTTGACACTGGCAAAATCGGACTGTTACAACCGTGTTCGATAATGGCGAGTGTTTGTTAGAGGCGATAGGTTAGTGAATCACGCCTTGATGATGGTTAACTTGGTTAGCGAAAGCTACGCGTGTGGTACAAAAGTTGTGTAGTGGTGATATCCCTCTAGTTTGATCAGTAATCAATATATAAAGTTGTACTGTCAAATAAATGCGAAAACTATTAGCAGTGACACAAACAGTAGAGAATGCTTTGTTACACTAATTTATTCTAAAGGAGCAACATATTAATGCAGATAATGCAGCAATACAAGAGGAGCGCATTTTAAACCATCATACCTCATTTATTAGGAATAGGAAACAACGTTTTGTTAAGACATGCTTGTTAAGACATAAGTCACTATTTTTATAAGATGTATGAAGTGGCTCAAAAAATATACAGCTTTTAAAAGTCTTGAAAACATTTTTGAATAGAATCATATACGTCTTATACTTACCTTACAGTTTTAAGAGCCGAAAGATTAAAAAGATTTTATCTGAATATAAATCATGCTGTCCGATTTAAAAAAGTAATTTTATGGCAAATTTTTGAGCTACTATAAACGACTTACAGAAATATCGGATGTTTAGGCCCCCACACGAATTCACAAAAAAATGTTCCTGATGAAACTTAAAAAAGCAAACAAAAAACCATTTTAAAATTAATTTCTCACCTATTGCAAAAAAATCGATAGTAAAATGCGGTCAAATTCAGTTTCCAAAAAATGGCCCTTGAGTCGTAAGTTTAAATACAAATAACATGACATATGATAGAAATAAAATTTTAAGACGTATCTAAATCTATAAATATATATGGAAGATATTTTGTTAAATGCACATTGTCCCTTTTCCGGAAAAATCGGAAATGATGTCCAGCCGCTTTTCAGTCACCTCTATGAGCTGTATATTCAGTATGATTTTCAACTCTATAGGGCGCGGTGGGGTAAAAATGAGACAATTTACAAAATTTTTCGTTTTAATGCCACTAAACTAAACCTGACGTAATTGGAAAAATGCATATGGTGTGTAGAATTTTGTGAGAAATTACACTGAATTCACCAAATAATGTAATAAAAACGGGTATTTTGTTTTATAAAAGTATATCTCTGTCTCATTTTTTTCCCTGTGACTGGGGCAATAATAAGACATGCTTGTGTAAAAATAAGACATTCTCTATTAGCGTGTATAACTTAGGTTTTCGTCTTATTATTTACCTCTGTGGTCAAGCAAAAAAATGTCAAATCTATATCTATAGAATTAAAAAATAACCAACATAAACACAAAAATTAACAAAATCTGGAGGTCCTTAGACATTCTTTGCAACAGAGGCTAACGAGCTAATAAATGTGTTTACGAAATAAGCTAAAAATAAAATTCTACTTTAAAAACTAGTGTAAAGGATTTATCTATATAACAGAAAACTTCTCAAAGTCTATAGGAAAAGCAAGTTTTTGAGACATTCTAGCAGTTCCTCCAGGGCAACTGGGGGAGGGTAATTTCATCACAATATCGCCTTTTTCTACACTATACTTCTCAGGTACTTCCTGAGATATAAATTTGTCGGCTTTTCGACGCAATTACGATACGGAATACTCACTTGCTCCAACATTTTCGACTAATGCTACGTAATATACTAGCTTCTTTTTTGTAGCAAACTTTATCAGTACATAGTCCCCAGAATGTATCTCACTTGAATCGGTTTCATATTCGTCATCTGAATTGGGCCGAATTAGATCAGCTAACGTCATATTTTCTTCAATATCACTTTCGTCTTGAAGGACATTGTTTTCAGGTTCACTTTCCGAGGAAGATCTTGCAATTCGCTTTATCTTTTGAACCTTCTTCGTCTAAAGATTTTCCTTTTGGGTGGTTTCTTTTCGTTTAATACCTTGTAAGTATTCTGTACAATTTGAATAAATTATTTTGCGTCTTCGCTTAACCTCAGGATTTGATTTATTATACTTAGCAAGCAAAATGGCGTCAAACGGCGTTGTAGACTGGGTTGAAGTAGTTGGTTCCAAATTTAATGGATTGGTTGGCTCTTCCTCAGTCCTCGCAATCTCGTTCTCTCCCTCTGTATGTTCGTCTTCTGCTGAACAACTTCCTATTTTCTTCTCTTTTTCTTGCTCATTTACCTCATAAATGTCGAGGAAAGTACCTGGTTGTGCACATTCATAATATTTTTAAATTTTACTTCATTCAACATGTCTTTCGGGTATTTTTCCTTGGAAGAGGTATATAAACTGGTGCGGTGGTTTCAAACGATCTTTTTAGAACATCTTGTGTAATTCCCTCTTTCCATAGTTCACACATCATATTTGCACACTCACTTTTTGTGAGTTTTGTTTGATTAAATCTTTGCCATTCAATAAGTTTTTGGTTACCAAAACAGTACCAAACAAGGTAATGTTGTTCTCGAAGGCAAGCTCTCTAGTGCCTTTATCAAGGTAAGAAACATGCGCGTCCATTATAACAAGAAGGGGCCTTTGTTTAATCATGCTGCAAAACTTTTCAAACCAGCTATTAAAAATAACAGTTGTCACCCAACCTTTGTCTGACACTGCGTAGCACGTATTTTCTAGATATTTTGTGCCTTTCCAGGTACTCCACTAGTTTTGGCCTTGATAAATAATTAAGGAGGCAGTAGTTCTCCGTTTGCCGAAATACAGGCCATTGTTGTAACATTTTCCTTCCCGGAACCTTCAATGCTTCTGTGAACCCTTTGCCCTAAAAAATGGAAGATATGTAAATTTAAAAAATAGATGATTAAGATCGTAACGTGGCTGCAACACCCTTTATTCTACCAGGATCTAAATTAAAGCTTGTTTCGTCTACATTAATATATGTGAAGGTTTGTCCTGCAGTTCCAGTCTATTAAATGTTTCTTCAAGTCGATTATAAAAAAAAAATCATGAAAGGATCACTAGTTGCATTTCTTCGGCACTTCTCTAATTGTTCCATCTTTTCCTAGCTTAAGCCATTTCTTTCGCAAAAAAACGAAGCCAGTCATCTCCTGGTTTTCCATGTTTAAAAACGGTTGATATATCATTTTCAATCACGTATGTTTGAACAACACGCTTAATTTCTTCCTTGGAGAGAGCAAACCTCCATTTGGCCATTACCATGATCTTTTGGGTTAGATCAGTTTCTTGTTCCATTGACATTGCTTGTTTTCTACCACGTTTGCACTTATTTTTGTTGTTGAGTGATCTACCAAGCTTGGGCTTATCGATTTTAAATTGTCTTGCTGCTTCTCTAACACCAAGCCTTCCTTGATTAACAATATTTAGAGCATTTTCTAAGTCTCTTTCTGTGTAGGTTTTGGGTTTTGGAACGTACGTTCTAGGCATTTTAAAAATTGTACTGCAAAAGAATAATAAGTTACTATTTCTAGTTCATAAACACGTAATAGCTATCTCATATTTACCCTCACAGGCGTCTCAGTTTTACCCCAATAGGTGTCTCACACTTATCCCCACAGGCGTCTCACATTTACCCCGACACAACTTCACAAGTTCCTGGCTGCACTTCCAGAGAACGACTAACGCAACGCAAATAGTTTCAAAAGCTGGCGGCTTAAACGTATGGTTCCGCTTGTCCGTCGGACGCATGCAGTGGCTGCATGCATTTGACGGTGCGTTTTAGTGGTTCATCTAGTGCAGCAGCTTTAACGGACAGTGCATTTTTAACTGCCATGGATTACATAATCGCGCTTCAGATTTTGGGGGAAGAACAAGACAAGATGAAATAATTTTAAACTACATACAAAACAAAAAAAAAGAAAACAAACGTTGTACACTCAATGTACAAACGCAGGAGTGACGAAGGCACCTATCTTTTACACTAATGTTTTTGTAATCTGCATGAGATGCGTCATATAGTGATTTATAGCGAGATAATATTTCAATTAGCATCATTTCTTGATCCCTTAAAAAATTTATCACCGTTCAATTTAACGGTAAAAATTGGAAATAAATAAATTGCGTACGACATCGATTCATTGACTGGTACACCAAGCAGTCGAATAATTCACCGCTGCAGCCGCTATTGCGACGCAGCAGCCCGCCGCACAGGATAAACCACTTGTTCGTAATTCCGAATTAAGGTATGGTTACGCTTGTGCGTCGGATGCATGCAGTGGCTATACGCAGCAGCCACTGCATGCGTCCGATGCACAAGCGGAACCATACCTTTATGTTTAAAAGTTTTAAGGGTGGTTATTGTTTTTATTTTTAATAAATAACATTTTTAGGTGTTTTTTTTGCCATATTAAATTAAAATGTATATTCACATGCTTTTAACGTTTTTAACCATTAACAGTTTAAAAAACAGGGTTATTGATAGAAAAAAAATAAGTGTCCCATTTTTACCTCAAATTTTTACTGTTTCGTTTTTACCACACCGCGCCCTAGCTAAACGAATGACAAATGCCATACAAGCATGAAATAGTTATTCTCATCTGCTATTCCGGACTCGGCTGCCGCCTCGTCCGGAAACAGCAATGGTTCGCCCTGAAAAACTTCATTTTAGGTACGTGTGACAAACACTATTTTTTGTCATACGCTCCCAAAATTTTGTTATATGCTTTTTGCAATTCGTCAGAACGCTTAAATTTGCAAATTTACCATAATTTTTGATATCATAATGTTCGAAAAAGTTAGCTTAGAAATTGATATCGTAGCAACATAAATTTTGATAATTTTGACGTCGTCATTTGACGTTTGCCATTAGACATATACAGAAATTTTGGAATAGCAGAAAAACAAGTAAATTACGGACTTAAATGAGTCCGTAAAATAGCTATTTTAGGGAGCGTATGACAAAATGTGATTTTTACTAGTCATCAGTAACTCAGTTCGTACGCTTTCTATTTATTTAATATTTTTGATAGATTGACGAATCAAACCGTTTTGACATTAAGTCAAATGTTCACATATGAAAATATATGCGCATAAAGAAGCCGCATTTTTTCAACTATTAGATATGCCCTACGTAAAATTGGAATCAAGTTAAAGAAAAACTCTAGGCTTCCACATGCTGAATAGAAAACGCTCAATCTTTTCATTATTTTTGTAACGAAATATTATAGTTTAAAATGAATGCAAAGTAATTTGGATACCCATTGCTAATATGAGGTTGATGTGACAAAAAATTAGTGTATTTGTGGACACAAGCCAAAAGTGAATTTTCATCTACACAAACAGAATAATATTTTTATTTTATGCAAATTCGCTAGCACGAATGGTAGAACACAGTATACATTTATATTTTATGTAAATTCGCTCATATATACATGGTAGAACATACTGTACATTGAACCCCAACCCGTTCTGCGATCAATTCTTCTCAGAAAAAGATAGACGAGTTCGGTGCGGATGACATGGAAGGTAAAGATGATTGGTTATCCCTTACTTGGTTTGAATTGTGGACGGGCCGGGAGCAATATCGCGGATCGCGGTATATATCCATCTCTACTTTGGATCGCTTCGTTTATGCATTTTGTAAGGTTCGCCTCGCTGCCGCCGTATCGACATTTTGTAGCTTCAGCGCTCGCGTTCGCGTCGTTCACTGGCTTGCTCTCCAGGTAGTACCTGATGAAAATTTAAGAAGCAAATAACTAAACCAAATTTTTGAGGTGAACCTACCTGGAGAGTAAGCAGGTGAACGTGATACGACTGTTACGAAAGTTACAGCTAAACTACCGACCAAATGCCACAGTTACAGCTAAACTATACAGACCAAATACAGACCCAATGAACACAAGTGCGAAAAAGTTATTGTTAACCTCACTTTTCACTAGTCGTCGGCAACTATTTATTTAATATTCTTGGTAAGTTGACGAATCAAACACCTTTAAATATAAAAAAAATCAAATGTTCTTTAAAAATATATTCGCATCCAATATAGATGACGACAACAAATGTGGTCATTGATGAAATATTGAGAAGCAAATAAATAAATCGATTTTTTTTTATAATGTTTGATCTTTTTGAAGAATAATAATATTCAGTAAGCTCAAAATGAGGCGATAATGAATTCCAGGATAATGACTCCTGAGCCACCATTTTAGAAACAGATGCCAACTACTATTCAAAACAATATTTTTCTAGGCCGATTTCGGAAAATCGGAAATGGTAATAAACGTAAAAAAAATCGCATTTTTAAAGCTACTTAGCTAATTGCCCTTACGTAAAAATTAAAATCTAGCTAAATCAGAGCACGCCTAACAGAGCATCATTTTGAGATATTAATGTTTAAGGTGTGTTGATAATAATAAATAGAACATCCTGTATTCAAGATGCTGTTCCCGATCAAATGACAACTTGTGACATATGAATGTAAAGGGATTTCAATTTAATTTATTTTTTTGAAGATATATCCAGAGTGCTATTGAAAGTATTAGACTGTGGGTCATTTCCGGAAAAATCGAAAATGTTGCTCAGTTGTTCATGCGATCAATATTTGTATATCTATGTGCCATATCATCAACCCGATTCTCATGTCTCTCGCTAAACTAGTTGATCTATTGCACAAAAATAATATTTCGTAACGTCAAAATGGGGTCATATTAAATTTCAAGAAAATGGTTCCTATGCCGCTATTTTAAAAGCAAATGACAATTTATGACACATTATAAAGTAGGAAATAAATCTTGAAATATATACAACTTAACTGACAACACATAGATCCACACCTTTTAACAAATCGTGTTACAAAATTAGCGCCCAACGCTTAAAAAACGATAACCCTCTATATTTGCCTCAGGCTCGCCCAATCGAAGATTTTTGTGGTTTACTGACTCGGGAGGTTTATCATGGAGGGTAAAAAACCCAAAATGAGGAATGACTATGACGGCGAATTTAGACAAAACTGAGAGTCCATTCAGCGCCAGCGCCTGATGAGAGATAGCTGCAGAAAATTGCGCCTGACTGAGAAGCATGGACCACTTTACTTAATTTAATAGTGTAATTTAGTTGAGTATTAAATTTTACTTTATAATAACTAAATAGCGTTTTCATAAATGTGTGCCAATACTTTTACGTTACTTCTAGAACTAATTCACTATTAAATATTGTTGCATGAAAAAATTCTTATCATTTAACAGAATAGTATATCAAATTATTTTGAAGTTAATTGTAGCACTAGTATTAAGTTAGGTGTTTCAAATTTGGCTATTAGCATAGCTGGTTATTATCAGTTAAATTCTATTGATTTTCCCAAAATTTTTCGAAGTCTACTATTACACCAAAGATTTAAACAACTGTAGACGACAGGCATAGAGTAGAAGAATCAGTAACAATAGCTAGTAATGGAGAGTTGAGGGATTCTTTTATTAACCAAAAAGACCCAGCCTCCTCCAAAGCTGGCGTAGATGAACCTGAAGTCCATGTTCTTCTATTTCTGAAGCGGAACCAACGAAATTTGAATTGCCAGCATCTTCTATTTCTGGAGCAGGTTCTGTTACAGAGCCGTCATTATGTGCGCATTTTCTTTTCTGATAAGCTAGAAGCTGTGTTGGATCAAACTCTTTTGCTAGAAAAAGATGTCGATTTACTGGACAAATTTCTGTGGTGATTAAGCATACTTCAATATTTGCTTTTGTTATAGCTTCTGCTCCAACTAAAACCAAGAGTTCAACAAAATCACGTTTTTGCAGACGTTTCAACACCAATATTGGCTCTACCAAACTCCACCCAATTTCGGTCCCATGCTTTTTTCACCGGTTCAAATATGCACTTGTCCAAGGATTGAATCTTATCGGTAAGATGGCAGGGAAATTTTAAAAATTCTGTATTATCGCCGAATATTAACTAACGACAAGAAGGCCCACTCAACGGGATGTGCGTGGTCAGCTAGCGCTACAAAGGAATCATCGTTTATTTTCTTCATTGCCTGGTAACGGTCGGCGAACTCCGCCGCACATAGGTTGAATTTAAATAAAAGCTGGCCATAAACGATATTTTCGTTTGCGGTATATTCAATCAAATTTATGACAACATTATTTATAGCACTCTAGTACTCTAGTTGGCTTTGGAAAAACACAATAATTGATATTGATCCTTCAATCATATAGTTTTGACCAAATACATAATAAAAAGATCAAGACTGTACTATACTGCTAACGTGCTACTCCGATGAGGTTATGTGTTGGTGTTATACCTAATTGTGCAACAACTGAAGCCAGATTATCAGAATATGGCGCGTCGAAATAAGGATCCCTTATTGGCTAAATTTGTAACGTGCGCAGTTTTCCCTGCTGCTGTCCTGTTTGAACATTTATGTTTCTCTGTTTTTTGCTTCATATGTTGTACTGTAAGTATTTTCAAAATGGTTTTATGTCTCTAAATTACCCTTAACGCAACGCATTATTAAATTGGAATTTTAAAAACTATATCTGTTTTAAAGTCGTCGGTACGGGTGGGCAAGAAATTGAATAATCGATTAAACGCTTAATATTTTAACAAATAACTGAATAATCGATTAATCGAAATAATCGATTAATCGATATTTTCTGAAATATTAATCGATAAGTTGATTAATCGGTAATTTCTTAAAAGTGAATCGCAAATCGATTATTTTCGCCCACCCCTAATCCCATAATATTGTAGTAAGTGAAACTGAAGCTGAAATTTCGGTAGAATCATTATTGCAGATGCAAGACTGATGTTATTATAAAAAGAGGTAATAAATACTTTGGCTGAATCAGCAGATAAAATTTATAATTTGGTTTATTTTGTAAATATGGCTTTGATATTACCTTGGGAGAGTCATAAACAAGTGTTTTTGAACAACAGCTGCACTTATGCTTCTATATTTTTTACTAGTTTGGTTCCTATTAGATTAATTTTTAAAAAAATAGCGATAACTCTGAAATACTTGTATGGCAAAATTGCAGGCCCTCATCAACGTGTTTCTGTCGTCCTTCTTAACATTCATTTTGCTCGTGAGACTCCTGAATTAACTGCTGCAAAAACAAAAATTGGATCATCAAATTAAAAATTTAAAACCCTTTTTTTACAACGAAGGAGCCTTTAATTTTCAAAATCATTTTTTAAAACTGTTTAAGAACATACAAACGATTTTTATACATGATTTTTATCGTTAGTGATAATTGATACACCCTATATATGAATATGGATGATGAGCCAAAAATTCAACAATTATTTGTCTAAAACACGATATATTAAACGTGTAATACTGAATAACTTTTATGTCTTATTTCTGGTAAACCTTATTATGGCCAGCTTTCCTAGAAATTGGACCAGTGTGTGCAGGGTCCAAAGGTCACATGCCAGTATCATGCTAGTTTTCGCGCGGGGATGGAGGCGGAGGCACGTGCCGCAGCGGAGAGTGAATCTTCTTATCGTTCGTTAAAATTCGGTGGTATTATTCTCCAGAGCAAGTCCTATTATACTTAGACTCATGTGGCTGCTGTGACCGTCATATAGACGCAAAGCGGTTGCATCTGGTAGTTCCAGCTCAGTACGTTTCCTACGGACATATTTTATAAAGCAAGTATGCAACCAGAAGAAAAACCGTGAGTTTTGTATCCATTCAACCCAGGGTCTTGCGTAAACTATTCCAGGGAAAGGAGTGGTTGATGTCTAACGGGCTTGGACCGCAGCTACTTTGAATATAGAGGTGGTAGTATTGTGCCATCTGCTGCCGCACATGCCAATACTGTGGTATTTTCTCGGCCTGAGCCCCCACTAACGCGACCCAAGTTCTTTCCTTTAATACCTATGCTACGGACTTTTGAAGGATCTGAACTAAACCCAGATTCATCAGCGTTAAATGTAAATGATGGTAGGATATTGTAAGTTGCAACTACTTTCTCAAGTTTATCGTAAAAGTCATAAATTACTTCTGGGTTATTCGCTAACATCTTTGAATTTTGGAGATGTTCAGGTTTTTTTTAAGCTCAGCTTTCGATGGCGTGACATAAACCCAATATATCGATCGTATCTTGGATTTATTTCCTTGAAGCTCGTTTTTATTGTATTTTGTACTACGTAGCTCTGGACTAATTGAAGTAATTCTTCTTTTCAAAAAGGGTAGCCCATTTTCAAGCTTTCCATGAGACATTGCACAAAATTATTTTCCACTTCAGGTGTCAGAGCAGGCTTTCTATTCTATTGAGGATGTTAGAAAACTGATACCTACTCTGTAAAGTTCAAAAGCTTGGCAATATGTTAAATTACTGGTTGAATCATCAGCCACCGCTTTTCGCATTCCCTCTTCTGTATATGTCGCCGCCGCGCCGGTCTCTTTTTCATATAGGTTCGTGGCATCTGAAAGATTTTACACTCACGACAAATTCCCTGCGGTAAAAGGAAACATGTTTTCTTTTACCCCAAAAATGGTAAATTTTTGAAAATAATATAT
>MU182117.1:435365-448862 GCA_016904865.1 Pissodes strobi | reverse complement strand
TTTAGTTTGCTCCGTCGCGACGCTAGGTTGATGCTGCCTAATCAGGTGGTCACCTAGCGAAGTCACAAATGAGCTCACTGGCTCCTGTGTGTGACTTCTGTTTTTTTTTCCTATCCTAGGTTACACCCGTTTTGTGTTTGTGTGTATGTGTGTACTTTTGCCAAATAAAGCTTGAAGGTGCATGTATGCATATGCAATCACATTGCCTGACGAAACCAAGAAGTAGAAACACGTGTCGCCGGGTTACCTCCATCTGTACCTTTCTACTCCTGTTTAGCGTACATGCCAAGAAGCTACTATCATCCTTCTTATCATTTATTGCATTTGGATTTTTTTGGATCTCGATCATTTCTAGGAATTCTTTTTTTCTGTGTTTTGTTCAGTCAGTAGTATCTGGGTATCTTTATAGTTAAATGTATGTTTTTTTGTTTGTTCGTGAGTTGTTAAGGTGGTATAATTTCGTTTGTCATATTTATGACATTCGGCGGTTTTCGAGATACTGACTTGTTTGACCTATATATATATATATATATATATAGATAGATAGATAGATATGTATAGATATAGAAGCTGAATATATGGCTTTCTATGACGCTGTTAAAGAGGCAATATGGTTGAAATCACTAGCAAAAGCCAATTATTATTTATGAAGATATCAATGGTATTTCTAAATATCAAACAAGTCTTAAAAGCATAAAGTTATTAAATGTCATTTTTCTAGAGAACCAGTTGAGAAAATTGTAATCGGAATAAATTATATGTCCACAGGTAATTAAAATGATGTATTTTGCCATCATCTAGGTTTCTTGAGCTTAGAACTAGATTAGGTCTAATGGATAAGAACAAAAGGAGAAAATGCAATAATTACAAGTGACTTCAATGCTAAATCACCGCAGTGGGGAATGGATACAACGGACAGAAGAGGCAGAGTGATGGTGGAGTGGATGGCGACTAACGATCTGGTAGTCTTAAATCAGAGAGATAGACCGACCTTCCAAAGCCTAAACTTTGGTTCTATCCTGGACTTGACCATTGCTACGGAGAAGTTTCAACCTCAAATCAGTCGCTGGGAGGTACTGGAAAGGGAAACATTAAGTGACCATAATTACATTGTCTTCGAAGTTACGACCAACAGAGTACCTTTTTTCAGGATACTCAACACCAGCACCTGCGGCTGGCAAGTAAAAAAACTAGATAGGAACAAACTCAGTCAGGTCCTGAACGAACTTGGTCCCCGACAAGACCTACAGAATACAAAAAGTCCCTCCGAGCAACTGACAGATATCTGTAACTTAGTTATGCCTAGAAGAAAAGATGATGCCAGGAGAAAACCGGTGTACTGGTGGAATGAAGACATTGCCAGTATCCGCAGAGAGTGCCACAAGTCGAGAAGAGACTACACCAGAGCGGCAAGGCGTGAACCACCAGAATTGAGGGAAGCTCTATGGGAACTCTATAAAGAGTCGAAAAAGAAGCTCAAAGAACAGATCAAGGGTGCCAAGAAAAAATGTTGGAAAGAACTATGTGATAAAGTCGACTGTGATATATGGGGCGATGGATATAAAATCGTTATGAAGGGTAGACTAGGATACCCCCCTAGGACAAACCTCTCCCTGGATGAGATGGAAGAAGTGGCAACCCATTTATTCCCCGAACACCATCCTGTGATATTTAACTGTGATAATATATATAGATTTTTAAACTTTACAATAGAGGAATTAAGGATAGCTTGCAGCAGACTGAAAACCAATAAAGCTCCAGGACCAGCAGAGATACCTCCGGAAATAATAAAGCTTGTGACAGAAAATCAACCAGAATTAGTACTGGTCACATACAACGAACTGGCATCTAGGGCATAGTTCCCAGAAATGTGGAAAGTAGCAAAAATCCTTCTTCTTAAGAAGGGCGATAAACCAGAGCAGATTCCTTCCTCGCTCAGACCAATATGCCTCTTGGACGTGGAAGGTAAACTATACGAGCAACTCTTGGTGGGAAGACTTAACAGCGAAGTGGAACGCACTGGTGGGCTATCCGAAAGACAATTCGGATTTAGGCAAAAAAAGCAAACAGTTGACGCAATCAACCTTGTCCTAAGAATTGCGAGGGAAGCTGAAGACTTTTTACCAGCACATCGAAGGTTGTGTGCCGTCATCACCCTGGATGTCAGGAATGCCTTTAATAGTGCATCCTGGCAGATGATACTGGATGAATTACGACGAAGAAGAATAGACGAAGCCCTTATTGGTATCGTCGCGTCCTACCTATCTAATAGACACATCCTCCTGGTAAATGGCGAGGGTGAAAGGAGTCTGACCATAAGCAGTGGAGTACCTCAGGGTTCCGTCCTGGGTCCTACTCTGTGGAACATCCTATATGATGACATACTACAGATGGAGATGCCGGAGAATGTCACTTTGGTGGGGTTCGCTGACGATGTAGCGATGGTAGTCACCGCAAAGTCCGAGAAGCTGTTGATGTCTAAAAGCAACACTGGCCTACAGAGAATTCTAAACTGGATGGAGGGCCGACGCCTCCAACTGGCTCCTGAAAAAACTGAAGCAGTGCTACTTACTCATAAGAGAAAGATTGGACCAGTGTCTTTTGAGATCCAGGGAGTAACCGTGAGACCGAAGACATCCTTGAAGTATTTGGGAGTGCACCTAGACACCAAAATGACTTTTTCAGAGCTGTACAATCAAGAAAGCTGAAAAAACGGTTGCAGCATTGTCAAATCTTATGCCGAATATCGGCGGACCGAGAGCATCAAAGCGACGAATTCTGGAGTTGGTGGTGCAGTCGCAGCTACTTTATGGAGAACCCTCATGGCACACCGGCAGAAGAAATAAAACTCTTGTGGCCAAACTGGAACGGGTTCAACGAACAATGTCTATACGTGTTTGCAGCGCATATAGAACCATATCTACGATTGGGGTGGGAGTCATAGCTGGTATCCCACCGATCAAATTACTGATCGAAGAGAGAAGAGACCGACACAATGGCTGGGACGGAGCTACAGCAAGAACAAACCTCCTGCGTGAATGGAAGCTAATATGGGATAGTGCATTAACGGGTCGCTGGACACATAGACTCATACCGGATGTAGAGAGATGGGTCAACCGACCATATGGAGAGGTGGATTACTTCCTGACGCAGGCGCTATCTGGATATGGATACTTCAGGAAGTATCTATTTGAGCGAAGAAGATCAGAAACCAGAGATTGCCCTTATTGCCGTGACGAAGACGACGCGGAGCATACACTATTTCAATGTCCGAGATGGGAAGGTCCCCGAGCAAGATTCCAGCGTAAGACGGGTTGGATCTTCGATGCAAATAACCTAACCAGTTGGTTGCTACAAGGTGAGAAAGAATGGAAAGACGCGTACAGTGCCGTTAGGGATATAATAGAGACCAAAGAGAAAGAGGAGAGAGATGTTAGAGACTGATAAAACCATATATGCGCAGATTCCGTACCACGAAGCCTATACTCATGCTACCTTAAGCAAGACAAATGTATAAAGACAGCCCCCCTGCACCGAAGTAATGCGAAAGCGGTTCCAGTGCATGGGGAAAAGTAGGGGATGGGAGTTTAGTGGGTCGGCTATGCCGGAGTCCCACACTGTCCAGAGCGCTAGAACAACAATGCTCTGGTCGTGCTCAGATATGCATTCTCCTAATCCAAAAAAAAAGATTAGGTCTAATCCGTATGGTGGGGTCAAAAATGACCCAGAACATTTTTCAACTAATTTGTACGGACGAAGAATCGTCGCTGCTTCTTGGTATTCCTTCTAATATTTGATGCATTAATGTTTGTTCTTCTCGGTTAATAGCATTCGTTACTTTGAATTTAGTTCGCTTTTAGTGATAGATAGGTGTAGAAGTCCTGAGTCTTTTTTGATCCGATCATACCAGTTACGTTGCCTTTTTATTTAGTGACTGAGAACAATATGTCGAGATATTTAAATCAAAGGGAGTTGGGAATTCTTGTAAATAATTTATCTGATGTAAGTGATAATACAGAGGAGGAATAAGAAGAGTTGGTATGGAAAAGTGACAGTGATTTTAGTGACGCTGTAATAGTGTGAATAAGTAAATAATACAGACCCAAGACTCTGTTGTCAAAATTTTTTCTATATGTTTGAACGGGGTATTTATTTAAATTTAGTTAGGTGTTATAGTTTTCCATTAATGCAGTATTGCGTTATTTTTACTAAACATAAGATTACTTAATTTTTCTTTAAGTTAATGCGAATACTGTTTTTATTTTTTGATATTTAGTTTTTTATTTATATTCTTCATTAAAATGAACCAAATAAAGTTTCGCGCATTTTATTGTTACCTTTTCTTATCAGTTAATCAATAAATAAACACGGAAAAAATTATAAACTTACCTCCTGTATAAAACTAGGGATGGGTCAAAAAAATCCGACAAGTTGTGTTCATAAAAATCACCATACAGGGGGTTAAAGTAAGTTCACGGTCTGATTAGGTTTTTCTGGGTTTTCCTAATCCAAGCAACAAATGTTGAAATGTACTATTTTTATCCCCACAAGGAAGATCTTTAATTACTAGATACAATATTAAATGCATTCCTTATGGCTATTATAGTACAATTATTGTTATGTATAATATTAATTTTGAAGGGGGCGTATTTACAAAAATTAATCAAAATGTTCTAATACTTATAAAAGCAGAAATAAGGCTGGGACCCAAATAAATATATTATGTATATGTTTATTTTTAAAGCACGAGGGCAATTCCTGATTAACCTATGAATAGAATCGCTTTCTAAGATTTTTCGGTCCTAGAGCAAAAATATAATAAATTTTGCTTAAAATCTGAATCTACTGTTTGTTACTTATCTCATAAACCAACAAATACATCAATAGATATAAGATTTCGTTTAATTTAAAGCATCACAGGCCTGTGACCGATCGAAAAAGAGTTCACCTAATATCAAATAGGTAATGCCACGTGCCGTACTCTTCAACGACCTTTTCGCCCCTTGTTTCATCTTCTCACGAATTTCCCCGTCGCGTCGGCCGATCACTGGTCGTATGTCTTTCGTTTCTCGTGCTTCTAAATTAGCTAATAAATATCTCCGAATAACTTTCAACTAATCGCATATGCAAATGTTTGGGCCAAAAATAGACATTTTCGTATTGGGGAACATATTTCATTCATAGGTGGAAACTGCTCATTTATTCAGCCCGATATATAAATTATATTTCTATTTTGGGGCTATTCCTACTTTATTTTCGAGTTCCTAAAGCATTTGACTACAGGTTTGACCTAACTAAGCACACTTATACAGGGTGTCCGGAAATAACGTTCGAATAATTTCAGAGGTGATGCTACATAACAAAACATGAAGATGGGATGAACCTGGGCCCGGAAATGCATAGTTTCCAAGATACAGGGTGTCAAACTTTTTCAAAAAATCGTATATTTATTAATATCTTAAATATCCTTTCCCCGATTTCGCTGAAATTTGGTAGTGTTATCTGTAATAATAAGGGGCTCATCTAGCTTTAATTAGATTTAAGATATAAATTCCAATGGCGTGCCGGGGGGCATCATACCGAATATTATTGACAACAAAAAATTGCGTCGCTGACGTTTTTTTGATCGTTTTATATTTTTTTCATATAAAGCAACTAAAAATACAACATTTTTGCTTCATGAATTGTTTTCGTATCTTGCTTCGTTTTCGAAAAAAAAAAATAAAAGCCAGTTTATTACATTTTCCACACTTTTTTTAAAAATCGATTTTTTTAGTAATATCTTAAATATCCTTTTACCCATCTTGTTAAAATTTGGTAGTGTTATCTGTAATAACAAGCGGATCATTTATCCTTAATTAGATTACAAATATAAAGTCCAGTGGCGTTCCGGGGGCTCCATACCGGATATTATTGATCAAAAATATTATTGACAAAAAATGTGTGCTACTGACTTTTTTGAACATTTTAATTTTAATTTTTCGTATTAAGCAACTAAAAATTCAACATTTTTGTTTCTTAAATTGTTTTTGTATCTTGCTTCGTTTTTGAGAAAAAAAATAAAAACCAGTTTATTACATTTCTTTAGGATAACAAATTTTAGATCACTGGGTAACTATTAATATTTTCTGAAAACCAATGGCTTATTCTATTCATGGAAATTATCCTAATAAATTATTGCAACCGTTACTTTTTTCTTTTTTTTGTTTCATCGCGGGATGTAATAAAGATTTATTTTTCTCTGGAAAGCGCAGCAAGTTCTATCTATCTTTGATTGACAAAAGCCTAAAGGTGGAATTCCCTCGGAGCGGCTATCGCTGACGATAATCGCTATAGGTATGTTTTCCAACCAGCGTTTGCGACATTAAATTTCAAGCGAGTATCGGTAGTTTTCCTATTAGTTGTTCGTTCGTTCTGAATCAGTCAAGTCATTGGAATTAGTTTAAAGCGGAGTAGCAAACTACTTGCGGCTTATATGACGTATGAAGAAGGCGAAGATGATGACATACTTCAAATGTGTGTGGTTCTACGAGATGAGGTCGATACGATATACAGTATGTCCCCGGATGGGGTTAACCAGAGGACTAAAAATTGAAAGATACGATAAAAAGTTATTCTTGATAAAAGTTTTTGCTTCCTCTAAAACTAAGAACTGCCCAAAAAACAATACCTCATATTATACAGAGCGATCACAAATTAACAATACGTGTAATTTTCCAAGAGTATTGCGGGGGCTGGCGGGGGTGTAGTTACGCCACTGACAAATTCGTTTCTTGGTACGGGTATCTCGAAAGCCGTAAGAGATACGAGGTCGATTAAATTTGGGCAAAGATGCGCAATTTAAGGGTGATTGACATGCCGTCGAGAAATTTAGAAAATTCCGTCTACTTCCGGAGAATACGTGAAAAACTGAAAAATCATCTTCAATTTTTATTTTTTCCTGCCTTTGTTTGAAGAGACAAAGTAAAATAAATATCACATTATTATTGCCACTTTTTCTCCTCTACAAGCTGGCGGTATCAAATTTTAAATCCGACGTTTCGCTTTCGAGCCTCCTTCATCAACTTATTTTTTTTAAATACGGACCTGGGTTTTTTATCTAATTTTTAAAAGCCTTTGGTCTCCCAAAACCAACGATGTATCACACTAGTCCGATAGTGGTAACAAATATTGTCATAAGTGAATTCGGGTCAGAAAAGATCCCCCATCTCTGTCTAACACATTATCTTTTATGGAAAAAATCTAGATTTGTTGATTTATTGATAAGTGCGATACATCGTTGGTTTTAGGAGATCAAACGCTTTTTAAAAATTTATTATTTATTTAAAAAAATTAAGTTGATGAAGAGGCTCCAAAAGCGAAACGTCGGATTTAAAATTTGATACCGCCAGCTTGTAGAGAAGAAAAAGTGGTAATAATAATGTGACATTTATTTTACTTTATCTCTTCAAACAAAGGCAGGAAAAAATTAAAATAAAATAGATGATTTTCGATTTTTTACGGATATCTCCGGAAGTAGACGGAAATTTCTAAGTTATTTGACGGCATGTCAATCATCCTTAAATTGCGCAACTTTGCTCCAATTTAACTGACCCCGTATCTCTTACGGCTTTTGAGATCCCATACAAAGAAACGAATTTGTAGCACCCTGTATACTTGTTAATACTATTCCTGCATTTCAATAATTTATCTGCAATCAACTTTTTTGATTAACATTATTAAAGAAAATAAAATCACGTAGTTTACTCTTGGAAAATTACACGTATTGTTAATTTGTGATGGCTCTGTATAATATACGGTATTATTTTTGGGCAGTTCTTAGTTTTAGAGGAAGCAAAAACTTTTATCAAGAATAACTTTTTTTCGTATCTTTCAATTTTTAGTCCATTTGTCCTCTTGTTAACCCCATCCGGGGACATACTGTATATCTCAGACCGGAGGAGGGCTTTTTCACTCAATTAATACAAACCCATTTGAAGCCTGACGATAAAAAATTCCGAAAATGTTTCAGATTGAATCGACCTCAGTTTAAACTAAGGAAAAGTCGTGTGTCGCAGCGACTATATTTGCTCTCGGAGAAGGCAGTTTGCGACCCACGCTGCCCCCGGCGATTATCGCCGGAGGCTGTCGCTTGGAGGAAAGTGATTCCATAAAGGAACAACAGTATCTGTCTCAGCGCGATCGTCGCAGCGACGATCGCTGAACGATCATCGCAGCTATCGCTCGGAGGGAATTCCACCTTAAGGTTGACACTACAGTTGGCATGACAACCAAAAGTCCCGTCAAAAATTATTGTACTAAATAAGAGAGAAGACAGAGTTCTAGTCTACCTATTTGAGTTTTAAAAATGCCAGAATATTCGTTTGAGGAAATGACCGACAGACATTTTATGTACGGTAGAGCTAACGGTTCTGCTTTAGAAGCGTGCAGATTATATCAAGAGGCTTTTCTAACTCGCCGACTTCCTTCTGATGAGTTATTTAGTACCGTACATCAAAAGATGAGAGAAATTAGTACTTTCACGCCAAAGAAGAGTGATTGTGGAAGAAATAATAACACACGGACTCTGGAAGCAGAAGAAAGGGTTCTTCGAACGGTTGAAGTACGTCCCTATATCAGCACCAGAAGAATTTCTTTACAAGAAAATATTCCTAAGAGTACTGTATTGCACCAACAACTCCTATATCCCTATCATTTACAAAAATTTAAGCGCTGAAACCTAGAGAACAATTTTGCCGATGGATGCAGACAAGATATCATCAGGACCGTTCCTTTATCGGTAAAGTGTTATTCACAGACAAAGCTGGATTTACGCGTGAAGGCGTTATTAATTTTTATAACAACCAATGTGGGCCGACGAAAATCTCCACCAGATTTTTCAAAGTCGATTTCAAGATAAGTTGGGTTAGTTAACGTTTGGGCAGGTATTTTGGGAGATAGACCTCAGCGTTTAACGGGCCGGCATATGATATGTTTTAATGAATACTTTGCCGGTTTTGCTGGAAGATAGACGTACCCTTCGGATTAAAGAGGAAGTATTTCTCATGCATGATGGTGCTCCATCCCATTTCAGTGCGTTAGTTCGTGAGAACTTAAATGCAACTTATCCAGACCGATGAATCGGGCGGGGCGGTCCCATTGCGTGGCCACTCCGTTCGCCAGATTTGAACCTGCTGGACTATTTTCTTTGGGGCTATTTAAAGCAATTAGTTTATTCGGTTCCTGTTAATAACGTATAGCAACTAGAACAGCGGGTGCCAAGGAATACGCAATAAACAAGGGGTTTTTCAGCGAGTGAGATGGTCAATGAAGCGTCGTTTAGAGCACTGCATTGAGATGAATGGAAGACACTTCGAACATTTATTGTAACCTTTTAACATTTTAGGATATTTAAAATAGTAATAAAAAACCGATTTTTTAAAGAACAATTGACTCCCTGTATCTTGGAAACTACATTTCCGAACCCAGGTTCATATGAAAAATTTTTCATGTTTTCTTATGTAGAATCACCCCTGTGATTATTCGAGCGGTATTTCCGGATGCAGGACAGGAATTTTGGTTGCCATGTCAACTGGAGTGTCAACCTTAGGCTTTTGTCAATCAAAGCCTCCCTTGATGATTTATTTAGATAGAACTTGCTGCGCTTTCCAGAGAAAAATAAATATTTATTACCCACCAGCTATTGATGTAAAATTTGTTGCCCTAAAGAAATGTAATAAACTGGCTTTTATTTTATTTCTCCAAAACCAAACAAGATACGAAAACAATTCAAGAAACAAAAATGTTGTGTCTTTAGTTGTTTAATAGGAAAAAAATTTAAAATGTTTAAAAAAATCAGTAGCGCACATTTGTTGTCAATGGTATTCGGTATGATGCCTCCCAGGACGCCACTGGACTTTATATTTCTAATCTAATTAAGACTTATTATTATAGGTAAAACTACCAAATTTCAACAAAATCGGTAAAAGCGTATTTGAGATATTAATAAAAAAATCGATTTTTCAGAAGCAAAAATGTTGTATTTTTAGTTGCTTAATACGAAAAAAATATAAAATGTTTAAAAAGTCAGTGGCCCCCATTTTTGTTGCCAATAATATTCGGTATGATGCCCCCCGGGACGCCACTGGATTTTATAGTTTTAATCTAATTAGGGCTAAACGAGTCCTCTTATCACTACAGATAACACTACCAAATTTCAACAAAATCAGTAAAAGGATATTTAAGATATTAATCAAAAACCGGTGTTTTTTTTAAAGTTTGACATCGTGTATCTTGGAAACTATGCATTTCCGGACCAAGGTTCATATGAATCACTCCTGAAATTATCCGAACGGTATTTCCTGACACCCTGTATAAAAAAAACCAAAATAAATAGTTTGCGGGGACAGCAGGGTACTTATTATCTCCATGGCTATAGTATGTTGCCAATTTTCATTGGAATTGCCAGTTCACTTAGTGCTAAAGGTGGGTGTTAAAAATTGTATTGAGTTTTGGACCATTGCTGTCTCATGCTTGATTTTCGAAAATATTTGACCTAACATGTAAAATGTATTAAAAGTAAATCGTTTGGGTGACGACAGGGTACATATCTCGTCAGCTATAGAATATCGTCAATTTTCATATGAACTTCTTTCAATTCAATACAATGATATTGATGAAAATTGGGTTAGTTTTTGGTCAACTCTTTTCTCAGGCCCTACTTCCGAAGGCAATATTGACCTCGTTACTTGAAATTTTATATAATAATCCTTATGTTATCAAAGAAAGTGCTATATCAGAAATAATAACGTTAATTTTACGACGTAACTATTGAACTAGTAAAAACGTGAAAAAGTATTGAAACAAGCCGACTCTAGGTATGCAAATTAACAAAAAAAAGTTCTAAAATTATAAAATTCGGTGACAAAATTTGATACACTCGGTATTATAAAAAATCTTTGAAAACTCACTTTTACATGGACACTTCCGAGAAGCAGGTAAAAGTCGAGCCGGGCGCTGGGAATTGGGGGGAATGGGCGCCACACTTATTTACCTCTCTTTTTAATACATTTTTTTAAAGTGTGGGATCGGTCTTTTAGTTTCTTGTCGAACTCACACATCAAATGGGGAATTTTTCATATAAAATAGCCGGCAGTAAACAGCAGAGGAGAAAAAATCTACTCGTTTTGGCTAGAGACTGGTTCCAGTCCACTCGCCAAAGCTTGAGACTGGTTTCCCATTTAAATGTTCACATTCTGACGGCCACGCGCTTTAACTAGTTTCTGTTGTTTCTTAGTTCAATTATCCGAGAAATTAAGCATCGCAGAAATTTTATGAGCCAAATGAAATTAGAAACAAATCCTAAAACACCATCCACAGACCCAACTTGCAGGGGAATCGAGTCGGCTTCCTTACAGATAAGTAAATTCTTTGGTTTCACTGAAATTCTTGACGATTATTAAAATAGGGTCGAACTTTTAAAACTAGTGTTCAGATTCTCGTAAATTGCGCGATTTTGAATAGGTTTCGGACTGAGAGGTGATTGTGACCAAATATGTTCAAGTAAACCTTAATCCTATTATCTCCGAATAACAATCGAATAATAAGCTGAGCTAATGGTGGTAAGATTCTTAAAGAAAACATAACACAACAAAGGGTATAATGGTCCTACGGAGTACGAAAAGAACCGACGGGGCACGAGAAGACTCCTTCGGGACAACACCCCAGAAGTACCTTGTGACGTAATCTTCGTGGGGGGTAGCTTAAGATTTACATATATTATATGCGTCCTGGTCAGATCGTGCCCGCTGCCTTCTCAACTTGTTACAAATTATCTTTAGTATGTGCAAGTGCTTGAAAAAAGGTGGTATGCGTATGTTTCCTGTATGAGTAATGTGAATGTATCGAGCGTAGAGCACAGTGTAAGGGCACATACTTTTGATATATTTTTTTATTTAACGATCACGGTTTGCTTCTTGGTGGAAGGGCCTGATTGAAATGTCTTAACTTAATTCTAGTAAATAAATTTTTCTTTCTTATGTATATTTTTCTTTTAATATATAGTTTCATTTTGTATCCATTTTTAGCATATTTATGTTGATGATTATACAAATTAATAATGCATTTTCCTTAAACTGTACACGTAAAGAAAATAGACGTATAAAAAACTACGATTTGGGTTAGTTGTCAGTATTGACTGGTCACTTAAGAAATTGTCATCATTCAAAACAATTGGTTAACATCTACTTTTGAACCTACTATAAAATAACGTCAGTTTACCAGGGTGGTAAATCATTCACCATTGTTACGATAACGTCCAAAGAGTTTCGCCTTTAGGTACAACGAATGTGCCATGGGCAGGGGCCTTTCAGTATGATTTAATTTCAAGAAATCCACGTCCCTGGATAATTTAGAATCTTCTTTTAATAAGCTTCAACGCAAACCCTATAATACCAAAAAAACACCCAAATTTCAAAAATATTTGTCTTTTTATGAAGCTAATAAAGCCGTATGCATTTTTTTCCAGGACCAACTGTTCTCGAGATAATTGCGAAAAACCGTCTTTTAGCTTTTGAAAATATCTCCATAGCCTAAAGAGATATGGCAAATCCTCTTCGAAATTATAGTTAGCCATAATCAGATCGGAGGGAAATAATCTAAGAAAAAATAATTTTTGTGTTGAAAATCCTTGCCTCATAATTTTCTTATGCATTGTAATTGTATGTGTGCGGCATCTGAGTTTGATCGGACAAAGACAATAATTAATTTGAAACGTTGAAAAACTTATTTCGAGTTATAGTTTTAAACAATATGGATACTTTTGATGAAAATAAAAATTAAGAATGCTGATGCACATAATTCATGGACAAACGAAGTAACTACTCAGCAACTTTAAAGTTAGTTTTCAGCATAGGTGCTTTAGCAACTTCCAAGTTAATTCTTCAGATTTTTTTTCCGTTCGTAACCAATTTAATCACACTGACGCTTTTAAATGTCATCGCAAATCAAGTGTATCAACTAATATTCGAATACTTCTTTCCTGTTAATTAACCGAAAATCATTTAAATAATTTTATCATTAACATGCTACACTTCGTCCGTTTTATGGCGGTCTGGTTTTTAGAAATTTTATGTCTTTTATCAAAATTCTTAAATACTAAACCATCTGTACCATGCATTAATGATTCCCTATTTTATATTAATTTAACTACCGACGCGTAGGCAGAGTCAATGATTTCATGTAAATTTGCTCGGCTATATACGCTTCCACTATTCCGTATCTTTATTGGTCAATGAAAAAATTGGTGTATATTAAGTCGTATGGATCAGCAGGAATATTTGAATATTCAAGGTGTTTCAAAAACACTTCATACACACTTATATTCTGAATTATTTCGTTGATGAGATACACAGGGTGTTATAAATTTCTTACAATCAATTTTTCTAAAATAAGTGTGTCGAAAACGGATTTCGACCCATGTTAGTGTATTGCATATAAGAAGACGTATTTCCATATGAT
>MU182117.1:408564-420365 GCA_016904865.1 Pissodes strobi | reverse complement strand
GATAGATATACTTTATCTCTCTTGCGAGACGAAAATTGTGTCGTCCCGCGGCCTTGGCAAATTACTCTCATGCGGCTAAAGAAGTATTCACTTCAAAAAATTCACAGTCCTTCACAAAGATGCAACCGGGAGAGACATTGAAAATGCCGAAGTAGAAAGCAATGCTTATCAAATTTGAGATCTGAGAAAACTCATAATTGTGTGGAAATATAATAGTTGATAGAAATTTGGGTGCGATCAGGTTAGATTACGTAAGTTTAGTTTACCAAAATATACCAACTAAATGCATATTACTACAAGTTTCATTCTTTTTTACAATTTATAACGTTATAAGTGTGGTTGTAAAAAGCAAAAGACCATTTGCATTCGATTCGTCTCACATTCCTCGATCTAACGATATGAAACACGACTAGTCTATCGTGAGAAACTGAAAGTCACCCTCACCCACCCTTAACACGATCTAATGTAACAAATGACTTTTAGCAGAATATGTAAGTTTAGTTTACCAAAATATACCACATAAATGCATATTACTTCAAGTTTCGTTCGTTCTTGCAATTTATAACATTAGTGGTGGTTGTAAAAACAGCATTCGATTCGTCTCTCAATCCCCGATATAACGCGGTTAGTTTCACTTAGTATCAACTTATTTTAGTCATTTGAGTCGGTTCCAATAGTTTATAATCAATTTTAATAGATTTGGTTAGTCGTCCAACTAACTTTCTGATAGTTTCCCGTATTTTTAACTTATTTTAGTCATTTGAACCAGTTCCGACAAGTTTTAATTAATTTTAAAGGATTTGGTTATTTGTTAAATCAACTTTCGTTTAGTTTCACTTAGTCTCAAATTATTTTAGTCATTTCAGTCGGTTCTGATCTATTATTATAGGGCCCCGATTCTATTAAATTATCAACTCGTTGAAAATATTCTCTTTTGTCTAATATAATAACCTTATTACCTTTGTCAGCGTTTAGATAGAAAACACCTTTCCCCTTTAATCTCTTGATTGTATTTTTTCCTTTTCCAGGACGAGAGTCAACATTATTATTAATTACATTTTTTGAGATCTGATTCCTGTATGCTTCTCTAACAAATCCTTTAGTAGAGTCAGGAAGGTGTTGCATAGAGCCTTCTATATTACCTACAATATCAAGTAAGTTATCCTTTGGTGGAGGCAATGCAAAATTCACACCCTTATTTAAAAGATCTAATTCATCTTTATCAAAAGATTGAGAAGATAGGTTTTCCACAATGCTTACGACTTCCTGAGAATTACCAGACTTAGGATTCATTTTCCTAAGTTTTTTATTGATGGATGACATTTTGTTGACGTATTTTGTATCAATTACTAAAAACATCTTTCTCTGGAACTCGTACCATTCTTCATGCTCAATATTTGTTAATCTAAATGTTATCTGTTTATAAAGTCTGTATGCTTCTAATTCAAACATACATCGTTTACTGTACAAATTTTTGATTTCTAAATCTAGCCACTTTCGTCTGGCAAAAGAATGTACTTTTTCTGTAACTGGAGAAGATTTAGGTAAAACAATTTTAATAAAATTAGGGAAAACATTAAATTTTTTACAAGACTTTAGAGACCAAATATCTGCACTCACTAGCTTAATTTTAGTAGAAAACTTACGATAAAGGTAAGTTCCGCTGACCGTGAAGCCATCTCAACTATGTTGGGGTTTGGAATCTTCGGCAACATGCACTAAAACGGAGTTTTATCCACAATACCGAGACAGAATTATTGCACTCGACGCGCGTTTCGCTAACCACGTTAGCATCATTAGGAAATGATTAAAACTAAATTTAAAACTCTACCTAACTCGCTTTTATACTAAATGTTTGCTTAATCAAGCGGAACCAAAAGAACCAATCCTGGAATCCCACTAGTCATGCTTGATAAACCAATACAATGGACTATACGGAATAGGCCCTCTATCTCTATTTAAACTATTCTTACATTTAATAATTTCCATACTTTCATATGCGTCTAATAATCTCCTATCAGTTATATTATGAATTAATTTTAAATTTTTAATTGTTATTCTATGATTATTATCAAAAGCATGCTCGGCAACACTTGATTTTTCTGTTCTACCATACTTTAAATGAGCTATGTGTTCCTTGAATCACGTTTGTATAGATCTTCTAGTTTGCCCAACATATTTTTGGTTACAATCCATGCATCCAATTTCATATATTCCACTTCTTTCAATTCAATTTTATCCTTTGGACCACCTAATAATTTCTTAATGTTGATCTGAGTTTGGTATACTAATTTTAAACCTACTTCCGTAAAGACTTTTTGGAGTCCTCTAGTATACTGAGGATTATATGGTTTTGAGACATATTTTGTATTTTCATCCTGAATGAGTTTTCTACTAAGATTAGGCTAGTGAGTGCAGATATTTGCTTTCTAAAGTCTTGCAAAAATTTAATGTTTTCCCTAGTTTTATTAAAATTGTTTTACCTAAATCTTCTCCAAACAGTCCAAACGAAGTATGTTTGAATTAGAAGCATACAGACTTTATAGAAAACTAACATTTAGATTAACAAATATTGAGCATGAAGAATGGTACGAGTTCCAGAGAAAGATGCTTTTAGTAATTGATACAAAATACGTCAAGAAAATCTCATCCATCAATAAAAAACTTAAAAAACTTAGGAAAATTAATCCTAAGTCTGACAGTTCTCAGGAAGTCGTAAGCATTGTGGAAAACCTATCTTCTCAATCTTTTGATAAAGATGAATTAGATCTTTTAAATAAGGATCTGAATTTTGCATTGCCTCCACCAAAGGATAACTTACATGATATTATAGGTAATATAGAAAGCTCAATTCAGCGCCTTCCTCACTCTACTAAAGGATTTGTTTCATGAAACGCAGGAATCAGATCTCAAAAAATTTAATTAATAATAATGTTAACTCTCGTCCTGGAAAAGTAAAAAATACAATCAAATAGAAAGATGTTTTCTATCTAAATGCTGACAAAGGTAATAAGGTTGTTATATTAGACAATAGCGAATATTTTTAAAGAGTTGATAATTTAATAGAATGTAACAAAATCTCAAGGAATCCGTTATCTAAGATGGTAACACAAGTTAAAAACACTTTGAAGAAATGTAGCAACCTTATTTCTGATCAAATCTGTGAGCAATCCTACTATGCCGAAACTATATTGTTTTCCCAAGATTCATAAACCTGGGAAGGCAATGCGTCCCATAGTCTCGGCAATAGGATCGCCAACTTATAATATATCCAAGTGGCTAGCAAACCAATTCGAAAATTTACCTATAAAACAACAGAAGTCAGGAGTACTAAACTCCTTAGATTTCATAAACAAAATTGAAGGTACGAACCTTAAGGAAGGTGAAATTTTCATCTCGTTTTATGTTTGCTCATTGTGCCCTAGTGTGCCAATCCCACAGACCTTGCAATACCTTGGTGAATTACTTGAGATGAACAGTTTTGATAACGAAATCAAACAAGAATATTTAACTTAAACCAAACTTTGCATGGATCAAAATTATTTTCAACATAAAAATAACAATTACCAACAGTTTGAAGGCACGGCAATGGGCAACTATTTATAGCCATCCTTAGCTAACCTTTTCATGAGTAAATTTGAAAATGAAATAAGTCAGGAGTTCGAAAAGTTTCCAAGGGTATGGTACAGGTACCTATGTGGATGACATTTTCGCGATTTTCGAAACAAAAACCGCTAATATCGAAGATTTTGTAACCAAACTAAACCAAAATTAATCAGTATACCAAACTCAGTTCAACATTAAGAAATTATTAGGTGGTTCAAAGGACAAAATTGAATTATCAGAAAGAAGAAAGAAGTGGAATATATGAAATTGGATGCATGGATTGTAACCAAAAATATGTTGGGCAAACTAGAAGATCTATACAAACGAGTTTCAAGGAACACATAGCTCATTTAAAGTATGGTAGAACAGAAAAATCAAGTGTTGCCGAGCATGCTTTTGATAATAATCATAGAAAACAATTAAAAATTTAAAATTAATTCATAATATAACTGATAGGAGATTATTAGACGCATATGAAAGTATGGAAATTATTAAATGTAAGAATAGTTGAAATAGAGATAGATATTCTGTATAGTCCATTGTATTGGTTGCATGACTAGTGGGATTCCAGGATTGGTTCCTATCGTTCCGCTTGATTAAGCAAACATTTAGTATAAAAGCGAGTTAGAGTTTTAAATTTAGTTTTAATCATCTCCTGATGATTCTAACATGGTTAGCGAAACGCGCGTCGAGTGCATTAGTTCTGTTTCGGTATTGTGGATAAAACTCCGTTTTAATGCATGTTGCCGAAGAGTCCAATCCCCAACATAGATATCTGATACTTGAGATGCATAGTGTTACCATCTGATCAAACGTTAAATCACATGGATTTTGGTGAAACTAACTGATATATGTCAAGACCTGCCAATGTAATGAACATAGAAACCTTCATATTATCATCAGTAACAATTTACTTTAAAAAGTGATCTATGCTCCCTAAACATGTCTGAAAATCTCCAGCCGGTTCTTTAGAGTGTTCAATATTTCCTACCAGAGTCATTTTACCAAGGCAACGTCAAACGTAACAGTAATCAGTGCACTACCGGGATTACTTTATCATAGGCCCGTCCGCCACTTGAATGCGCCTTACTGGAACTGACGATTGCCCGTACAAAGGGCCGGTTGTCCGGAACAAAACCTTCGAAATTACTTGACCCATACTAAAATTACTTGCGTTTCTCATGACAACACTATAAACACATTGTTGGTTACCCTGTTCAGTTTTGGTAAAATGTAGCTACCTAGCTTTTAATTCTATTCCTAGCTTGCAAGGTTTTGGTTTCGATCTGGAACTTTTGATACCACAGCTGACACCTGTACTGTACCTTTAAATTTTTTTCATCTTATATTCAGCAATGCTATATCTAAACCTTTTTTGCTTTGATTGTCAACTTTTACGATACAGGTACCAAGCAGAACTTAAAAAAAATATATATATCATTTGATACTTTTGTATGATAGACATAATACAACATCATTTGATTCCATCTGTCGACTGCCTATTTAGCATTATTACAGGAAATTAGCGCTTCACTGCAGGTTTTAAAATATTTTCTCCTTTTCAAGTTATACCTCCCGTTTCCTTTAGGCCATGGGTACTGTGCTAATCATTAAAATAGGTTGTTTATCAAACCACTTTACCACACAGTTATCCTTTTGGTTTTGTGCTCCTTACATTTCCCACCTTTTCAGGTTTTTGTTGCAGACCGTTTTTGGCTTTTCTCGTCTATTGGATCTGCCGCGAACATAGGCTTTTAAATCCAAACCCCTCGTATAATATTTTTCTGTATAAAGTATTCTTCCTTCACTAACGAGTCCATCTAGTAGGTCCATACAAATGTTTTGTATAGTTTTACCCCATACTTGTGGGATTTAGCTGAAAAATACTGCCGGTATCAACCGACCTCTCCAGAGGATTCATCGATAAAATCATTTCCTGGAGAAAGTATTTCCTTTAGCTCGCTACATATAACATTTACGATGTTCCTTACTTTGAAAAGTCGGTCATGATCAGCGGGTGGGTCGTCATTATTTGACAAATAATGGACAAAAAAATCACAAAGTGTCAAATCTGTCATGTTTCATTATTCCTTGAATGTCTCTGTTACTAAATATATCATTGCTTGACCACTAGAGATGCGTTTTTAACAAATGGTTTATTATATTGAATGCCTACACACCTACAAATTATTTTATTTCATAACGATTAGTATATTTCCATTGACTAGAGTTTTCAAACGGGTCAGATGCTTTCGAAGATTATAAGCTGTCGAAAAATTAGGTTTAGTTTTAAAAATTTAGTTCATGGGTTAGATGTCGAAGGAAATATTTGTGACACATTATTCTTTGCAGACGAATGTGATGATTGAAATTTTAGTGATGGCGATGGTGATGTACCTAAGGATTCTGGAACAAGTATATCTGTAACTAAATCTGGTCATTCTATATTTCCAGGCAACACATCTGATGCTTGAAGTTTTACCGAGCTCACGTCCTGTAAATTTTGAAGAGGTTCCGGAGTTTCCCCTGGTTTCAGAAGGAAATAGTGTGAATATTTCCTGGAGGTCATTTTGAATGTTTATGTTGGGAATAAAATAATTATTACATCATTGGTTGATGGGCCACCAGTGGTATATACGACGCCTAATGAAAATATTTTCATAAAAGCCGTCGCGCGCCACTGCACGGAAAAATAAAATAGACAAAATAAAGAAAAACATATACCTATATTAGTGCTTTATTTAAGATGAAAAATATAATAGGAAACGAAATATTACAAAAATATATTTTCGGCTACTGATGATTTATATGGTAACACCCTCGGTGTCGCGTCGGCGGCGTCGCGTCGTCTCGAACGTGTTTTAAAAACTAATTCATCTTGTACTCATAAACTTATGTCATTTCCCATTTTCCGTCGCTTTAAAGTTTATATTTATTTTTTAAGAATCAATAAATTATGTTATTGTAATATTTTAATTAAATTTACGAGTTATCCGTAAGTGATATTTGTGTTATACTTTGTAATACCTTTACCATATAATTTGTATTCATTTCTGCGATTTTTTATCGAAGATGCCTATTTAGTAAAATTTCCCATGAAATCAGTCCATAATATCTAATATTATATTTTTTTGTGGATATTCAATCAGTCGATCTGGCAACCCTGGTTTATTGATTCATCTCAATTATGTCTTAATCTTTTTTCAGGGCCTAACATAAATTATTGTGATAAAAATATACTCTAATGATCATCATCACGATTTTATAAATGCATTTAACGCTTTTTTATTCTCTAATAAATATGGATAATCGACGGCATTTAATATTAAATGCCATAAGCTAATTAGCCATAAAAAGTAAGGAGAAGAAAATTATACTTCGTAAATTATGGGCATTCACGTGCGATTCAAATTAATGTGAATGCGCAAAACAATCTTAATATAAATTTATCGCCTTTTATCTGCTAATTGTTTGCACAAACGCCGGAGAAACAAAACAGGTGTGATATTTTATGGTGCAACTTCCCATATCATAAAGCGCTAATATATTTTCACACCTAAGGCTAGACGTTCCCATCTGGTTCTTCTGAACTAAATTACGCACCAGACCAACGAAATAATTTTATTGATGTTTTCGCTGCTTAGGATAATGGGAGTATCAGGAAAACGGTGTGTTAATTGTTATTTGTAAAGTAAATATTTTGTCGCTCATAAAATTTAAATTCGCCCGTACTAAGAAATATCAACAACATCAATTATTATTATTACTGTTTACTACTTTACTTAATGCTGTTTTGCGGAAATCAACGAAGTGTGAATTGTTTTATTATGTTTCTCATCTAAGTTCATTAAAAATAGTAATTTTGAAAACAAACATTTATAATACCAGGAATTTTTTATATGCCAAACATCTAACGTGACATGGAGTATAGTTTTGGATTATGCCCGCTTAGTTAGGTCAAACGTGCCCACTGCCCAGTTCGTCCATCAGCGTTTTCTATTGGATTGCTCTTCTTGCATGTCATTTATTAAATTTAATAAATTCATGAGATGATGAAAATTAAAAGAGCTGAACATCATTAATGGTTTCAAATAAAAAACTTTTTCAAACAATCTAACTAAAACCATAGTGTCATATAATATTAATGGCTGTATGGCTAATTAGTTTACACCTACACTTCGTACTAATGAAGCTGCTTATAATATCTTTATAACTTTGTTGTGTTAAATGCTAGACCTCTTTCACTGTTAAAGTTTATCAATTTTCTGAGAACTTCTCGCCAGTATTTTGCTGCATCGTTCGCTTGTCACCGCAGGTCTTAATCCATACGCTGCACCTCTCTAGAGTGTGTCTCAATATCAATTAGAGCATTTAGGTGATTTTTAGAACTTTCGTGTTCAAGCGGACATCCAGCAGCATTTGTTCAAATACAATAATCACCATGAGTAAGCTGCGAGCGCGTTGGGAAATGACATGTACTCGTAAAACGTTTTGCAGTACTTCTATCGCTTTACTTCAAAGATTTACAATCAGATAGATCACTGTCACAATTTTGAGGTCCTGTGGAGTCTATTTTTACGCATAACTTTATATAACTTTGTCCCACTAACTCATATCATAATTCAGTGTCATTTTCCAAGCAACCATTTTCACTTACGGTTTAAGCAGGTGCGGGAGCAACCGCTAGAAATCACAATGTCTCGGAAACCTCTGCTAAAACTTCTATAACATTTTTATTTAGAATAGAGTAAAAGGTAAAAGAATAGAAGCATAAGTCAATGACATTAAACTGACAGTTCTTCAAAAAGCAAGTGAGTTCGGGCTAGGCGCTCAGCAACTTCTTTAAATATATTCATTAAACTTACCACTTCGCCGTTTTTAAACTTCTAAAGCTCAGCCTAATTTGGGCAGGTAGGTTAACGTGTAGTATCATAATTTTTTGGAATAGCAGAGCAACTTGGCTTCATATAAGAAAAAATACTTAATACAGCTTTACTTTGTTGTATCGAATACAGCTTAACATTAAACAGTAGGTCTAGGCCTTTTTTATTAATGGTTGCATTATTACGTTGCTTACGTTCTTGCCTGGTTCCGTGAATAAAATACTTCATTTCAGGGCTCAGGAGCAGTTAATCAATATTTATTTCTATACTACTACTATTTTTAATATTAAAACTAAAACTATACACGCTAATTTACTTAAATAGTTTAATCTTGAACTATTTGGATATTATTTATCCATAAATAATTTATGAATTATGTAGAAACTATCTTGAAGGCTTGAACCAATATGAGCACTATGCAGAAGATGACGGATGCACCTTTCTTAAATGCGACAGCAACGCCTTCTAGAATTGTCTCTCTTGCTTGTTGCGCTCCGTGTTTTCTGTCGCGTTCGCGACACTTCCGGCTGGTAGAGAGTGAGGGATATTCTCGTCAGGCTAGTCAAACACTCAAGCACCACATTAAGTTTAAACAAATGCAAATGATGAAAGATGAATGATGATTACGCTTACCAAACTTTTATAATATTTATTTACTAAAACAAAAATCGTGATTTTAAAAATTGACGTAGACAATGATACAGTTGCGGGGCCCTTGGTGGTGCGGGGCCCTTGGTGGTGCAGACTCCTTATGGTACAAACCTGTAAGCCACATACTTGGTAGCATATACATAAATACAGCCCTGCTTATCAATTAAATAAAAATCGAAGAGATAACAATACACTCGTTCTGCACTAGCTTTACCAACCGAAAATCTCAGATAACAACTATGAAACTATGGTTACCCGTTGGTCAGACTGAATTCCATTAAAAGATATTAAATAATTTCGTAAATCCCAAGAAATTTTCATATCTGATTTTTTAAATTGAAATATTTTACTGAAATAAATTAACCCATAATATGCACCTTCGTTAGAAAAATCCTCAAAAAGTAAAAAATATAGGGTGTTATTTAAGTGCGTAGAAACTTTAAGGGGTAATTCCTTGTATAACTTTAAGACAAAAAGTCGAAATAAACGTGTGGTCTAAATGTTTACATTTGCGAGATACAGGGAGTTAATTTTTTATATATTTTTTACGTTTGTTTAATTTTCGCTTTACAGTTATGGAGATATTTGTCTCAAAATGCAGATTCAAAATAATAGCTGAATAAGGGTTTGAAACTAAAAAATGTTTGATTTTTGGTTTTTAAAGCTATTAGTCCATAGCTCGAACATGAGCTTTTTTTCTCCATTTATTTTCAGGCTTTTTAGATGTACTACTCCATTTTAATTTTGCATCCACACATTTTTATATTTTCTACGCGCCTTGCACATCTCTATTTCAGATAGAATCTGATGCACTCTTCATGAGGAGATACTATTTTGAAAAGCATAGTTTTATTCAGTGTTTATGTCGTATGACATGCAATAAACTATAAGTCAACCCACAATCACTTCGAAATAACACAACAATTTTCTACTTCTATACGCGATATTTTATCGTAATGATTTACACAGTCGTTTGCTAATAACATGAAATTTGTCGCGGGTTACGAATTTGATTCATTCATAAATTTAATGGCAAAGTCGTGTTTTTACTTCTACGAGGAAAAAGATTTGCAATTTTTCATGGTCAATACCACGATTGAAATCCATCGAACTAGCCGCAACAATTAATTTATCCCTGTTTGATGATGAGTTCATCTTGAATTGGATAATAAAACAAAATCGACTTACCAATAGTTATAATATAAGAGGACGTCGCTTTATTGACACTTGATGTATATAACACGACAACTATAAAACATGTTTTCATTATGATGAGCCTGAGAAATGTTCTATAAAAATAATAATCCTCGATTATTTTTCGTAATTTTCTCTTATTTCACCGATTTCGCAAATTTTGCAAATTTTCCCTTCTGGCACCTTGCTAAACCGATTTTTCGATATTCTTGCAAACAATTAAATTAAAGTGGTTGATATTGCAAACAAAAAACGTAATAAAGGTTTTTACAAGAGATATTGTTACAGAATAATAGACCCCAATATAATATAAAAAATATATTTAAAATTTTAAAATGTTAATCGAATAATTCTAAAGTTCATTAAAGAGAAAGTAACAAATATAAGCAAACACGAGTAAACTTAATAAGAGTACTAAGGAATCAGTAGATGTTAAGACGAGGAAACAAAACAAAAGGGGCCGGCAGAGTAGAACATAATAAAAACATTGCAGGTAAGGATTAGTCAACGTTAATAATAATAATAATAATAATAATCTTTATTTAGCATATCGCTATACATGAAAACAATAAAAAATATAAAATACGTGAACACATAAAGTAGGAAGGTTAAGTAAATAAAATACTAAGACTAAGACATGACTAAGACGATTAAATATGCGCTCTTAACAATTTCTTGAAAACATCAAGGTTATCACAGTTTTTAATTGTGTTAGGTAACATATTAAAATCCAACAGGCCCTTATACATTACTGAATTAAGCATTTGACTAGTATTACATTTCTCTGACACCAAGAAATCGCTGCGGTTTCTAGTATTATAACAATGGACATCTCTAAAAAACTTAACTTTATCACAAATATATTCTGGTAACATTCCATTTTTCACCTTAAACAAAAACACATAAACATTAAACACAATTCTGAGCTCAACTGACATAATATTTAAGACATTAAGCATTGTCGCAATAGGGGTATATTTATTACATCCTAAAATTGTTCTTAATGCTCTATTTTGCACTAATTGCAACTGTTTAATTTTATAATCCGGCAGACCATATAAAAGAGTAGAACAATATTCGAGATGTGGAGCAGCTATGCTATTATATATCAATAATTTTGTACCCAATGATAAATTACCTCAACGTCAACCAATAAAGGAGCTAATGAGAAAATAAATCTAGGTGCTGCTCTCAAGTCTACAAAAAGCTGAATAAAACGTTTGTGGGAACTATCGATTTTTGATGAAATAACCAAGGTGAAAAAAACCAAATGAAATGGAATGAAAAATTTAAGTAATCATAAGAAATTAGGGAATATTTGATAAAGTTAAAAGAAATGAGAAAAATAGTAGAACAGTCGATAATAATATTGATCATCGTAATAATAATAATAATAATAATAATAATAATAATAATAATTATAATAATAATAATAATAATAATAATAATAATAATAATAATAATAAT
>MU182117.1:384976-404689 GCA_016904865.1 Pissodes strobi | reverse complement strand
AATAATAATAATAATAATAATAATAATAATAATAATAATAATAATAATAATAATAATAATAAATCTTTCACCTGGACTCTGCATGCGTGGTCATCGGTTTTCTATGCCGAACAATACGCAATATGGCAAGCACTGCTGTATGCATACATGAGCCAAACAAAAGAATTTGTAATCGCTACGGACTCGCTCAGTGTTCTGCAGGGCTTGCCTGACTTGTATACCAAGGATCCAGTTACGCAGATTATCCAGTCAGCATTAATAAATTTGATAAATAAAGAATATAAAATAGTATTCATTTGGATTCCCAGTCACATTGGTATAGCAGGTAATGAACTTGTAGATCAGGCTGCCCGATTTGCAGCAACAATTGGCGACCCGGACGTCAATATAATTAAGAGATCATACCTGAGAACCCAAATAACTAAGACACTGGTTCCAGAGCATACCTACAGTTACTGTAACTTACCTCGAGAGGCAATGATCAAGGTCCACCGGCTTCGTATTGGACACACATCACTAACACACAAACATATTCTAAACGGTGAAGCTCAGCCTCGGTGTGATCACTGCAATGAGAGTCTCTCAGTTATCCATATAGTAACTGAATGCCCCCGGTCCCAACAAAAGAGGACAGCATGCAACCTAGAGAGACATTTTGAAGACAACCTTAGAGGACCATCAACTCTGAGAAATACTTTAAAATTTTTGAAGCTGATAAATATTTATAATAAACTATGACACTTACCTGTATGATTCGGCGATTCCAAAACTGTGACAATTTTTCTGTATGAATCTGTGATTATTTGGATGCTGGGTGTGTGTATATTTGATTTTTTTTTCCCTCTCCTCATTGGTCTTCTGTTTGTATTTTATTAATGTATATTATATATGTAAAAGGCTATATTGCCTCCGTATGTCAGGCACCAATGACCCTAGCAGTCGACGTGCCTATAAAAAAATAATAATAATAATAATAATAATAATAATAATGATGATGATGATGATGATGATGATGATGATGATGATGATAATAATAATAATAACACAACCTCAACACCCTGTGTTGAGGAGGCGGACACCTGTCGCACAGGAAGTAACAGCCCAACTACTTCAATGAGGAGTGGAATCAGACCATTCGGCAGAAGAACAAGAGCCCCGTCTCTACCTGCTGGCTCGCCCGTAAGGAGGACTGCCTGTAGGAAAGCACACACTGGACGTATTAAGTGGAGCCGCGAGTTAAACTCTGATGTAATGCGAGCCTTTTATTATGTCAACCAGTGCGACGACAATCCACTCCCAGGATGGAGACATTCCCTTTACGCCGAATTCTCCCGAAGACACCCAGAACTTCAAATGACAGAACAGAATATCGCTGACCGGAAAAACATCATAACAGAACATCAGCCTAGCCAATCTGGGAGAACTCCTTGCCCAATTAGCGGTCTAAAAATGACGCCTAGAACAGGATATAGATAGGTTACGCGGAAAAGCCGATGTCTGCAGAACATCCGGTCGAGGAAAATAATCAGCGAAACCAGCAGGAATTTGCTTAGAAGACACACAGCACTATCAACAACTTGTGGAACGAAAAGACCTCTTCAGACAACAAGCTAAGGCTAAGGGAGCTCGGCTTCGCAGGTACAATGAGCTTTCCAAGAGAAAACAACAAAATGAAGACTTTTCAGCGGGCAGAAAGAAATTTTTCAGGAGTTTGGAAACACGCCTAGAAAACCCAGGCAATGCACAAGCCCCAGCCAACACAAATGAATTTCACAGCTATTGGAGCTCCATCTGTTCAGAAGCAGTACACTACAGCAGAGAGTCCGAATGGATAGCAGTTGTTGAACAAAGTGCATCGGAAGTTGAGGAAATGTCTGTGAATCATTTAACAGCAGAAGATATTTCCCTAGCTATCAGGAAAACCAGCAATTGGAGAGCGCTGGGACCAGATGGATTGCATAACTTTTGACGGCTGCCGGCATGTTTTCCAAGCCTTGCTCGATGTTTTATGTAAGCATTGGACGATCCCTCAAAACTCCCCAAGTTTCTTACAAAGGGAAACACTTACATGCTGTTCAAGAAGGGCGACCCCGCTATACCGAGCAACCAAAGACCAACCACGTGCCTGTCAGTAGTATACAAACTCTTTACGTCACTTCTCAACAACCGAATATACGAACACTGCGCTACAAACAACATATACTGGAGGAAGAGCAAAAGAGTTGTATACGAGGATCAGCCGGGTGCAAACATCAACTTTCCATAGATCATGTGGCCAAAATCATCCACAAACACCGGGCTATCAAGAACAGACTCCTTCAAATATGCCCCTCGTATTACAAATGCCAGCCACAAGCAGTATTGGAAACAGAAAAAGCGGTACTGTATTGGGACAGGCCTATAATAACAGATAGAACGGTAAACGACAACAGACCGGACATCGTTATCATAGATAAGGAGAAAAAGACTGGAACTTGCAGTACAGCTGAAGAACATCTGGCAGCTGACCAAAGTCTTCACAATTCCACTAGTAATTTCGGCTGAAGGGATCACTTCGAAGAAACTTCCTTAAAATCTTCAGGATCTCGGATTATCCGATAACATCATGGGATACGCGCAGAAGACAGTTGTACTTTAGATTCAGACATGCCATATAACTCGCAAATTCCTGAACGGAGCCTGAGCGGGAGGAACTGAATTGTTTCTCTCTCTAGTAATCACGCTAACTCGTTACCAGCGAAAGCTGAGTTAGCGTGGTTAAAGATAATAATAATAATAATAATAATAATAATAATAATAATAATAATAATAATAATAATAATAATAATAGTAATAGTAATCGAGATTTACAAGACAAGAGAGGGTCCGCAACAATGGGGAATGGAAAGAGTAAGAACGGTGCCAATCATTTTGTCATCAACAGGACTCGTTCCAAAGAACCTGTTAATAAACATCAAGCAACTCGGATTGAGCGAACATCTCTTCAAATTGATGCAGAAAACAGTACTTCTCACAACAGCCCGTACCGTCAGAAAATTTGTAGGAAATCCGTAGATGCCACCAAGGACCCGATAACATGAAAAGGGTTCCCTCAGAGCTTAATTCTTTTGATATCCGGGATATCTGGGATAAGTGATTGTTTCCCTTAGAAATTGCGAATGCCGTAAGGCTAAATAATAATAAGAAGAACGCGAACTTCCGGAAACGGAAACTAAGGCAAACCAAATTATTTTAGTATAATACAGTCATTGAACCACGAACAGTGTCTAAACTCAATCCAGTACCACCAAACAATTTTAGACATATTCAAAGACGAATTTTTTGCAACATAAACTGCTTAAAAGCATGAATGCTTCCAAAAATAATGTCAAGGTAAAATTAATGTCAACAACATATGCAATAATTTCGGTCATATCACGGCGTGATTTTTAGACCTTTTCTAAGTGATTTCAAACCTTTTAGCATAAAATAATCATTTAAATCCGACCCGGCCTCAACAAAGATATTACTTTCCCGATCTATTGCCTGCCTATTAATGAAGCAACAATTAATAAATCAGCAATATTAACTTTAACCAGACAATTTAAGATAATTTCGGTGTTTTACCAAGATAGTTGACAGGCTAAATTAAAACGAAATTAACAGATTTATCACTTCCTAGACGTGGAATTTAGCAGCATTTTAAAAAGGTTCCATTGAGTGTGAATGAATAACTAATATTTTGCATTTATATTCAACTCGTTTCAATTTCGTTACTTTGTTTTTATCATGCGTTGCTGCTTAGCCTGCGTTAATGCTAATCCAGTTGAGTATCTTTGGTAGGGACCCTAACTGAAGGTAGACTTAGCTAAATATAATGCTGTAGCAACTTACTTAATTAAAATTGCTCTGCCCTATCTTAAGCTAGTTAACCGAACAACTTTTTTAAATTTGCAAAGTACGTCGAAGAAACGGGATCGAACACAAATCGCTTTGGAAGGGGGGAACTAAAAAACAAGGTAGAAGAAAAATACCGTGATGTTATGGCAAAATCTTCATTCGTCAGTTATTAGGCTTATCATAGAACATGGTGTAAGAAGATGCTCGAATAAAATGAATACTTAGTTGTTCCAAAGTGATATTTCCAATGCGTTTCCCAACTCTCTCTCTCCCTTTACCGCTCATACGGTTTTAAGTAAAAATTATACGAGAATGAGATGCTGGAATGTATCTATCGGGGAATCGTAGAATAGCGAGTGCACGTCCAGAGAAATGCACGATCCTCGTGCCAGGAATTCAGGGTCGCGAAGAGACGTGAGAGGAACTAGGTAGAACATTCAGGCTTTTTAAGTAAGCATAGTTCATGAATGAGAATGGACAGAACCTTCCCTGAAGTGGTCGGCCAAGAATGCTCTTCCATTCGTGCAAAATCTTGAACGTCGTCTTTTTTCAAAAATCACTTCGCATGAAATCAACTAACAACTCGGGGATTGATACGGTAAAAATACAGTTATCATAAATAAATAAAGCGAGGATAGTTTTAACATCTATTTCTACAATGTGAAAATAAAAATATTATAACCATTTAGTTTGACAATTAGCATATTCTTTAAACAGGTGTTCGACAAGAACCACCGACGGCTTTAGCAATTTATTATTGCCGTTCAACTTTCCTCTTTCTGGCGTGTATTTAGTAATGACGAAAAATTTGCATTCCTTGCAGGATTCCCAGAAGCCACTAATCCGCCAATTTTACATGGTCCTATTCTTCTGAATGCTATTTTATTTATGACTAATGTCGGTTATTTAACAATAAGTACATGTGCCTGACCAGATTGTGCTATTGAGCACGCCTCGATTTGAATAAGCATCGTAAAAAACTGTTTGGGAACAGATAGATTCTCATGCACATAAGCGAAAGCTATTAATTAACTTTTCAAATATAATCACGGGTTAACCAAAATATATTACAATAAAAAATTTCTCTTCTAGCAAATCGAGGAATGAAAATTGATAGGGAGACTGTTTGCCTCTTCTCTACATATCACTAACCTACGCGAAGTGTTCTGTCTATAAATATTTAGACTAGGTATTGTTTAGGTAACTAGCTAGGACATAATATGCCCTTCAAAAGTAAAAGTAAGGTTTTCGCAATGACTTGACAGAGGCGTCCAGGCTGATGGGGTGAATACATATCACTCTAAACCATTTGACCCCATAGATAATCAGCTATAGCTAACCAAATTACAATTACCAATGTAGGACCAAGTCTAGATCCAGACCACTTGTTAAGCACCTGTTTTAAGAACCTGCTGAAGGCTGTCTAATGCAAGGCCTCGACAGGGTATCAAGGCCAGTAGCATACATCCAGACTACCTACTACTAAATCATTTGATCGAACTAATCATCATATTTTAAGTCCTAGAGCTCCGGAGAATACTAATTTTTCATCGAAATGATTTGAATGACGAGGATATTAATACTGGCAACTCGACACGATTAGCCTAGGTAAGCGAGTTGGAAGTACTTGATCTAAATATTAATACAATTTGGGATTAACCAGCCTTCAAGGCTTTTGCTACTTTAGAAACCATGATTTCTGGGATCAGGCCCACTTCGGGACTGGACTATTAACCCCACATTAGTATTTGTACAAGCCAAAGTTTATCCGTGTTGTCATGGTAACAAGATTAGCATTGGCGTATCCGAAACATCCGAAGCCACACACAGAGTATAGTCATGTTTATCAGTTTAAAAAGCATGGTTCTTGCTGTCAGACCCACTGTACATTTTGAATTTTGCGAATATTCGCAGTGCTCAGGCCATGCACCTTAGTTCTTGTGATAAGACACTCTTCACGCTTTAAAAATTATTGGATATTTTGACATCAAATAGGGATTTTGTACTGGTCAAAGCTTTAACTTCCAGTATGATATTTATTTCCACCGTGGTTAGTTTATAAATTATAACGGTTCTTGGGATCAGACGCAACTATTGGAGGTTTTATTTTTAAATCAGCATTTTGTATACTGGCCTAAGTTTGTACCGGGTGTCATATATCACTATCCCCTTATCTCAGAAACTGTTATAGATGAAGAAAAAGTTTTATATAACACTTTATTGGAATCAAATGAGCTTTTATTATAAACAGTGTTGTTATATATAGGGTAACTTTTCTGATGCAGATAGCAACTTTTTGATTTTAAATGGAATGCCATTTATATTAGTTGATATGTTGCTAGAGTTAATGAAGGCAAATTCTGCGATATATGGTGAGAGTTTAAGAGGTAAATGCATTTTTTTAATGAAAACATAAACTTGCTATATATCATATAAAGATGGAAAGTTTTTGAAAACTGTTATTGCCCATTAAACGAGATCCAAAAATGTGTCTTTCTAGGTTCAAATGTTTCCTAATAAAGGGTATTTTTTAGGGCATAAGGAAAGTTACAAAATTTGCAATGTTTAAATAGAACATTCTGTAAATTTTGTTTGTTGTAAAAGTTCACTTTTTATACATAGGTACTTCAATAAGCATTCTGTACCTTTCCCCTATATTGTAACAGGTATAAATGAAAAATGTGTTTATTTTTTGTTACTTTATAATTTTCTCTATTTGTGTTTAATGTTTTAAATAGCAAACAAACAACAATAAGTGATATAGGAAAAAAAATATTAAATGCAAAAAATAATTTGAAAACGTTTGTATTAAATTAACAGATTTAACCCTTTGTTTATTACATTGCTTAATTAATATTTACAACTACCAAAATCTACAAAGTTTATTTAGAAAAATCCTATATGCAAATGTGACTTAATGAAAAAAATATTTCAATAAACGTTTAATGGTTTTCAGCATTGCAAGTTGCAAGTATTATTTGTCATTTATTAACAGATTTTGAACTGCTTCCCTTTGGTTTAAAGTTGCAATTTCCCTTATAATTTGGTTTTTCAAAACTTCAATATTTTTGCTGCGTTTATGCCAAACTTTATTCTTTATTGTTGCTTGTAAAAATAGTCCAATGAAGATAAGTATGGACTTCTAGAAAGCTATTGGATATCCCCATTCGGACCGGTTCCATTCTATAAAATCATTGGAAAGGTAGTTCCGAACACCTAGCATGTTATTGCATGGAGCGCCGCGCCGCGCTGTTCATTTGGTATATAATTTCGTTGAGGATTTTCTGTATATTAGTAGAGCCCTTACTAGCCCAGAAAACCTCTAAAAATCAATTTCGAGGTAACTTTAAGGTAAAAATCTACGACCTGTCCTTGTTTATTATCCATTGGAGTATCAATTTCCATCGGCCTTACAAAAATTATACTGGGAGGGTATTTTTTTATAACGGTTGTTCTAAAAAAATGGCAAATTAATAATTTATGTTTTTTAAGACATACACAACTATATTTCGGAAACTATTTTCGATGTCGTTCTGAATTTTTGCACAGATATACAACAAACCAGCGCGATTCCGTATTCTGTATACTAAGTCCGAGATAAACCCACACCAGATGCGAAACCTCCCGCCTAACGCATGAAACAAGAATTCGTTTAAAGCTCCGCCTCCTTGGGATGGCCAGCCATCCCAAGAAATAGTCCGGGCAAGCTCTAGTGTGATTCTAAACGCGAGCCCCGCGAGTCTTTTGGTTTAGTTCGAGAGCGTTACGAAAAATAATTAAGTAATCTTTATTTTATTTTTGTTAAAAATGCCTGGTTATAAGTGCCTTTATTTGAATTGTTCTACTGGAAGCGATGGCTAAAAATTATTATTTAAATTACCCCGCGATCCTGAAAGGTATGTATAAATGTTGTTTAATGCACATTCCAGCACACATATTTCCAAAATTATTGGATATTCTAAAATCGAATGAGCACGAAATTCAATTAAATCTGAAAACTGGCAGATACAATGTTATAGTTAAATCTTTTTAAACCCAACTAATGTTATACAGTGTCCGCCAGAATATTGGCCACATATCGGGTATTTTTTTATTATTATGATATCGGAACTTTTGTTTTAACCAATCAATTCTGCATGTCTGACAATCTAAAAATGCATTTGAACATTGAAAATGTTTCTGTTTTCCTAGTATAGGACCTCAAATCGTGTAAAAGTGCATGCTACATTTGTAACATTCATGATGTCATACGCGTGAGAGATCGTGTTAGTTTGTTTATTTAAACCTACATTTGATTATAACGTATCGGAATCGGTTAAAATGACTAAAATAAATTGTAACTAGCTGAAACTAACCGAAAGTTTATTGAACGACTACAGATTACAGATTACAGATTGGGAGAGATGGCCTTTGAGCCTAGTTGTCACCGCGACCCGACGGATATATTGTGACTCTCTCCATATTATAGAGCTTCATCCAGTTTTGTCTTTCTGATTAGACCCCACAACATTGATAGTGGCTCCGTCGTGTAGCTATTAGCTTCTGGTTTAGGTACGCCAAGTAGTTGAGAGCGCACTCTCGATAAGCCTTCACAGTGGCATAGCACATGAGATGCCGTCTCCTCCTCCTCCTGGCAGAACCTGCATTCGCTATTTTTTGTCAAACCTATGAGGTTTAGGTGCTTTTTCAGTCGGCAGTGGCCCGTCAGCAGACCCACCATTATCCTGACAGCCTTCCTGCCGTAGCTTAGCAGGTCTGTTGATAGTTTGGCCGATGGACCTGTTATAAATTCTTTGGCCTGTCTTTGTCCCAAAGTGTTGTTCCACCATTTTCAGGATTCTTCTGCTATCCATTTCTTTATGGCTGTTTTAGCGATTGGTTTGGCTATCCCGCAGAACGGTTCTGGTCCTATCATGTGCCTAGACGAGCCTTCTGTGGCTATTTCGTCGGCAGTTTCATTACCTTGATAGCCTTTATGCCCAGGTACCCATGATAGTGTCACTCTATGTTGACTTCCTATGTCCAGTACTAATTTCGATGTTATTTTGTTGGATTGCACAGCTTTTATTGCCGCTTGGCTGTCGGAGAAGGTCGCAATTGTTGTTTTGTTGCAAATGTATCTTCTTTTTATTTCCTTTGCACACTGTTCTATTGCTGTTATTTCCGCTTAGAACACTGTCGCTAGTTTGCCCATGGAAATCGAAATTCTTGTTTTCGTCCTTGGTTCATATATTTCGGCTCCTACTCCTTCCCGTGTTTTTGAGCCGTCGGTGTACCAGATCACATTTGCCCTAATTGGGGGGAACCGGTTCAAATAAATAAAATAAATTGGAACTAACTAAAACTAACCGAAAGTTGATTGAACCACTAACCAAAACTAACCATAATCGCCAAAACGGGCTAAAACCTATCGGTAGAGGTTACAAAAATTTAAGTAAGTTAAAATTAACCAAAACGAACCGAATTTTGGCGACTAACGAAAACAAACCACAAATATTCAATTTGATTATAACGTATCGGAAAAGGTTCAAGTGGATAAAATAATTTGGTAACTAACTGAAAGTAACCGAAAGTTGATTGAATGACTAACCAAAGGTAACTAAAAGCACCAAAACGGGCTAAAACCTATCAGAACAGATTACAAATGTTAAGTTAAAACTAACATAAATTAGCCGAAATTTGGCGACTAACCAAAACTAACCAAACACATTAAAATTGCTTATACGTACCGGAACCGGTTCAAATGACTAAAGTATATTAAAACTAACTGAACTTTACCGAAAGTTGATTGATCTACTAACTAACCAAAAGTAACAAAAAGCACCAAAACGGGCTAAAACGCATCGAAATAGATTAAAAATATTGAAGTAGGTTCAAACTAACCCGAATTAACCGAATTTTGGTGATTAACCAAAACTAACCAAAAACATTAAAAATGCTTATAATGTCTCGGTACCGGTTCAAATGACTAAAATAAATTGGAACTAACTGAATTTTACGCAAAGTTGATTGAACGACTAACCAAAAGTAAGTTAGAACATCAAATCGGGCTAAAACGTATCGAAATAGATTAAAAATATTAAAACTAACCCAAATTAACCGAATTTTGGTGACTAACCAAAAATAACAAAAAACACTAAAGTTGTTTATAATGTATCGGAACGGGTTAAAATGATTAAAATAAATTGAAACTAACTGAAATTAACTGACAGTTGATTGAACGACTGACCAAGGCTAACCAAAAGCAACAGAAAGGGCTAAATCATATCGGAACATATCAAAAATGTTAAGGTAAGTTGAAACTAACTTTAATTAACCGAATCTTGGCGACCAACTAAAATTAACTAAAACATTAAAATTGGTTATATCGTATCGGATCCGGTTCAAATGACTGAAATAAATTAAAACTAACAAAAACTAATGGAAAACTGATTGCATGAATAACCATAACTAATCATAAACACCGAAAAGGGCTAAACCTATCGGAACTAATTAAACGTATTAAAATATGTAACTAACCCAAATTAACCGAATTTTGGTGACTAACCACAAACACTAAAATTGGGTATAACGTATCGGAACTGGTTCAAATTACTAAAATAAATTAAAACTAACTGAAAATTTGCGTTTTTTGGTACTTTTGGTTAGTTTTGGTTTCACCAACTTTCGGCTAATTTCAGTTAGTTTGGGTTTATTTTAGTCATTTGAACCGGCTCCTATACGTTATTACCAATTTTAGTTTTTTTGGTTAGTCATTCAATAAACTTTCGGTTACTTTCAGTTAGTTCCAATTTATTTTCGTCATTTCAACCGGTTGCGATACGATATATCCAGTTTAAATGTTTTTGGTCAATTTAAGTTAGTCGCCAGACTTCGGTTAAATTCAACTTACTTTAATATTTTTAATCTGTGCCGATGTGTTTTAGCCCTTTTTGGTGTTTTTGGATACTTTTGGTTAGTCGTTCAATCAATTTTCGGTTGATGTCAGTTAGTTTTAAATTATTTTTGTCATTTGAACCAGTTCCGATAAGTAGCGTCTTCTGACAGCGATCTGTTTTGACCTTTTCTGGTCGGTTCCACGACGCGACCCGACGTTGGCCGAATCGGCAGAATTACCCATGTGTTCGCGGTACTTACTTACTGGATTACTTTCAACCGTCTGATAGGTCAGTGGTTAGATAGTCTGTTTGTGATGCGAAGGTTGCTGGTTCAATACCCGTCAGTGCAAGCTATGTTTTTAATTCTTTTTCAGGTTATGTATGTAAACAGTTTTTTTCTTGATTTTGGGTGTGTCAAGTGTTAGTTTTGGTTAGCATTTGGTTAGCCTTGAGCCCCCGTAGCGAGCGCAGCGAGCGGAGGGCCATGCGGAATAACTTAATTATTGTCCACATTCGGCCAGTCGCCGAAGGTCACCAGAAAAGATCAAAATATACCCTTGTTTCCGATACGTTAGAACCAATTTTACTGTTTTTGGTTAGTTTAGGTTAGAAGCCAATATTCAGTTAATTTAGATTAGTTTTAACTTAACTACTTTAATATTTTGAATTTGCTCCGATACATTTTAGCTCGTTTTGGCGCTTTTATTTGCTTTTGGTTAGTTATTCAATCAACTTTCGGCTACTTTTAGCTAGTTCCAATTTATATTAGTCGTTTGAATCGGTTTAGATAAGTTTTAATATAATATAATGTTTTTGGTTAGTTTTGGTTAGTCCTCAAAATTTGGCTCGTTTTGGTTAGAGTTAACTTATTTTAATGTTTGTAACCTGTTCCAATACGTTTTAGCCCGTTTTGCTGCTTTTGTTTACTTTTGGGTAGTTTTGGTTACTCGTTCAATCAACTTTCGGTTAATTCCAATTTATTTTAGTCATTTGAGCCGATTCTGATACCTTATGATTAAATTTAAGTTTAAATAAACAAACTAACACGATCTCTCACGCGTATGACGTCATGTGGCAAATGTAGCATGTTTTTTTCACTATTTGAGGCCCTATATTAGGATAACAAAAACATTGTCAATGTTAAAATAACTTTAAATCAGCATATATTAAAGCGTATTAAGGGAATTTCTGTAAAAAAGCCAGAACAGCCATAATAACACAAGGTTTTCATGACCGCCTGTCGGGAAAAAAGAAAGTTAATGTCTATTGCAAATTTTTATTTTTCCTGAACCAGTCCACCAACAAAACACGTTTTCATTTAATTGGTGCAGACCAACTATTTTAATTTTGAAGAACAATTCTATATACCCAGATTATTTTGTGCAGGCCGCGTATAACCGCCACGTCAAGGATAAAGTTGGCTGGCGAGAAATTTGCCGACCTTTTGCATCTGGTGTGGGTTTACCTGGGGTTATGTATCAAAGTATTGGAAGACCGGCAGAGGCCAAAACTTTTGGAGACTATTCGGCAACTTTTTTAAATATTATATTTAAAAATCCCTATAATGCAGAACAAATAGACAATAATGCAGAACGAATAAACATAGTCATGGACAATTAAATACCTGGATATTATATCAATTAAAGAGGACACAAGAAAAACGCAGGTCATGGAAAACTCTTGATACAGTAACAGATAATCTACATATTCTATTACCTCAGCAATGGCACTTTTCATGCATTCGGTTTTCAATAGACGACAACCAACCAGTTTTAATCAAATGTAATATAATATAAACATAAAGTTTGTAAGCAGTGGCGGATTTAAAAATATATTCGATTTCAAATCAAATTACAAGATGAAAACAGATATACTAGAATCTTCTCACGAGGAAGCGGATACTCGAATTTTGTTGCATATTTTATCTGCGAAAGAAGAAAGGTACATCACTGACTGTAAAGAGAGTGATGTATTGGTGCTCCTTAGTTACTTTAAAGATCGATTAACGGACGAAGCTTGGATGAAGGTCGGTATAAAAGACAATATTCGTTTTATTCCAATGCATGCACTTACACTTCAATGTAGGTGCCTACGTATTATTGCGGGGCCTGGATGCCGTGATTGCTGCCGTTGGTGTTTTGCGGAACTCAAAATCTTAACATTTTTCTCGGTATACATATTAAGTGCTGAAACTCCTGAAACATACATTGCATTTTATCGGGAGCGTTTTAACGGGTCCTGTTTGGCGGGATGAGGACAACCTATAATTTTAAATCGAACAGTCTACACATATGCGGTCAAGACGCAGCGACAGGACGCGGCGGTAACATGCTGCCGCCAAACAGGACCCGTTAAAACGCTCCCGCTAAAACGCAATGTATGTTCCAGCACTTAGATGCCTTGAATATGTCAGGTCTAACCTATCAGTTTTTTCCACATTATGGTGATATTCAGGGCCATCCAACTCGCAATCGCGATAACATACCCCCTGATTTTCACAGATTTTCAAGGACTAGAAGAGGAACTGACTACGCCGGCATAAAAAAATTTAATCTACTTGCATTAGATATTAGCTGATGTGAAACAATTTCCTATAAAAATAGGGGCTATTTGTCACAAAATAATAGCTTTAATGACCTATTGTGAATTTTTCTGTTTGATGTTGTAACTTGTTTATGTTATAATTTAATTTTATTTTAATAACAACATTTGTGTATTACGTATGTGATTGGACAATTTATTTTAAACCATTTTAAATTTAAAGTTAAATATTATATTTTAGTTCACAACTTTTTGTTTTTTTTAATGTACATTGGCAGTTAAACCTGTTTTAAACTGTTTTACCTTAAACTTATATTGTATGACGTGTAAAAACACTCTGTGTACTGTTACTATTAAATTATATCTACCTATCTACCTATTTTATTTGAAACAAATGCATTCACTCCTAAACTATCAGAGCTAGAAGACCTTATATATTAATATACAAGGTATTAGATTTAAAACAAAAAACTTGAAACCTTAAACTAAATAAAATTAAAGTTTATTTGATTATGGTAAAGTAACAACATTAGGGTTTGCATAATCTAGAGATGATCAAGTCACACTTTATCCAACTCAATTCCGATATAGTTGTCGATTTGGTAACCCATTGAATCTCCCACTGTGTCATGACCGCGGTTTATATAAAAAAAGTAGATTTGGTTTCTAAAAATGGACAACTCGTTTTCCTAAGTTGCACCTGCTAGTTATAATTTTTATTCCTACGCCAATTTGCATAAATAAGAATAAATTAAATGTCGCGTCCTAAAATTAATTGCAATTAATAAAAATCGATATTATATTTCCGAGAATAGAGATAAGATAAATCAAACAGTTTTCTCGGTGTATTTATTACTTTTTAAGGAACCGGTCGTTTTAGTGGACGTTAATTAAATACAGCCTAAAAACGTCCGTTATTATATATGTTAAATGCTCAACTAGAACGCCAAGTATAATAGGGTTTAAAAACTTAATGTCCTGTCCTAATTATACATTTATTACTTCCCGATATCATCGATCGATGAATTAACCTTTACAAATACAAGGTCAAGAACCGATATTAATTACTATGCGGTATATAGAACTGTATGCTCCAATTTTTTTATGTTCTAATTTTTACCGAAAATTTGATAATAATAATGGTAATAGTAATATTAATTATAATGAAATAGTTATTAATTTATTCACTTTTCTGAGTGGATCAAAAAGCTTTATCGCGACAATCGAATCGTAGATTGGGCTGTTCAAGAGAAAGCGAAAGGCAAACTGAGAAAGGACTTGAGTAACAGACATACCTATTAGTGAGTGAAAGAAAAAATATTAAGTTAGCGAGAGCGAAAGTGATAAATAAGTGGAAGAGAAACTGATACGTCTGGGAAAAGCGATTAATAAGCGATTGGGAGAGAGGAATCGATGAGTCATCAGTTTCTCTCTCTCTCTCTCTCTCTCTCTCTCTCTCGAACCTGGTGACTGAATGAGAAAGTTTAATGAGTGAATACTTCAGATATGCCTGGCACATAAGAGAGGGGGGGAAAATACACTGAGTATGGAAGAGATAATGAGTATGTGAAAAAGAGCTGAGTGTGGAGAGAAAAAGAGGAAGAAGAGCTAAGTTTGTGTGTGTGTGCTGGTGTGTATGTGTAAACGTTAGTTTCTAGAGAAAAGTTGAAATTATTAAAAACTCGACACTGTGGCTTTCGAACTTTTTGGCATCAACCATGTGCTCAAAAGAGAGGAAATTATCTAGAATTTGATTGAGTGAATGAGAGAAAGACATTGGGTGATAAAGAGAGTAAATTTAATATAATTTCCTCGCGACGATATGTGAATGTCCTTATCTGGACTGCTATTATTCGTGCACAGCTGCTCTTCTCAACCTTAAGAATGATACAGTCGTCAATTCGCAGAAATGCGCTATATAATTTTAATAGGGAAAATTTCGCAGTTATTTAGCTGCATTCGTGACAGTACTTGCCGGTTTTTACAAATATATAATAGCTCGCCCGCGTTTTATATAGCTTTGAAGAGACAATTATTAATTAATTGATGTGTCTAGTTTGTTGTAGTTGTATTGTTTTTGTTTCTTGTTATTGTTAGTAGGTTGTTGTGTTGTATAAACTGTAGCCTTTCATAAAAATGGGTGTAGTGCATAATTACTTAGTGAACTTTAAAAGATATTTTAAATACACTTACGAGGAAAAACTTGCATTGAAAAATAGAGGTAGGCCATTACCAGATATTTCTATTGAGATAGGCGGTGTTAGCAGAGGAAAACCTTACACACGTTACTTTAATAAAGAGATTTATTCTCGAAATGACTGGACTTGTGGATGCAATAAAAAAATGCCTTTTTGCTTTCCATGTGTAGTTTTCGGAGGTGATAAAACATGGTCGAGGACAGGTGTAAGAGACTTGGTACATTTAACGGAAAAAATAAAGAAACATGAGAATTCGGAGAATCATATTCAAAATGCCATGGAATATGTTTTATTAGGTTCAGTTAACCAACCCCCTCTCTAGGGGTCAGATGGGGAGGCAGCCGCCTCGGGCGGCCGATTTTTAGGGGCGGCCGTTTTTATTTTTTCTATAAAGTTTTAATGTGTTTGTCTGCAACACGGTTAACACTCTCGCAATGAATACCTATACATATTTAATTTTTTTAATGAAATGTTTAATCTAAAAACCCGTACGAAAAACAAAATAAGGTAAATTAGTTACAAATTTAATGCGGCCCGCGGCGTTCTTTTCACACGGCACAAAATAATTTTCTAATGAACCTAAGTCTTGAACCTAATAAGGTTGGCTTATGTTTAAACAAGTGGGGACATGAAAAAGTATAATGTATTATTTCATAGTTAGGTAACTCGCTAGTTAATATGTGAATTTAAAAATATTATTAAAATTTTCCTAGTTTCATTCGGTACCTTTTTATACAAATAAATAGTATCGGTAGTTGGTATTCAGCTAAAACAGTGGAAGCCAGTGAGGTAAGGCGCTAGGGCGCCTCCCTCCCTACTTGGATAATTAAATATTTAAAGTAGATTTTGACAAGGATTTTGTTGATCGTATCAAAAAAAAAAGCGAAAATGTATGTAACTAAACCCATTTTATTAATGAAATATTTTTGCTGGGTGAATTTCTAATTCATTATTTTATGCCGTTTGACCTTGAAAATTGTCAAAATTTTCGCCTGCGGTGCATATTTCCGCCTCCGGCGTCCTTCCCTAAGTATATACAAATCGATTTTGCCTCCCCTGAGCAGCACTGCCTCTTTAACAGGTTACGAGCCGCCACTGGAGAGAAGGATACTGAGTGAATGACTGAGCGAGTAATGAGAAAGACTGAGAAGAGAAGCGAAGAGAGAGAGAGACTATGTGGGGGATAGTGCAAGACATTTCATCGGGTCTCTATGTATTTGCCAAAAATTGTAATGTTTTATATTTTCGAGAATTTTCCCACGGCAAATCCAATATGATATAGTTCTTTCTGAACCCTCTCCTGAAAGAAAGTTTGGAGTTTATTTAGGTTTACTTGGTACTGGAATAGAGGAAGATTTAGCTCTTTTCCAAACCATCCAAAGATTTAAAAATACAAGTCTAGTCATGCCTAAAATGTTTTAATTGGATTTCAGTGTTAACAGAGGTTTTATACATATTTGTATTCTTATATGTAATATTATTTTTGTGGTTGAATAATATCATATTATTGTCACCTGTGTATAAGAGAGATTATAAAATCATTAACCTGAATGGCTTTCCGACAATTATTAAATTAAAAAAAAAAGTGAAACGATTTTCTCCTCGCCTACATGGCTAGAAACTAAAGCATTACTCACATTAATATATTAAATTTCTGCCTCAAAAAGCAGCGGATTAAAGGCGCTTTTTATAGTCGCAAAATAGGAAATAAAATCCATATATTCGCGAACAATGATGTCATTATAACACAATAATAAAGATTTCGGCGGTAATGAGTGTGGGCGTGGGCTATCTTAGATTATTGAATTTTTATTGCTTATTATACGAATTTCACTGGGCGATATAGGTGATTTGAAATTGAGGAGGTTTCGAGCAAAAACAAATAAATCCACCATAAACGATTTTTGGGAAAAGACGATTTTTCTATTACGCAAAAAGTACGAGCTTTTTCATTTATCTTGTTAGCAAATAGTATTAGAGGCATCATAATAAGACTTTCCCTACAATATAAATTTTCAAAAATAATATTTCGGAGAAATAGAACTAAAACAAAAGTGGATTTATTTGGTTTTGCTCAAAACAACTGGATTTATTCGGTCTTGCTCAATACTTTATTAGCAAACATTAATGAAAATATTATTAAACTAGTACAAACAAAAGCATAATATGTGTAGTTGACAAACATAAAAGGAAATTAGCTTTTTATCCTTGAAAACCCATGAAAAAAAATCTGAAAAAATCTTTACTCCCAAATTAAACAGAAGAGTAATATTCCTTTCTAAGAAAAAATTTTAGCCAAAGAGCAAACAATAAAAAATAACTATCTTTTAAAGTTTAAACTACATAACAAAAAGTTAATTAAACATGGAGTGCAGACTCCTCTTATAAGCAGTCACATTCATTACTCATCTTTTCTTCTTCCTGAGTTATTTATTCATTATTTTCAACTCGATTTACTCATAAATGCAACAATTTCGCCGCTTTCCCACTCTTTTCCATAAGCTGTTGCCATCTATTGGTTAAAATACACACTTACTAATTAGATAAAATAGGACACTTGACATAAATAATATAAATATATATTTGGATTTACTCGGTTTTGAGCGAAAGGCGGATTTATTCGGTTTTGCACGAAAATATCAATATCAACCCTGAAATTGACGAGGATTTATTCGTTTTTGCACGTTAATAGTTGGTTTATATGATGTATTTTAACAAACTGAATCGGTATCCGCCGCTAACTCAATTTTCATAAAAAGTGGATTTATTCTTTTGCTTGAAAGTCCTCAATTAGTCTAGAGGAATGTGCATGTTTCTTACTCTGTGTTAAACAAGGGTAAAAAAAGGGTGTGTGTTTAAAACCACACGGCAGAAGTAAAAACTTCAACAAGACGAGGTTAGTATTATGAAATGCAAGTATTTTTTTGTGTTGTGTATTGGCAGGGTAATAACTTTTACTCCATTAAGTGGTAAAGTGTCGTGTCAAAACTCGAAATGGCGAAAAGTTTAAATTCAACTAGCTCGCTGTATGGCATCGTCATTTCCAAAAAATTTTCTAATACAGCTTTTGGCAGAGATTTTCGTGGAATAATCCCAATATTTTCGAGGAAAAAAATCTAAATTTTTTTGACCTAGAAATTGATGTTTGCATTTCTGCAAGTCCGCTTTCCCGACATTTTCGAAATGAAGGATCATAAGGAGAGTTTCTTACACCTACAAATTCCTTATCGAACTGTGGTCTAAGTTATTTCGATCCTTGGGAATTCTTCGGCGCTAAAACGACTCAAAATGACCTCTTTTTCAAAAACATACACTCCTAAGAATACTCGCCATTTTTCCGATTCTCGCTAATTTTAATAGGGTTCGAAAGGTCCTGAAAAGATACGTGCCCAGCAAATTTCATCAAGACTTCAATGTATCGTTTATTGTGTATCAAATCAAAATTTAGTAAAATCGCAAAATCTACGTAAACACTCGGAAATGGAACTACTGAGTGTCAAAAAAAATTGATCATCGCCGATGGCTGCCCCCAAGTGTGAACGAAAAACGTGTCAGATCTCAGATTTCCACTCGCAGACGTTTTCAAGAAAAGGGAAGTTGACGCCAACTTTATCACAATAAGCGATAATCACGCGTGACCGTTCAGTTTCACTACCCTACAATTGCCCTGCTTCCAATAAACTCCAAAGTCATGGAACGTATAGTCAATCATAACTACTCGAGTACCTAGGAACAAACAGAATAATTAACGATAACCAATACGTTCCGCAAACAGAGATCGACACGAGATATATTCACCTATGTCACTCATAATTATGAAGTAGCGCAATTGAGAACTACGGAGAATCGTAGCGATCGCGTTGGATATTTCGAAGACATTTGACAGAGTTTGGTATGCCGGATTGCTGAACAAACTGCCGTCCTTCAGACTGCCAGCGACTCTCTGCCGCTGGCTAAGCTGGCTTGCCAGTTTCCTTAAGAACCGAAATTCATAGCGTCGTGGCACTTTGACTATATAAACTAAAGATCGAGACTAAACTTTTGAGATGAACGTCCTAGCTTTATTCATTCCAAAAATACAATTTCAAAAATGTATTAATTATATCAAATGTATCACCATTGACGGCACCATAAACTTTTTCTTTCATTCTTAGGGTATGATACAAACGCAGAAGCTCAATTAGAGCAAAGTTTATCTTAGTAATTGATACACAATT
>MU182117.1:304323-363665 GCA_016904865.1 Pissodes strobi | reverse complement strand
TATAATATTTATTAATCTTGCCTTGTTGAAGTTTTCACTTTTGTCGTGTGATCTTAAGGACATACTGTTTTTGTATTATATACATGTTAACGATAACAACTTATTTGGGCCCTTAAAGTTTTTTTTAAATGACACGTCCGTTATCCTCGTGTCGGCGTAAGATTAATAGAATTTGAACTTGCTGCCTGTCCAGATTTGAATAGAAACCGTTTTAAAATGTAAATGACGACGAAGCTTGTCGCATAAAGTACAAAACTAAAAGATGATATTCTCGTTTCTATTTTTCTTACCGATATTAAACGGACTTACTTTCACATTACGTTACACGCAATGAAGTAATTCTCTGACCAAAAATAATGTTAAACTATTTGCGGTGTATACATATAAATGTGCCATTGTGTCACACGTTTTTAAATCATTGCTAAATCTGCATATATATGTCTTAAAATTAGGAATATTCTTTTTTAAATAATATACAGGGAAAAAGATGTTCTATTAACATAAATAAGGAAATGTCTTGTTTTCGAGGTGTTCGGTGATTTTTTTGTGGTTTTATTCATATATTTTACATGTTTTTAAAGATGAGTCATTGAAATTCGATATTCATAAATTCGATACTTTTTGAGGTACCTACGCAATATTAGTACATTATAAAATTTTATTTACGTTGAAGTTTATGTATATGTTGGATGTGTGTGAACAATGGCGTTACATACATGTAACGGTAGCAGCTCATGGGACTCAAAATTGGAAAAGGTATTTACGTTCCATGTTTCTTTTTAGAAGAGGCTTTACTATAGAGAGCTATCGAAAAGGCATTGGATTATGCTGCTGATTCCGTTTTCTCTGGGGATAATCATGCAATGTGATGATTCACACTACACCCAGAGCAATGTCAGGAATATTCCAATTCCTGGTTGGAAACGTCTTGAATCACAACAAGCACAATGCTTCAAGATCACAATAAAAGCACAGTGAAACTCGAAAATATACCCCCCTATAGTTTCGCCCTTTCGGAACTCATCAGAGGAACGTGTGTGGGCTTTTCTTTGAATACGCTGATGAACGTTCATATCCGCTACCTGTACAAGTACACAGTATATTTAAGATAATATTAGATCAAAAACAATTTAAACTGTGGATTGTCTTTGATTAGATTCTTGGATTGAAATAAGTTAATAAATGTCTTAAATATTTTTTCAATTTAGTTTTCCATGTAATTGAATTATTCCTACGAAATTGAAATCACTTTTTCCGAATTTAAGGTTATTATCCAAAATCTTTTTAGAGAAACTCTTATATAAAACATTTTTTTTGTATTCTTTAAATTAAGAAGTTATAGGGTCATTTCTTTTCCCCTTACCTCTTAACCGAGCGAAAATTTTTAAATTTTGTTTTTGTCATTTTAAGTTTGCCTTCAGAAGAGCACATAACACTGATATTGCTTTTTCTATAGGGCCAAGAATTACACAGATACCCTATAAGAATGCCGAAAATGGGATATCCTGATTTATACACAGGTAGCATGTGCCAATTTTCGTTGGTGTCATTTTAATAATTATTTTTTATAATAAAATGGAACCACCAGAGTCTTGAACAAAATAATAATAATAATAATAATAAGGTATTTCATGCTTGACGTATATAGACAAGGGCATCAGACCAAATGCAATAAGACTTCCGAAGAATGTAGATTACGTATTTTCAGAGAGGTTCAAATAAGGGAAGGTTAGAAAACCATTGCTGAATCAAATGTAATCAAATACAGAGAAGCACATGATTGGCTAAAAAAGAAAATATTTCCAGAAAAAATCAAGGTGGAAAGCGTTCTTCTTCTCTCTGTTGAAACTATGGATGAAGTTGTTCTATAGATTCTCTCACAACAGACAATCTCGAAATATTTAGGTACATACATAAAATAGTAAAAAAAATATATTTGTTAAATTTTTGTTGTTTCGAAAATTACATTATTTATTCTGAAATTGATATTCTACATTGATAGTAGAATTAGAAAATCTACAGGTATCACATTTAAATCTTAAAGTTGATAGCAGTTAAAAAAATTGATATAAAATTATAATTAAATAAAAAAAAAACACTTATAAGCCAAGCTTACCACGTATTATCTTCTAATTATTCTATTATAGATTTGTTTGTGTTAACATAAGTCAAAATAAAGCAAAAATTATTTGAAAGACATGAATTTGAAATGCAATTCGCTAAATTCTGAGCAAGTTTACGGAAATGCATTGCAGCTATAAAAACCAATCACTCAAGTTTCAAGGCGTGAAACTGAAGGTTTGGACCCTGAAATGCAATTATTATTACTGGCGAAAAATTTATCGATTACACCGGATTTTAGAAATTATAATATTAGTCTGCCCGCATAATGCAAGTGTAGTTTTTAGTATTCTTTCCGTGTTCGGTCGTATTTATTTCCGCAGGTTCAGGGTTTTATAAAAATCAGTTCAAATGCATTATTGACATGATACAATAAACGTAAGATATGATATCGCGCAGGCGACGAATCGCCTGTGACGTCATTGCGAGCGTTGTTTGGCGCCGCGCGCCCGGCCGGCATTTACAACATGAACGAACGTGTGCTTTGCATTTGAGATTCGTATGTTTTATATTTAAATTTTGTTGGTGTTACTGTTCCTTAGACGGTGTTTGTTGATATTTTTAATTAAAAAACGTTTAATAATGAGGTGTGCTGTGGACGGATGTAAGGTGGATAACCAAGGCAAAATCTTTGATAGGAATATAAGGTGTTTCACTTTTCACAAAGACAAAATATGTGTAGTAAATGGGTTCACCTGTGTTTTCGTAAGGATAAATTTTTTAATATAACTTCTGCACGTATTTGCTCAAAACATTTTGAGGAAGATGACTATGTACAGGGTGGCTCGTTTAAGACGGGCCTATACCTTATCTTGAAGACTACGATGATGGTTGCAAAAAAAAATAAATACAAAAGTTGTTCCTAGTAAAACGATCTTTACTTTTTCGTATTTTTTTAATCGTTACTTTTTTATATACAGGGTGGTCAAAGAAAGTTACACTTTTTTAAAGGAAACACCCTATATTTTATTACATTTTTTGATTCTACTTAAAATTCTAAGCATATTAAATTTGATGTATGATGTTATACCTCTAGAGTTAGTTAGTTGTTTCACAGCTATAAACAGTTGAAAATCGGTACGTTGGCTTCTATTCACATGGGTAGCAGACCTTTTAAGATGGAGTAAAATTAATTCCACATTCCCATCTTAACTTTCCAAGAGCTATCTGATTGTGCTAACTGATGGTACCTACCGAGGTACCAGATTTGGTACCCATGGTACAACCTGCCAATGGTACCTACCGAGGAACCAGATTTGGTACCTCGGTAGGTACCACTGGCAGGTGGTACCACCTGCCAATTAGTACCGTCAGATAGCTCTTGAAAAGTTAACATAGGAATGTGAAATTAATTTTACTCCATCTCTAATGGTCTTGCTACCATCAGGATTTGATAAATTTAACAATTTCTAAAAAAAGAAAGATGACTAAAATTATTATTTAAGAAAAACATATTATGATCGATTTCCTTTTTCTTTGCTCTCCAGTGGTACCTACGGAGGTACCAGATTTGGTACCCATGGTACCACCTGCCAATTAGTACCGTCAGATAGCTCTTGAAAAAAGTTAAGATAAGAATGTGAAATTAATTAATTTTACTCCATCTCTAATGGTCTTGCTACCATCAGGATTTGATAAATTTAACAATTTCTAAAAAAAGAAAGATGACTAAAATTATTATTTACGAATAAATATTATGATCGATTTCCTTTTTTTTGCCCTCGATTGGCCAATACTCAATAAACGTTTTTTAGATAAAAGTAAAAGTTTATTATGTTTTTCAAAAGATACTGTTTTTAATCCAACTATTTTGATCCATTCATCATAAAAGTTATGTTGAATATTAGTTTTTTTTTTATTAAATAAATAGTATTAATATGTAATAATTAGTTTTTAATTTCACGCAGGACACACATTTTCTTGATAAATAGAGAAAATTGGTAAAACATAATGATTATGTGCCTATAAACGTATGCATTTCAATAGAAGCCAATCACGCAATGACGTCACTGCGCGGAGCGAACGAATTTGAGACGGCTAGGTATCATACCTTACGTTTATTGTATCATGCATTATTGATGATGTACGCGCCATTAACCCTTAACTACGGAGGTGCCGTCTGAGAGGCGGTGTGAAAATGAAATATCTTCATTTGTCAAAAACGGTAACGTTCACAAGGCCGTTACCTCATGTATTCCTGGCGGGTTTGGTGGTTGACCAGTACAAAAAATATAAGATATCTAAGACTTGAAACAGGTCAGTTCCCGAGAGATCTTCTCGTGAAGCAGTTTGATAGACGGCACGTCCGGGTATACGTAATAAAATCGGTCGGAAAATGTTTGCACAAATATGGCCTGACCATCAAAACCAGTTCGCTTTAGTGATGTAAACTATGAAGAAACACTTCGAAAGTGATCTACGAAGTAGACGGTGATGCTGCTAGTGATATTGACATTGTCCCTGACGAGGATTGCGAGAATTCTGATTATAGCATCTCAGAACAATCAGCGGACAGTAGTGATGAAAGTGAAGATGACGAGTCACTAATAAATCGAGATATATTAGAAAAAAAAATTATGTCAATTATTATTTTCAAGAAAGAAAATCTGCGTGACAAGATATTTGTTCTTCAAGTGCAAAACGACGGTCAGTATATTTATAGCGTATGAGGAAAGACGGTGTGAACTGCACTGCTGAAATATTTTAGTTTTAAGTATTCGTTGTGCATTATTTCTTTCTAGTGTTTTTCACTACTTTTTTAGAAGTGTTTTATGTAATAAATATATTCAAATTATAGCCGTGCATTTTTTTCATTTTAACCGATCGAGTTGAAGCATATCGAAAAGAGCTGGCTTTGTGATTATAAAATTGGTACGTGCTCTAAGAAACTATTTATTAAAGTACTTCCTAAAACTTAACAGATTATCTAGATGTACCAGTTACAAAATTATTAGGGCTTTATGCTTCAATATCTGCAGTAGTCTGCCAGACGGCACGTCCGAGTTAAGGGTTAATAAATTACAAACGTAACCTTAATTTTTTTTTAACGACAGGAATTGAATCCCGGGCCACAGTGCTGTGAGTGCCGGCGTACGAGCAGCAGCGTTTTTCTTCCCGGATTTGCTACCAGCGACGAGCGAATTTCAAGAGGGAGTCTACTAACAAAAGTGTTTACGTTTATTTCCTTCCTTGGTAAGTAAAGCATTGGTTTGGGTCCTGCCAGAGCTCTAACTTGCATAAATTTTCATTCTTATAACATAGTTACGTATTTCATATATATATTTTTTTATATATATAATTTCTCATCGAATTTCTACAGTATAATCTTAGCTTTTGAGGGATGGACGGCTCGGAGGGGGGCACAGAGCCCCCCCCTGATGATTCTAACAGAAATCTTAGTATTAATTCAGTTGTAATTACGCAAAATCATGAGCCATTAGAATCACAAAACAGGTTTCAATATGAGCAAAAAAATTTACTTTATTGTAAACATGATAACGGACCATTCGTGGTTTATTTAGAATCGACAAATGTATCAAATGTAAATATTGGTTCTTTTAATAATATAAAAATAGCCAGAGATATCTTTAATCTTAAACTAACAGATATTAAAAAAACGGCTAGTAAAGGTATGAACAGGATCGCAGTCGAGTCTATTAATTTTAATTCAGCTAATTCCTTTCTTAAAAATAAAACCTTATTGGATAAGGGATATAAAATTTACTTACCCTACAATTTCGTCACGTCCAAGGGCGTCGTCAGGCAATTGGACACAGATCTGAGTGAGGAGGAGCTCCTAAATTGTTGTGAGACTGGGATAGAACATGTAGAGATTTTAAGCGTTAGAAGACTAAAAAGAAGGGTTATCAAAAATAATGTGGTTTCTTATGAGCCTACAGGTCCTGTGCTCTTTAGCTTTAAAGGAGTTCAAATGCCCAAAACAGTTTATTTCTATGACTTACCTAAACTCGTTGACGTTTATATTTCCCCTGCTACGCAATGTTTTAAATGCTTAAGATATGGCCATACAAAAAACAACTGTAAAGGTAAAGAAAGATGTGTCAACTGCGGGGAGATGAGGCACAATTCAGAAGAAGAGGAAATACCCTGTGAAACAAAATGTTTTTTCTTTAAGGAGCTTCATAAATCGACTGTTAAAAAGTGCCCTGAATATGCCCGACATGAAAATATAAAAGAACTAATGACATTCGAAAACCTAAGCTTTTTGGATGCTAGCCAGGCAATCCCAAAATCTTACATAGATAAAGGCAAATTTATTTATAATGCAAAAGAATTCCCGTCAAATTTACAGAGTAAAAAATCTCATAATTTAAATAATGAAAAAATTACTAATACTTCTTCTTTTGAAAATCTTGTGGACCCTATCCAGAGAAGGACTCATAATTTCAGAACAGCCCCAGTTAAACGCTCTTTTAGTCAGGTGGTGACTAATATGGATAATAAAAGGAGAACGCTCTATAAAGGTTATGATAAAAATCTGCACAATCAGAATCTCCTCTCCCCAAACTCGAGGCCTGAAAAACAATCTTCTTCTACTTCACCGTCGAGAATTTCGAGACCTCAATCTTCCTCTACAACTACATTCTCTCAGCAACATAGATCTGACATAGCCTGGCCCGCCAGTGCAGTGCAACACTCTAAAAATGTCAACTATACTACTAAAGTTTCCCAATTCGACCTGAAAGAATGCATTGATTTTATCATGAACACCTCCCCTTCTAATCAAAATATGATTAAAAACCTCTTATTATCCCGTGCACATCTAGAGTCCTATATGGACCTAGATGACGTCTCAGAATCAGATTAATTATCTATTTTCACCCTGGACAATAGTAAAACGAGTTTAAAAATATTACAGTGGAACATCAGAAGCTTTAAATCTAATAGGGATCATTTGATGGAATTAATAGTAAGTAATAAGCCGGATATTGTCTTCATTAATGAAACTTGGTTCAAACAAGACTACAATTTGTCCTTAAAAATTTTTAATGTCATTAGACAAGATAGAGCGGACGGGTATGGGGGTGTTGCATCATGTGTTAATCATTCAATCGCCTTTACTCAAATCAAGGCTTTCGGTTCTGATCAAGTTCAATATATAATTCTAAAAGTGAGTAATCTATATTTAATCAATATTTACTCAAGTTCGAACTCTGCAATAACGGTGGAGTTATTCGAAGATATGTTGAATGGAATTCCTCTGGATTACCTAATAATAATGGGAGACTTAAACTGTCACCACCCGATGTGGGATTCTTGTAAGCCCAATGGTGGAGGCAAATTTCTGTGTGATTTCACTTTTGAGAATGATTTGACAATCATGAATGACGGTACTGCGACGCTCTTCCGACCCTTGAATAATGGTATACATAGTGCGTTAGATTTATCCATGGTAAGTGGCAGCCTCTCCTTGTATGCTAATTGGAGTGTTATTCATGACTGTGGTAGTAGTGATCATTTTCCCACCTTCTTAAATATCAACTGCTCTACTTCCCATGATTTTAGAAAAGCTTTTACGTCTACATATCTATCAAGAAATTTTCATAAAGCAGATTGGTCTACTTATTATAATGACGTCTTGCATCTGCTATCGCAGACTGATACAGAGGGTTTGAATTATGAGGACTTCCTGAATATAATCGCTCGAGCGGCAGACAACTCAATTCCTATGAAAAAAAAGGGAACGCAGAGAAGTACATCAATTCCATGGTGGGATGATCAATGTTCCATATGGGTGCAGATGAGAAAAGAAGCTGTCCAACATTTCAATAATTTTCCTTCTCTAGAGAACTTTATTAGAGCCAAACACATTATAGCACGAACCAGACGAGATCTTAGATTAAAAAAGAGAAACAAGTTCAAAAGCTTTTGTGAGACTTTAAATAAAGGTTCTAGTATAAAGTATGTGTGGAATAAGGTTAGAAAGTTCGCGAACCCTAAGAATTCTTCTGTAGGCTTTGTCCCTTCTGACAACATTAAGGATGAGCTACTCATTAAGATATCTTCAATTAATATAAACCCAGAATTTATTCCTCTCCAAATTGATAAGTACTCGGTTCCCTTTTCGTTACATGAGCTTAACAATTCCCTTGCTAATAAGGATCAGTCTGCCCCAGGGATCGATGACATCTCTTATAGTATGATTAAGTACCTACCAGTAACGGCAAAAAATTCACTCCTCAAAATTTATAATGATTGTCTAAAGCAGGGTCCCTTACTGGGGGATTGGAAAAAGTTCAATATTGTTGGGATTTTGAAACCAAATAAAAACCCCTTACTGGTTGATAGTTTCAGACCGATCGTCTTATCTTCCTGTGTACTTAAAACACTAGAAATAATTATTAAAAACAGATTGGATTGGTTTTTTGAACACAACGCCAAATTTCAATTTAATCAGGCTGGCTTTAGGAAGGGTAGGGGCACAATGGATAATTTATCTTTTTTACACACTTGTATCTTGGAGGCTTTTGGTTTCTCGCAGTCGGTACTGGCATTTTTTCTTGATATTAAAGCAGCATATGACAACGTCAACATATACAAACTATATGACAATCTGGTTTCGTTAAATATTCCTACAGACATGAATAATTTAATCTTCAAAATTCTAAATAACAGACTTCTGTATTCTAGAGGCAATAATGGAGAATTTTTAGGCCCCAGGCTGGCCACGAGAGGGCTTCCTCAGGGATCTCCTTTGAGCACTATCTTGTTTAATATTTACATATCGAGTGTTTTCACTGTTCTTCCGGAGGGTGTTCACTTATTGGGGTACGCGGATGATTTGGTTATGTTTGTAAAAGGAGTTAATTTGGAGACAATGGCCGAAAGGTTGCAGGGTGGTTTGGAAAATGTTCAGGGTCAATTATCAGCACTAGATCTTCACCTCTCTACTGATAAATCGGAAGGTATTTGGTTTACTAAGGGGCCAAGGAAGGCTCGGTTACCAATAATTAAGCTATATAACACAAATATTCGTTTTGTAAATAATGTCAAATTTTTGGGGCTCACTCTTAATAACCACCTGAAGTGGGACGCTCATGTTGAGAACATTGTCAACAAGTCCAAAAAAAAAAGATTAATGTATTGCGGGCTATTTGCAGGGTGTGGTGGGGTGCAGACCCTAGAACCCTTTTGATGGTTTTTAATGCATTGATAAGATCCCATTTGGATTATGGCTCATTTTTGTTTAGGCCTTCAAGCAAAAAGTGTTTAAATAGATTGGATGTAGTATATTTTGAGGGTTTAAGAATCTCATTGGGCTGTATGAGGTCCACCCCCCGTATGGCCATTTTAGCTGAGTCTGCAATGTTGGAGCTTGACTACCGAAGAAGAATGTTGGCTACTAAGTTTCTCTCCAAATTAGTTGGTTTACAGGGTCACCCTTTGATTTCCATTCTTTGCAAACTACGTGGAAACTTGATCAAAAATCCGGGATTTTTTAAAGATGATAATTCTCCATATTTAGTCTCGGCAATTGAATATTTCTATCCATATTTTAGGAAAATACATAAAAACGCTAATTTCTATTGTTATGATATAGATTTTGATATTTTAATTTCCCCGTTGCAAACTTTTAATTGCAATATAAAAAAGAATGAACCTCGGAATGAACCTATGGCGAAAGAAAAATTCTTGATGGCAACGGAGAGATACAAGGGTGATTATGTTTTTGTCTTTACAGACGCATCGAAGGTGGCCGAAAGAGTGGGGTATGCTCTTTATATTCCGGATATTAATTGCAGGTTTTCTCAAAGACCTCCTCGAGAGTGCAATATTTATAAGGCTGAAATCAAAGCTATCCACCAAGCAATAAAATCATGTTTAAATAAAAATTTTAAAAGAGCAATAATTTTTTCTGACTCTCTCAGTGCAGTCTCTAAAATAAAGGGCAATCACTTTAGCCCTCGGGCTGATCTCTGGTCTCTCAGAACAAAGAGATTGATAGCTCTGGCTAACAAGAATGGATTTCAGTATTTGATCTCCTGGATTCCAGGCCACTCTGACATCCCTGGAAGGGATTTGAGTGTACCGATGGATATTCTTTTGGACTCTGGGGATTTCTTGCCTTTATAAGAGGAGACATCAATATATTCAGGTTCAAGATTTCTTTCCATCTAAATCTTGGTTTTTTAATTTCCCTTACAAGAATAGACGACATCCTACGACAGTCATTAGGATGCGTACGGGTCATTGCTCTGTGAAGTGCCACCTTTTTAAGTTAAACCTAAAGGATGTTTCGCTATGTGAATGTGGTTTGGTTAAAGCAGAGCGGGAAAGTTAACAATCTCTTTTTACAATGTGGAAAGTATGGAATACCGGATGTTAAGACGCATAGTGGTAAATGATTTTTTGAAAACTTTTGAGATGTAGGGTGTCCCTTAAAGTAATCCAATCAAATGATCGAAGAACATCAGGGATATTGTTTAGGATATAGCCGCAAACAAGGCAAGAGTGGAGATGTATTCAAATAATTAATTCAATTGGTAAGTTATCTTATAAAGTGTTAAGTTTTAAGTAATTTTGTAATATCAATAAAAACATGATTAATTTAGTTAGACAATTTAGTTTCTTCAACTCCCTTTATTATCCCAGCTCCATATAAATTATACGCTATAATTTAAGGAAAAAGTTAAAATAAGAAAAACACTGTGCCTTTCTTTCAAATCTCTACTGCATTAAAAATGTTTTTACAAAATTGCCTTCTGGTGGTCTGGCTTAAGCGAAGAATTATGTCGAAAACAAAATTATGCTAATGATCAAAGTTAAACATTATTTATACGTCCGGAGAATACTTAAAAATTAGTATTATGGTTTAATTATTTCCCAAAATGCTAGACGTCTCCGACCTACCGTAACATTATTCACCATGAAGCCATTGTTGACAGTTGTCAGTATTTTTTTATTTTTAAACATCTCTAATTTCGGTTTGGTTTCACGTTAATCACAAACTAAGCAAAGTTATATAATTGATTTAAAAAACAAGAAGCCAATATTGTCTCGTTAAAACAAATATATTTTTTGCATTATAAATGAAGTCACAATTATAAAAACGGGACAAAACGAACAAAACCTAACCTAAAGTGATCCAAGCAAAAGATTGAATAATCAGGAAAATTGCTTATGAATATAGTCGCAAACATGGCAACACTGGAATGTATTCAAATAATCAATTAAGTTGGTAAGTTATCTTATAAAATGTTAATTTTGTTTAATGTACCTTAAGTAATCCTGTTTCTTAAGTATCAATAAAAACGTAATTAATTTAGTTTCATAAACTTTCTCCATTATCCTATCTTATTCTTTAGATATTATAATTAATCTTTTAATAGCAATCCAATTGAACCTTTTCTTTAAAATTTTACTACATAATTAAGTTTTCTCTAATATTGTAGTCTCTAATTTGTAGTTTTCTCTAAAACATAAATAACCTTTTATCTAAATAATATTTACAATCACTTGTAGGGTATATAAAGACTTTGCTGCAATAGAAAAATAGTCCAATAGGTCTAGTAAAGTTAGAAAATACATAATTTCCTGAAAAAGATTAATTTATTAATTGCGTTAAAAAATGGATATTATGCATAGTTTCGTGAGAATGAAACTAGAACTTGTTCATAATTTGTAAAAGCACCTAAGTATACACTATAATTTAAAGAAAAAGTTAAAAAATTTTAAAATATGTTTATGTAGTTTTTAAATTTATAAATTATTATTATCTATTATACTGCATCAAAAATGTTCTTACAAAACAACCTTCTGGCGATCAAGCGAAAAATTACATGAAAAACAAAATTATGCAAGTGATCAAAGTTAAGCATAATTTGTAAGTCTGGAAAATATCGAAAATTAAGTTATGATTTCATTATTTCCCAAAATGCTAGACATCTCCGACATACCTTAACATTAGTCAGCATAAAGCCATTGTAGTCAGTTTTTCAATTTTGAAGCTTCTCTAATTTCGGTTTGGTTTCAGCTTAACCACAAATTAAGCAAAGTTATATAATTCATTTAAAACACAAGAAGCCAATATCGTCTTGTTAACACACAAACTTGTCATATTTTTTTTAAGTTTTAAGTGAAGTCATAATTATAAAAAACGGGGCAAATCGAAAAAAAAAGTAACCTAAAATATCCCAAGCATTGAAGAAAATCAGGCAAATTGTTTAGGTATATAGTCGCAAACATGGCAAGAGTGGAGATGTATTGTGTAGTAATAGTAATTCAATTGAACCTTTTCTTTAAAGCTTCACTATATAATTTTAGTTTTCTCTAATATTGAAGTATCTAGTTTGTAGTTTTGTGGTAATTACAATTTTAACAGAGTAATATTTTCAATCAGTTGTAGCTTATCTACAGCCATTGCTGCAATAGAAAAATGCAAGTCGAATTGCAGTAAACTTGCAAAATCCACAATTCCTAGAAAAAAGCGTAAATTAGTAATAATTTCGTCCCAAAAAAAATGGATATTGTGAATAGTTTCGTGAGAATAAAACTGGAAATTATCTATAACTTTGAGAAGCACCATAAAATATTTTTACAAAATTACCTTCTGGCGTCAGTGAAAAATTACATCGAAAACAAAATTATGCAAATGACCGAAGTTAAATATTATTTATACGTCTGGAGAATAACGAGAATTAAACTTTTGATTTAATTATTTCCCAAAATGCTAGACGTCTCCGACCTATCTTAACATTCGTCATCATAAAGCCATTGTTGGCAATTGTCAGTTTTTTTATTTTTAAATATATTTTTCTATCACACAAACCAATTTTTGTCATCTAACTTATAGGATTTGCATTATTATTCAGCATAACAAATTCGTTTGCATTTTCGGGCACTGCCATCGGATCTAGGTGCTTACCATAAATATAATTAATTAAGCATTTAATTATGACAAAAATAATAACTTATACAGGCAGAACAAAAACAAATTTATAGTGATTTACGATTCGGTGACTTAATGCTTTGGCACCTGTTTTGACAATAAAATTTTATTGCTGCATGGAAATATACCCGTCACAATTTTGGTATTTTTTATTTGCACTGAGAAAAATTATTCAATTTTTAGTTGTTTGTTACCTAGTTCAGATAATTTAATGATCGAAAATCACCACAAAGTGTGATTAATGGACTGTAAAACTTTTATCCCATTTTAGTAAACTAATTATAATAATTCCCTTTTTATTTTCAATATTTTATCTCCAACTTTAAGGGTTTGTCATAAAGAGCATTATCAGTATCAGCGGGCCTTGCACATAGACCATCACCATGACCGTTGTCATAAAGAGCAACTAAGCAACTAAGAATAGCGGTGGTCGCAAGTCGCAACCAGTTTGTGTTAGTTTAGGTTACACAAACTTCTTGACTTACAATGATTCAAGTAATTATAGTCTGAAATATCTGCCCCCCTGTTTAGGAACACCCTACAAATAATTATTAAATTTACGTTTGTTCTGTTTTGCTTTCAAATAAAATCAATGATGAACAACTATTCCTTTGATAGTCTATATTCCGTGCAAACATTATTATTATAAGTTGACGCTTCAGGTAAAATGTCACCAATAATTATAAACAAGAGATAAGATATATGTTTTTTTGGTGCTGCGGGCAGAAATTTATGGATATAATGGAGCATTCGTATAAAAAGTTTTATTGGTCATTAATAAGGATTTGCGATGAATCACAATAGGATTGGCGATTTATATTTATTCGGCTATTACTAACGTATCAATATTTTAATCAAATTACAGTGACTCATCAGGTCAGAAGTGACTTATTTTAGGGTGTAGCTGGAAATAGCTGTTCATTTTATCTTTAATATGTCTATAGAGCCTCAAAAGTATACCTATTGGAATTAATAGTATTATTAATTATATTTGGGTGAACGAATAGAACAACTTTGATCAAATGCACTAATTTCTTAGCAGTCGATAAGATTTATGGATTTCAAGACATTAGACTTGCTAAATGAATGGCCAGCCAACTGTTCCTATTAATTTTTTTTTTGGTGAGGTATTTAAAAAAAAACATAGTACAGTGCTTTCGAGTATATTTATACTCCTGCTTCAAGAGATTATTCTAAGAGATATTGAGAAACTTTGAAAACAAAGGTTATACAGCTTTTCCTGAACCGTCAGGTATTTTTTTTATCAGAACCAGTAAACGAGCATTGCATAGCTGGTAAAAATACCAGCTTGTGATTTTTATATGATTTATTTAGAATTTTCGTTACCTATTCCGAATATACCAGGTTTGATCTAGATGCAAAACTAATTGAGAAAAATTGGCCAGAGAACGGTGTAAGATAGTTTGTTGAATTATTGCATCGATCTTATGGCACAGCTTTTGTCATTTTCTCAGTTAGTTTTAAAGACAGAGGTATCAATCCTCCAAATTTTGAATTTTGTTGACAGTTTTGCAACGTTGATTTATAATAATCTCCCTAGATAGAGGTCTAAATATACGCGAAAGCTCAGTGCAATCGACGCATATGCAATATTACGAAATTATTTGGCATCAAAATGACTATTACTAACTTGAATGTCTGATGGTTGCTGATTGGCTTGCATAATTTCCCTATCTAACGCCCATTGGTCTATTTTTATAAAGGAGATTTTTAAAAAATAAGGTTGTAATATACCTATCAAAGCGAATATACATTTGGGTTATTTTTTTATTTTAAATAACTTCCAATCTTTTTTTTTTGTTGAGGTGTAAAAATGCTCTCTTATGCACACCCTCGGTTGAGGGTAGTGTGGGACTCTCCTCTCTGGGCATACCTACTAAAACTTCACCATCTTTTATTGATGCTAGTGACTCTTGTCACTCTTGCATCATCCTTCATTGGCGTGTTGGCCTCCTGTTGTTCTTGATGATTCTAGGCAGGATGTTGTGTTTGTGATATGATGTTTTGGAGTGTGTGTTAGTGGGTTAGTTATTTTTGGGTTTTTTTTCTGTAGTATTTAGCTACAGTTTTTTATGGGTTAGTAAGTGTTAGTATTATTTTTGGTGGTTTTTTATTTTTATGATTTTTATATAATTTTTATGTGTTTTTGTGTGTTTATGGTGGCCCCCTTACGGTGGTTCTCGTAGGCTTTTGAGCCTTGTTCTTCTTGGCCGGTCTTCCCCGTCAAAAAGTGATGTTACTAGTGGATTTGTGTGATTGAGTACTTGTTCCAAGAATCTACCATGTCTGTTTGCTAGGTGTTCGTGAATTGTTTCGACTTTTAGGTCGGCGTGTATGTTAGTGTTGCGAATGTACCATGGTGCATTTGTGATTTGTCTTAGTGCTGTGTTTTGGAAAACTTGTAGTTTTTCTTGTTTGTTTTGCTTGTGTGTATGTATGCAATAGCTCCGTAGAGGACTTTGTGCTTGATAACTTGGTTGTAGAGTAGTAATTTGTTTTTGATTGACATTGAACTATTTCTGTTAATTAAATGATAGAATGCTTGCTTTGCTGCAATGCCTATATTAATTTTGTTTTGAATGTGTTGATTAAATGAAAGTTTGCTGTCTAGGGTTATCCCTAGATATTTGAGAGTTTTGTTCCACCTTATCTCGGTGTTTCCTAGGTTTAAATTTGCAGGTAATCCACGTTTATTGCTAATGAGCATTGACTGTGTTTTATCGTTATTAATTTTGATGTTCCGAGTTTCTGCCCAGTCGTCTATGAAATTTAGGTGTTGTTGTACAGGGTGGCTCGAATTCGTGTCTATGTATGGGGAACTCAAAAACCGTAAGAGATACAGTGTCGGTCAAATTAAGGCAAAATTGCGCATTTAGGTGCCTAACAATATGTCGTTTAGAAAGTTTTAAAATTCCGAGTATTTACGGAGATATCCGGAAAAAACCGAAATTTTGAAAAATCGTTTTATTTTTATCCTGGGCTTATCTAAAAACGGATTTCAAATCTAATTGCACTTTTGCATTGCCACTTTTTCCGCTCTATTCAATGATGATGCCCAGTTTGAAATCAGACGTTTCGTCTTCAAGGGATCATCATCAACTTTCTTTTTTTAAATACGAACTTTTATTTTTTTTATCGTTTTTCAGTTGGTATTGGCGTTATTAATATGAGTATGTGTTTTTATTTGTTTTTTATTTTTTTTTATTTTATATATTTTGCTTTGGCGTGACTTTATTTAATTTAATTTAATATTCTCGTAAGAAATAATTTTATTATTTTTTATTTTTAATACGCTCCAATTGTCCACTTAACACAAAAAACAAAATAAAATATTTCTATAGAACATAAATATTTCAAAAGTACCTACCTTAAAATGTTTAAAATTACGCCAGAGCAAAATATATAATTAAAAAAATAATAATAAAAATAAAAAAAAATAAAAAAAAACACATAACCATATTAATAACGCCAATACCATCTGAAAAACGATCAAAAAAATGAAAGTTCGTATTTAAAAAATGAAAGTTAATCATGATCCCTTGAAGACGAAACGTCGGATTTCAAACTGGATACCATCATTGGATAGAGGCGAAAAAGTGGCAATGCAAAAGTGCAATTCAATTTGAAATCCGTTTTTAAATAAGCCCAGGAAAAAAATAAAACGATTTTTCAAATTTTCGGTTTTTTCCGGATATCTCCGGAATTACTCGGGATTTTAAAACTTTCTAAACGGCATATTGTTAGGCACCTAAATGCGCAATTTTGCCTTAATTTGACCGACACTGTATCTCTTACGGTTTTCGAGTTCCCCATACATAGACACGAAGTCGAGCCAGCAGATGTCATCTGCATATATTGAGAGTTGTACGTGTGGGTGTCTGGGTACATCCGCTGTGAATAGCGAGTATAGTGTTGGGTATAGCGGGGAGCCCTGGGGGACTCCCGCTTCCATGTGTGGTTGATAGTTCAGAGTTTATTTGGGTGACGAATGCTCTTTGTTTTAAGAAAGAAGCAATGAGTTGTGTTATGGGTAGTGGCAGGTTATGTTGTGTGTATAGTTTGTGAATAAGTCCCTCATGCCACACTTTGTCGAAGGCTTTTTCGATGTCGAGGGCTACAACTGCGGTTGATGCCCGCCTTTGCAGTCCTCTAGTCGCATCCTCAATCAGTCTGGCAAGCTGGAGCTCCGTGCTGTGGTTTTTTCGAAACCCAAATTGTTCATTTGGGATTAGATTGTGTTCTGTTATGTGAGTGTTTAATCTGTTTAGTATGAGGCGTTCTGTTAGCTTGCTCAAGGTAGAGAGCAAGCTAATAGGTCGCCAGTGTTGTGGGAATGTTAGATTCTTGTTTGGTTTTGGGATGAGGATTATTTTTGCTTTTTTCCAGGATGCTGGAAAGTGTTTCAGTTTCAGTGTTAGTGTTTTGTTTATTATGTATGTTAGCTTTCGTATTGCTACGTCTGGTAGGTTTTTGAGTGCTTTGTTTTGTATGTTGTCTAGTCCTGGAGCCTTTTTTGGGTTTAGTTGTGCAATTAATTGCGCTACTCCGTCGGTGTTTGTTTGTTGTGTTTCGTCTTCTGGGTGTTCGTTAGTTTCTGTCATGATTGCTCTGTATGATCTCTCTATGGCCGCTTCGTAATCAATATCCTGCGCTCCATCTCCCAAGGTGAATTGGGACTCCAGCGAGTCTGCGAAGGCCTCGGCCTTCGCTTCGCTGGAGTACGCCATGCCTCTCAAGCCATGGATCGCCGGATATATCATCTTGCCTTTATGTTGCAACGTTTTAGCTATTCTCCATAGAGAGTTGTTTTGTATGTTTAGTGTTGTTAGGTATTCCGTCCATGTATTGTTTTTGTATTTTTTTGTCCGCTTTTATTGTGTTTTTAGTCTGTTTCCTTGTCTGTTGAGTTGTGCGTTGCCTGTTAGTTTGGCTCGTCTTTTCAGTCTATTTCTTAGTCTTATGGTTTGCCTTATGTTTTCTGGTAGTGTATATGGGTTGTTTTGTCTATGTCTATGTATGTTCTCTTTGCTGTGCTTGGAGCTGTTTGTAACTCTTCGGTGAAGCTTACAACTTGGTTGTCTAGCTCCGCCTTAGAGTTTATATGTGGTATTGGGTGTATGTTATCTGTTAAGTGTTTTTTGAAAATGTTCCAGTGAATGAATGTTTGCGTGTGTGCTCGTGCGTTTTCGAGTATGTTGTTTATTGAGATGCCAATCGGAGAATGATCTGAGGAAGATAAATCCTCCAGATTGTCTATCACAACATTGTGTGGAATGTTTTGTGTAATGGCAATGTCTAGTATGTCGGCTGATTCGCCGCGAAAGTGTGTTGGTTCTGTGGGAGCGAGTACAGTGTAATGTAGTGTTTCTGCGAACCTGAGTAACATAGTACCATTCGGATTCGTGGTTCTACATCCCCAGGTCCTGTGTTTTGCGTTGAAGTCCCCGGCCGCTAAGACCAAGTATGTGTAATCAAATAGTTTTTCTATTTCTGCGTGTGTTAGTTTATTTCGTGGTGGTCTGTATACCGAGTGTACCACAATATCCCCGTTAGTTAGACTGACTTTGATACTGGTTATCTCGAGTATCTCAGATTGTGGTGTGCGTATAGTGTCATGTGTGATGCTGTTTTTTATAAAAATGGCCGTACCACCTCCCACGCGGTCCGGTCTATCATTTTTATATATTGTATAGTTTTGTACGTGTAAATGCGTGTGTGGGCGTAGGTAAGTTTCTTGTACTAGCGCTATGTCTATGTTATTCTCAATCAGATATTCCGCAAACTTGTATCTCTTGGGATAGAGTGAGTTCGCGTTCCAACTGATCAAGAATAGGTGAGTAGGTGTATTAGCCATTGAGATTAGCGAATAATCTCAATGTTGGGTTGTTCTGGATTAGTGTGGTTATAGTGTTTATTTTTGCTGTTATCTCCTCCTCGGACATAATCAGCAGTGCAAAGATGTTGTTGTTTTGTGTGTTTGTGTTTTTAGCGTTAGTGTTAGTGCTAGATTTTTGTGTAGTGTTTTGAGTGATTGGTTTTGCTAGTTGGGCGTAGGTGATGCTACTGTTCACTGGCCGTGTCTGTGTGATGGGTCGTTTTTGTTTGTTATTGGGGTTTTTCGGGCAAGTTGAGTAACTTGCCGGGTGTTCCCCCCCACAGTTGCAACATTTTGGCGGGGTATTCATGGACTTTTTACAGTCCCTATAGTGATGGTTGCCAGCGCATTTGTGGCATACTGGGGCTGCGTGGCAGTTTGTGATAGAGTGGCCAAATTGTTGGCACCTGTGGCACTGATTGTGCACACGATGCTGGCTACCTCTCTGAATCTCGACAACTACTGGCATGTAGTTTACGAGTTTCGTTGAGGAGGTTACTGTCGCTTTGAAAAACTAGGACTTTTAGGAGTTCTGTGGTGATGTTTCTTCTTGCTCCGGTTTTTAGCCAGAACATTTCTTGGGGGTAATAGCCCTTGGCAATGAGATCATTCTTAATGTCCGACATAGGGATTAGAGGGTCGAGACCCTTTATTGTGAGGTTTAGTTTCCTATCCTCAGGTAGGAAATCAGAGTGATATGGGTATTTTTTGTTGGTCAAGTAAGTGGTGATCCTTCTGTGATCACCTGGGTGGCGGGGGTGATTTGGATCCCCAGCCTGGATTTCTTGACGTCTCCGAAATTCATTTTCGAGTACGTCATGTCTTGATGTAGTTTTAGCCAGTGCTCTGGGTATCTGATGATTATGGGCACCACATCGGATTTTTTGGCAGTTTTCGGGGGCTCTGAGGCTGGGGGGGCTACTCCCACATGTTTGTTGATCGACTTCTGTGTAGTCACATTTTGTCGATCTTGGAATATTTGGCCTAGGGGTTGGCTTATGGGTTTCGATTTGTGGAGGGCTTTGTGTCCTAGGCCGTTTGAGTGGCGGAAATTCCCTCTCCTTTGATGGTGGCTGTTTGGAGTCAGAAATGGTATCCATTTCTTCCTCCATGGGGGCGGCTGCGACTGCAGGGGGCGATTGTGATATGTGAGTGTGTGTGCTAGTGTTTGTCTGTATATTTTCAGTGTTTTTGTGAATTACCTGTAGTGTGTCCATTAGTGTTTATTGGTATTTGTCTTGATTTGAGCGTATGTTTTCTATTGTTTTGTTTGCTTTGACTAGGTCTTTTTTGAGTTGTACTATTCTTTCAGTTAGTTTATCGTTTTCGTCTTGTAATTGTTGGTTATGTTCTTCGAGTCTGCGTATGTGTGCCTGTTGTTTTTCAAGTTGGTTGTCTTTGGTGGTGTGCTTTGCCATTTCTCTGGCTGGTTCTAAGTTAAGTGATAATTGTGTTGTGTTTGTTTTTGAGTGTGGTTCGGTGTGTAATTGTGCACTTACATGTTGTTTTAGCTGGGTTACCTGCCTAGGATAACTATTTTTCCTTGTTCTCTCCTTTCTTTTCTCTTCTTTGGCCGCTTGGCTTATTTCTTTTGCTTCTTTGTCAGCCATGCTGAATTTTCTGCTTCTTTCGTGGCGAGGTGCATGCACTCGAAGTACGACCGGTCGCCACTTAGAAGCGTCTTCCCAATCTTCTTAAGACATTAAATCAGAAGAGAAGCCCAAAACATCGTATCAATTAGTAGCATACGACTTATGCGTTGGAAGACGTGGACCTATTCAATGACCAGCCAACAGTGTCGATTGAACGATCATTGGCAGTATTGAAAAATAAAATGTATTATAATTAAAGTGATAATATATTACATTATAGCCAAAAACTTTTATTGAAGTGAAACTCCTTTACGCGCGCTGTTTCGGAAGAGTAAGCTAGTGAACGCGTTCCGAAAACGTTACGAAATGTGTGATATGTTTCGAAATTTACGACAGGGTCGTCGCGGCGCAACGCTTTAGAAAGTGGAGAGGGAGATATAGCGTTGGTTGGTAAAAACAAAAGGGATACAGTTACACGGTGCTATGGCAAAAAGAACGAAAGTAGAGTACATATCCATAAACCGTAGAATATTATGGGCGATCCCTAAGTTACCGAGAACATTTAGGAAATTATTCTCTAGCTCAACAACGTCAACAAATTACATAATATAAGTTTATTATTACCAAGAAATGGCATTCCATTTGGGTGGTACAGAAACCTGTATGGCAAATATGAATAAAACATTTTATTATATAATGTATTTTTATTTGGTGCCCATTCAAATAGTGATTTAACACTTAGTATTCTTAGAACTCTTGCATAAAATCAAACAATTCGACTATAAATAGAAAAAAAGGTTTCTTTTTAAATTTTTATAGTCTTAACTTATTTGCTTTTTTTACATGTATAGGTAGCCGACACTGAAAAAAATAGGTAGCCGGAAAGTATTAGGAGTGTGTTGGTGCTTTTGGGATATTCTTCATTTGAGCGGCTGACTAACAAAGACAACAAGAAAGTTAGACATTTTCAAATGAACACCAGTAATTGAAAAATATTTATTGACTTATTTACTAAAATTTATCAGGAGAATAGTCCTTTTGAAATATTCTGTATTCGAGTGCCTGGTTAACAAAAAATGCTTAGTTTTCAAATGAACAGAATGTATAGGTACCAGAAATTGAAAAAGATACATAGACTAAACGTAGTAGAGGTGTATTGGGATTTTTGGGATGTTCTGCTGACTAACAAAGATAACTATATAGTGAGAAGTTTTCAAATGAATATGATGTATAGGTACCAGAAATTGAAAAAGGTATGACAAGTTTTCAAATGAACATCGTACCAGAAATTGAAAAAGGTAGATAGACTGAAAGTATTACAGATTGATCATATTCTGCCAACATCATTGGTCTGATCAAATTGATACATTTTTATTGGTCTCTTCAAAAGAAGTTGATCCAGGGCCATCAACCTCTTCAAATTATGGTGCAAATTCTAATAAAAGGAAAGGCAAAGTAAGTTGAATAACATCTACCTCATGTAAAAAAACTTGGAAGAATCCATTACCAAGAATAAACCAATTTTTTCGAAAATAATAGAAAAAAAAATCCAAAACAAGAAGTAACAAAAAGGCTGAAATTATAACGAGCAGCTCAGGTTCAGAAGCTTCTGTGCATTATGATGACTCGACTGATAAAGGAGATTACAATGATGCTGACTGTCAGTTTTGCCATGGAATATTATCCGGAGATACTCGTGGACTAGTTGTTTCGTTTGTTTTCGGTGGTACCGCGAAGATTGCGGTGATGTTGAGGACACACAATTTGTTTGCCCTATGTGCAAAAAAAAACAAGGAAAAAAAGCTTGTTTGTTGCTTTTTGTTTTCCTTTCAAGGTTTAAAAAAAGCTTTGTTCGGATAGATTTTAGTGTTGTTTTGTTATTTTGATCCTTGTTTTAATTACTTTTCAAATAAAAGAATAATTTTCTTTCAGTCCCCCTTTTTATTTTTTGGGTATCCTGTTATGAGACAGTCTTTTATTAGGAACCCTTACTATCATATCAGAAGACCAATTTTGAAAATAGCAAAAAGTGATTTTTTAGTTATTACCACTTTACAAAAATAATTAACATTTTTAATAAATCTGATGTCTTAAGGTAAGATGTATAGACAACGGTCTATCATTTAAAAATGAAATCACTTTTAAAAGTTAAATTCTTACCTCATTATTCAAAAAAATCGAAAGGTGTTTCATATAAGGTTCCTTTCCTCTGGTCCTTTTGAAACATTCTGTATTCGAGTGGCTGGTTAACAAAAACCGCTTTGAGTTGAGAAGTTTTCAAATGAATACCAGAAATTTAAAAAGACAAATAGACAAAAAATGTTAGTTTGGAGTTGCGTTGGGGTTTTTGGGATAGTCTGCATTTGAGTGACTGGTTATCAAAAACAATAATAATGTGAGATATTTTCAAAGGAACACCCTGTACAATAGAAATTATAAAATATTTATTGATTTATTGACTAAAACTTATTAGGCGAATGTTAGCGCTTTTGGTACAGTCAGTATTCGAATGGCTAGTTAATAAAAAATTCTTTGAATTGACAAGTTTTCAAATGAATATCATGTATAGATACCAGAAGGATAGATACGCTAAAAGTATTAGGGGTGTATTGAGGATTTCGTCATCTTCTGCATTTGAGTGGCGGGCTAACAAAGATAACAATAAAGTGGGAAATTTTCAAATGAACATCATGTACAACAGAAATTGAAGAAGATAGAGGGGAAGACTTAAAAAATTACGGGTGTGTTGGAGCTTTTAGTATATTATCTATTTCTAGCAGTGAAGTGAGAAATTTTGAAATGAACTCCCTGTATACCAGTAAATATTTATTAAAGTGACTATACTTATCAGAGAATTGTAGGTAATTTTGACACACTTTATAGTTAAATAATTGGTTACCAAACAAACCTTTGGTCAATTATAAAGGCGCTAAATACTGTTGTTATAAATTATCTAAGCAAATGAGTGATTTATCTGACAATGAATCCAGTTGTCAACCTATTTAATAACATTCATAACACGTTCTAACTTCCCATGTTAAAGCCGTTACCGGGAGCCGCTGTAAATCATTCTTTAGTTCAAAATATGTAAAACTTCCTATAACTAATTCCTCATTATTTTAAACGGAATTAAAACTTTCTTCCCGGTCCGCGTTTCGTCGGTTAAGAATTGTACGAAGTCAAATGGATGTTATTTAATAAAAGTTTATTTGGAAAGGTAGTTCAAGAAATTCGAAATTTAATAGCAGTTTCAAACAGTCCATATTAAATTTATGATTATGGCTAGGGATTTTAAAATAATGTATTTATTTATGAATAACCGTTAGAAGTTGGATTAAACTTAATTTACACATAATTATATCTTGCTGAGAAGTGCTCGGGCCCTACACTATATACCCTATATTGCCAAGCTAATAAATTTGAAAATACTTGCTCCTAGTAATTAATAATGAATGGAGTCTATTGTCTTAATATATAGCAAGGGTGCGCCAGGTTAGGTACAAAGTGTATGGGTAACCTCCTCGGAATGGCTGAAACCTTGTTAAGCCTTTGGCCAACGTTAAATGGATTGGCAGCCGACGAAGAATCGATCCTGCAAAACTATAGACATTATTGTGGACATTGAGCAGTAAGCCAGATGAAAAACATGACTTTTCCGAAGCAGTAGATATAAGATAATGAAGACTACGATCCGATATTTAAGCAATAATGGAGCACAAATCTCTAGTTTGTATTTATTTTATCTGTCAAAGAACTTCATGGTGACGAATTTTCTGTACGCTCTATTGAGTATTAATAACCACCGTGTTCTCGGAAACTTATATCTGTTGATCTTTCTGTCCAGCCTTATTTAAATGAGAGGTTTACAAGAAAGCCAAATATCCTAGATGAATTAGATTAAATAATTACCGGCCAAGGGCCGGTTCTAATTATTTTGCTCTCTGGTGCATAAGCAAATTTTTCCGACCTATATTGAATAGTGAAAGATATTTCCAAAAATATTTGTTTAAGGAATATAAATCTAAACGTTCCATCAATCAAGCTTTTTTGTATTAATATTTTAGATATTTTTATATTATGATTTTTTCGTACTTTATTTTTATATCCATTTATATAAAGATCATTCAATTTTATTTCCAGAATTGTTTTTCTACAAATGGAATTCTATCAGAATTTTCAATTGCACATTTTTTATGTATAATTAGCCGCGTTGTCGAATTTATGCCCTTTCCCTTGAATTTTTCAAAGATACATATTTTTGAAAATAATTCAAGTTTGATATTACTCATATATTCCTTTTAGTTAGTCCGGGTTAGTTTAATTAAACCAGGTTATTTTTTTTGGGATGAATTTTGCGTTAGTTTTTTTATTGATACGAATCGCTGGCTGGTAAAGTCTGCGTGCTCCATTTTTTCAAATCGGAACCTACCGAAATTAACTCCTACTAGAAAAAAATTTGTTAGTTTTTTAACGCAAAAATATTCGAATTCAAATTTTTTGAAAGTCAAATTTTCTACGACAGTGATTCGAAATGGAAATCCCAATAAAAAATATATATTTTTAAGATTTTTATGATTTTTTTTAAATATTGGATTAGTGTAGTTTTGGCTGCTTTGGGTGGAAATTTTTCGAATGCAGTATTTTTCGAAATGGTATGATTTAAGGAAAACTATTAATCAAATTATTTTATTCAAAAAAGATAGGTGTTCTTTAGATGATTTTTGTGCTTCTATGTAAATATGGTATTTAGGTGAGTTTAGCGTTTGGTTATTTTGATGTTTGTTGGTGAAAATTAAGGACGCTTTAAGGCGGTTACTATTTTAACAAATTACTATTTCTTATAGGTTAGCTTTGGTCACTTTGGGTTCGTGTGGCATAGTTTTGGGGTGCTAAAATCATGTTTCAATAAATAGGCTCATTTTCAATCTTTCAAAAATAATTTTATTCAAAAGACGACATAAGTCTAAATCGGTGAAAATAAATAAGAAAGTGCCGCTGGAACATTGTGACGTCATAAGATATGAAGGTCGGATATTATTATCTATGACAGTGACAGAAACGTCAGCAATCTAGCGCCGCGGTGGCGCGGCCTAGCAACAGGAAGGACGTGATCCTATTTGATTGCGTCACATCCTCAATCGAGACGTGCTTCGAATTCTGCATATTTAAACTCTTATATTTCAAGAACTGTTTAAGGGATTGATTTAAAATTTTGAATATGGCTTATTTTTATAAATTATTTTGGATAGGTACCTAATAGAAATTTGATTGTTTTTTGTTTTAATGAGCCTATTGGTGGGTTTGAATTGATTAACATTAGTTATCTTTTGTTTAGTTTTTTGCGTTAGTTTGTGTTAGTGTTGTTTCTTTGGGTTAGTGTTGGTTACCACTAATTAATAAAGTGGCTTTGTTATTTTCATAAATCAAATGGATGCCTGTGTGGTCCATTGTTACCACACCAGACTCACTCAAATTGATTAAAATTACTTTTCTGTGTAAAAATGTTACAATATAATACAATACAAAATGCCTTTATTTATGTTTCATGATACAATAGATAATAATACGTCCAAATGATAAAGAATTAGCGGAGTTCACGACCTCAGGCGGCAAGGAATTAAAAATAGTCACAGCATTATATGAGACAGAATTTTTAAAAAAGGTTGTGCTGTGTCGTGAGATACAAAAGAGCTCACGGAGTCTTGTGTCACGACTGTGAACATCTGCACCCCTAACAGCATGCAGGTACCCTGGAATTCCCGACCTACTCATTCTATAAACCAGCCTTGCTAAGCAGAGCTCAAATCGCTCTCCGATGTTTAACCATCCAGAACTAGATAGACTACGAGAAACGTGATCAAATTTCCGCAGGTTGTAAGAAAATCTTAGACAGGCATTCTGAACCTTCTGCAGGCTAACCTTATCCCGCTTCCCCAATGCTGGCCAAAAGACCATATTACAATAAGACAGACCCGACAAAACCAGAGAGTCGACCAACCTGAGCCTCAACTCGGTAGACAATGATTCCCTATGAAGATATAAAAGTTTCAGTTTAAAAAATAATTTGACATGGGAGTTAAATCTCAAATCAGCATCGACAGACAAACCAAGATTATTTACTGTTTCAGCCGGGATCAAAAGCCTACCAGTGACTTTGATTTCAAAACTAGGATTATTAGAAATAGATAACCTATCTTTTCCAAATATCATTAGCTGTGTCTTTGATGCATTTAAGAACAAGCCATGAGCATTTGACACCACAGCCACGGTCTCAAGATCCTGATTAATCTTCCCAGCTGCCAGGTCCAGATCAGATGTATTAAATGAATAATAAACTGGGGTATCGTCGGCATACTGGTGAGAATTACAGTAATTCAAATATCTACAGAAATCGGCGGTGTATAAAGAAAAAAATGTTCCATTGCAACTTATTCTGCATGTCAATATCTTCGGTTTATTTTGGACCTAAAGTGTGGTATCAAGATTGTCAAAATTTTACCTAAATTTTGATAGTAGTATGCAGGGCATTTCGTTAAAAAGAAAAGTGTGATATGCCACAAGTTTTAAAATTAAACTGTATATTCAAAACGATATACAGACTTATAGAAACCTACCAAAATTACTTGCAAATTTTCTCATAAATCGGACAATTTTCTATTCCAAGTATTTTCGATTCGGAGAATTTTCCGTTCGAAGAATAATCCTTCCTTTGTAGAAGTTATCCGCTATAGAAAAATGGGCGATGTTGCCGCAACAAGGTATATTTCCCCATATTTAATATGAAGACCTAATAAGCCAGCGGCTTTGTAGTTTCGACCAACGAGGCAAGGTACATAAATTTGGTGTAGTCTAAAATAACGTTCTTTAATTTGGGCAGGTTTAAATTATTTCAAAAAAAATTAACATTAAAAATTGAAATAACAAAATCGTTAAAAGTATTTTCTTTTTATAATTTTATCTTATTTAGCATTAAAAATAAGGGCGATTTTGTATAAGGTTGTCTATTCGAAAAACTTGCAGTTTTTGGAATATTGGCAATTTAACATTTTTCTATAGCAAGAATGCTATTCGGCTTGTAGGTTTTGTTATTAGTTGTCCAGGACGGCGAGGCGTGGCGAAAAGAAAAACAGAACATGAACAGAAATGACACTATTTCTTGTGTTCTGACAATACACCTACTTGTTACCCCAGCCGGGACCATTAAGTTATTAACCTTTCGTCGAGCGCAACTATTCTAGCAGATGCAACAATCTTTCTTTTGCATCATGTATTTTTATTTTTAGACCAGCTATCGATACATCCGTGGCAGTTTGTGTTAAAGGGTTTGAGGTATACGTGGCAAACATTTTGCTCTCTTGGATACACTGCACCTGATTACGTTATAATTTACAAATAATAAATATCGCATTTTAGCATAGAGAGGAAGACTACTATTGGCCAGGATTTTACATTTCTAGACACATTATAGGAGACTACCTATGCGGTGGGTTTTAACACTATATTTTACCATACACGATACAAAAGAAAGACTGTTGTATCTGCTAGAACAGTTGCGCTCCACGAAAGGTTAATAACTTAATCGTCCCGGCTGCCGTAATAAGGAGGTGTATTGTCAGACGACAAGAAATAGTGTAATTTCCGCAGCGCTCGATTGTTTTTTTTTCGTCACGCATCGTCGTCATGGCCAACTAATAACAAAACATAAAAGCCGTGTAGCATTTTTAAAATAGAAAAATGTTAAAGTGTCAATATTTCAAAAACTAGAAGTTTTTCGAATATACAACCTTATGCAAAGTCGCCCTTTTTAATGATAAATAAGATGAAATTATAAAAATAGGGGGTTCTATTTGAAAAAAAAATACTTTGAACGGTTTTTTCATTTAAATTTTTAATGTTAGTTTTTGATCACACTGTATTTATTTATTGTAAAAATGCTAACACAGACTACTAAAGTAGATCCCCTTCTACAAGGCAACCAACTCCAATTAAATAATAAAGGCTTTCAATAGGAGAAATTGATGGTTATATTTAGATATGCAAACCTCATTTTTGACATAAAATTCAAAATATGGCAAAAACGATTCGACTTAAGTATAGGATGCTATGTATAAAATATATCTAGAATTTTCTGAGGAATTCAAAAATTAATTAATATAGAGGGTATTCTATGTAAAATAAGGAAGTTGATACTTGTCCACGAAAATACGAACACCCTGTATATAAGAAAATATGATATTTTAAGAATTGAAGTAAATCCAAACAATTTTTGCATTAAACCTTTTTGATACCCCCGTAGATTCGTAGATAAGGTGTCATCCCATAATAAACGGGCCACCCTTTACACGACGTTCTCCGGATTTTCCTACACCCGATTTCTTTCTTAAATATTATTTATTTGAATTAATTTTAATAGGGATGTCAAGTCTAAGTGTCTCTTGAGATATCAAAATGCTGCCCAGATTTAGCCTATTTTTCTAAATGCCTTGCATGTCTGGTTATCCCGATTCCGATGTCGGCTTCTAAATAATTATAGGATATTACTTTTTCAACTGGTTTACTATATTGGTTAACGAAGTTTTAAAACTTTTGATCCGAAGACCTTCCAATATCCTACTGATTATTAGGACGATTTGTGTTGGAATAGTCTTCAGATAACTAGAAAAATACCTAACATTCTCGTCATCCCATGTACTAACCTATTAACGAAATTAATATTTTATTAAATATTTGTTATTTTTCTTTCTGCTTGATTAATCGTTATCGCTAAGTGCATCAAAAGGATATTTTAAAGCTCCCATTGCACACATACACTGTAATCATAATCAATATTGTTTTAATGACAAGTAAACGAATTTTGCTTTATATAGAGCAATTAGAGCCAGTTCTCATTTTAACGTAGCTACTTCGTGAAATATTACCTAAGAAATGAACGGTCTGCTTAAATATATAGTGCTATTTCTGGCGACTATATTTGGGTTTCACCCGCCGCTTTGGTGCGAAACCAAAATTTTCGTGAGCGCCTGGAAAATATACATAACGGCTGCAACATTGTGCATAATCGTTCAAATGGCTCACGTACATTTTCATTATTGGGGTGAATTGCGCGATACTGGCGAAATAACTTACCTTATCTTCTTTGGATGTCATATATTTATGCATCTCGTCATATCTAGTGCGGTGCTTAGCAAGAACGTGCCCATAGGCTTAATCGCTGATTCAGTTTTATCGCATGGTTTTGAGAAAATTAGACGTTCCAAAACCTCTCTTGTATTGATTACCATTTGGACTTTGATGATCTTAACCGATGCAGTGATTGTCGAAATTTATTCAGATTTTTCGTCTTCTTATTACGCCCTAAGAATTAGATGCGTGATCTTTTTATTGATGTTGCTAATATGGGAAACCAAGAAGCTACTGGAGTCTATTAATGAGAAACTAAAGCTCTGCGGTGACGTAACGCTACTTGCAATCTAATAGAAGCCATAAATCAAGTCTTTGGAGGCACCATGTTGGCGCTAGTGTATGCGTCTGTTATTAGCGCCTGTCTAATGAATTTAATCGACACGAACAAATACGTAACCGAAAAATCGAATACGATTTTCTTTTACGTAGGCTTCGCAAACCTTCTGGTGAGTAGTAAACTGAGCAAGAATTAGGAGGAGTTTATGATAATAAACGGCTAGGTGCAAACATTTGTTCGACACACATTTCTTTGAATTGAAAGGAAAATCTCTTTAAAGCATATGCACCAAGTATATTTGTTCAAGTCAAATAATTTCGTTACATATGTGTCCAAATATTTAATTTGCCGATTTCAATATTTTACAGTATATACAACTTCCGTTTGAAAATTCAGAGGCGGATATAACCAATCTTAAAAGGGTGGCGCCGAATATGTAATTATGAAAATAAAGAAAAGTGAGAATAACAAATTTTAGTCAAACAACTGGGAGGGGTTTGTACCGTGAAGAAAAATTGAATTTTACCTTTTCTCTTACGTACGATCTCCTTGAAAAACAAATGTATCCTTATTGTTTACTATTGATAGTTTTTTCAGCGTATAAGTCCAGAAAAGAAAATTATATGTCTATTTTGGCCCTAGCATTGTAAACTTATTGTTATCCCAAAACATCGGAGGCGATTATTGAAAGTAATCAGAACTTAGAGATGTAGTGTTACCGTTACGTTTCAACCACTAATTTTAGTATACTTTAATGCCGGTTAATAATTTATTATTGAAAAATGGGGGGCGATCCCTTGAGTTCCCGCTATATTAGCTACTATAAGAATTTGGCAACTACTGTTGGCCAAATGAAAGAACCTGTATGAAAAGAATGCGGGCAAAAAATGTTATCGCATATTTAGATGTTGCCACATTTTTTTCCCAATAATCCTAATTTATTTTCTATCTAGTTTCCTATAGTGAATTTACATATTTAAATTTCCTACTTGAATACTTAATTTTGTTATTTTCCTTAATACTACTGTCTTCTTTTATTTACTATTTTATTTACACAGGAAAATCCGGAATAAGTATACTGTGTATATTTTATTCGCCTTCAAGCTATTTAAAATACGCGACAACAGGCAACAGTGCGACGTACTTGATTTTTAGCGGGGAGGCAGTTTCGTGATTGGTGGCAGGATATATTAAATACACTTTGACCCTAGACAAACACCTAACTTTTTTACATATTTTAAAATTTCAGCAGCGACTTGCTTTAGCCATTGGCGTGGAAATTGCCGAACTGTGTGTGGTTATTTATATTATTTGGTTTGTAGGGTCTGGTGATATATAGGTTTTGTCGATTTTGCCAATTCTCTTTTTTCACTCGAAAGGGGGTGTCCTATAGAGTAGTTTAAGCCAAAAAAATCGGAGGCTCCGCTACATTTGAGCCAAAAAAATGCCCTCAAAGTTCCAGTTTTGACACAAATTTTCAGCACCACTTCACAAAAGCACTAGAAATATAGACAAAACACATTTGAAAATCAATTTTCGCGTGAAAATATTAACTAGGAGACATTTGCGTCGAACGAGAGGTCTCCGTTTTGTTCTGGTCCTAATTTAAAGCGACTCATAGCCCCATTAAACAAAATTAAATTTTACTTGTAAATATCCATCCTTCTTTTTACTGTCAAATGTCACAATAGCCGAAACAGAGATTTTTAATAAGGCACACTGTTTCTAGACGATTGCTGTAGTTTCGTTAGCAAAATTCATTAGAAAAATGGTGCGCTATAAGCACAACTTATTCACTACCAGCTAGTCATCTTGCGGCGGCATCCTTTGATTTGGGAAAGTCAATAACCAAGTATTGCAAATTTTAGAAGAGGATCATGACTCAATATTGTTTTAAACGTCTGGGCATCTGAATAATACTTTTGACAGTTCGTTTAATTTAAATTATGCTTTTTATCGTCTAAAATCCGTTTAAAAACGATTTTAAAAGGCAAAATTGTATAAAAATCCGAAATATCCAAACTTTTTAGGGCGATAGCCGAGGCTTCGGACGAATTTGTCGTGGATTTTGAAGCGAAAATTCATTTTAAATTCAACTCTGAAACTGAACCGCTCAGGGCACTCCCAGGTAGGCGCAGTGCCCGACACTCCAACTTTCCGATTTCGATAGATATGACTAGCTGGTAGTGAATAAGCTGTGCTATAAGTGTCTCTACTATTTTTTTTATTTAGGGGAATGATTTTGTTTTATGGCAGTAACACACACACTAAAGGGAGATCCTATGGTGCTCGACGAGCGGTGTGTGTGCGAAGATGTTGATTGACACGGTTCTTGAATAATTAATTAGGGGGAAACAGATGTCCTGGGAACATATTCAGATGTAACAGGCAAGATGTCCATTCGGCAATGCCGAACGTTTCTTCATATGTGACGTGCACGGTAGCATTTAGTCGGATGTCGTGACTGTTACATAGAATCAACAAATGTCTTCAATTATTTAAACACTTCATGCATGGCCCTCCGCTCGCTTCGCTCGCTACGGGGGCTCAACAAACAGAAATTAACCAAAACTAACCCAAAATAAAAAAAATAAAATAAAAATTTTGGGTTAGTTTTGGTTACAACTTGGTTAGTTTCTGTTTGTTGAACCCCCGAAGCGAGCGAAGCGAGCGGAGGTCCATGCATGAAGTGTTTAAATAATTGAAGACATTTGTTGATTCTATGTAACAGTCACGATATCCGACTAAATGCTATCGTGCACGCCACATCTGAAGAAATGTTCGGCATAGCCGAATGGACATCTTGCCTGTTACATCCGAATATGCGTCCTGGGAGTGAGTTCCACAGTGATGCAGTACGCCAGACAAAGGAGTTCTTGTAAAGCGATGTTCGAGGTATTTCCAGTTGTACGACGAACCGGTGCGCTCTTGCCGTCTATCGTGACTGTCTGGTAGGGATGGGATAAAGCGGGTCAAACCCTGGGAAGATCTAAAAGTACCTGTAAAACAGGGACTTCTCGGCCACATGTTTGCGGTGCTTCAGACTATCCAGATTCCGGGTCAACTCCGCCGACGAGACGCACAACTCTCTTCTGAACGGAATCTAGTAGCTTTAGGGTGTGCTCTGGTGCGGCACCCCAGATGTGTGAACAATATTCTAAGCATGGTCTTATTTGCGCATTGTAGAGCAAGATCAACTGCTACGGTGTATACAGTTTTTGTTGCGAAATCGCGTACCAAGCTTCTGGGAGGCTGATTTTGCGATGTTTGCAACGTGGTCATTCCAGGACATATTGCTGTTGACCAAGACACCCAGTTGTCCGATTGTATGAAGATGAAGGGATGGTCGATCCTGCCATAATGATATCATGGCCCGCCGTATAGACCCTCTTGGTAAACGTTGCTGCTTGGCTGATTTTTCAATGTGCATTTGCAATCATTAATCGGAATAAAAGAGACACTCATTCAATTACACTATTCCTTTGTATGTATGTATATATTCGTCAAATATCTCACTTCATACATGGCCCTCCGCTCGCTCCGGAGGCGCAACCAAACAAACCTAACCCAAGATATGCCCAAATGAAGAAAAACAAACTAAAAAATATTTGCATTTTCGACTGACAAATTTTATTTTATTTTTTGATTTCCGGCATGCCTTGGGTTAGTTTTGTTTGGTTGCGCCCCCGGAGCCACCGAAGCGAGCGAAGGGTCATACGTGAAACGAGAGGCTAATTCACCCAGACCGTACCGACGTTGTCAAATAACAGTTCAGTTTCAGTCCGAAACTTATTCACTTTTCGCATGACCCTTCGCTCGCTACGGGGGCTCAAGAAAAGGAAACTAACCAAGTGCTAACCCAAACTAACCCAAAGATACCCAAAATCAAGAAAAAAACTGTTTAGAATTAAAAAAAACAACGGGATTTGAACCCGGGCCGCTGATAGCCGCCGAATTCAGACTTAACCATCTAAACCCCTCGACCACGAGAGCTTTTGCGACTGATTACATCGCGAAGACATGGCGCGAATGCAAGCAACTAGATTTGTTGGTACGGTCTGGGTGAATTAGCCTCTCATTGCGTGAAGTGTAATATTAAATATACCTACTTAGATAGTAAACAAACACTGTTATTCCCCATAAGAAAATGTGCAACATTTGGAAACACTGTGCCAGGCCCCCGGTGTCGGTTACTAAAATTTCATTGTTTTCACGTTACAATTTCAATATCTTCACGTTACACCTGGGAAAGTCGTAGTGGAAGTTTGCCCTTCTAGGGCAATTTAGGCTCAAAACCCGGATATTTTTCCGGATCAAATATGGCGGATCCTCCGATTTTTTTGGCTTAAACTACTCTATAGGACACTCTTTTTTCTAGCGGGTGCAAAATCGGCACAACCTATATGTCGCCAGACCCTTAATTTGATGATATCTTTGAAGATTTTTAACCATTCTTATATTTTTCTTGCATTTGGTGATTATTATACGCGGTTAACTAATTTCTATATTTTCGGATACCTCTCTGAACTCTATTCTAAATTAAAATTTTCATTTCAAAACAATTCTGAACGTGCTATAAAGAGCGTTTTGGAACATACTTGCTTCAATATAGCCTAACATTAAATACAAAAATTGAACGCTAAAGATTTTATATTTGGGTTAGCTACGATAAACCTTTTTTTCCAAGTTAAGCGACGTCATCGATGATGTAAATACAAAACCTTCGGGAAACGAACTCTACTTATTACTGAAACATATTTATGTAATACATACAACAAATATCATAGAACACTAGCCTTATTACAAAAATGAGATATTATTATTATTATATGACACATTTTGTACTATAAGACTGTAATATTAAAAAAAAACTGTAATTAATTTTGACGTCTTAAACTAATCAATATTATCAATAATAACATGGTAAGAATAACCTCGTGCGCCTATGAGAAGGCAAGATTTTTTTACGAACTAGTCCTCTGCCCCTCACTCGTCGTTAAGGTTCACTTGCTTGGCGCGCTATAAGTAAAGTTGGTACTTGAAAAGTCATAATATTCATACGTCCTATATAAGGCCAAGAAAAAAAATATTGTTTGAAATTCGTGTACTTTTCACACATTCTACTAGCGCGTAGCTCAAAACCAATATTTAATTTTTTTTTCAGACATTCTTATCTTCATTTTAAACCATTCCATGTGTCCGATTTTTTAACTCTTGGCCACACTGACTGGCACATGAACTAAAATTAAAATTTTAGTTTTGTTTAGACGTTCTTATTTTCATTTCGCACTTTTTCTTTCTTTCAAGTTTTTACAATACTTATTTAAAAAACACTAATATTGCCTTAAAAAAACGATGAGGAAAGCTAGGTAATTAAAAGTCACGAAATCACGCAAGCATTATTATAATTGAAAGAAAAATGAGTAATTTGCTTTTAAAGAAATGAATTATTGCTTTTTGATTATTATTCGATTATTTCGAGCAATGGATTTCTAACAATTTTTTTTAATCAATGTTCAATCGAACAATCGATTTTCGAACAATGGTTTTTCCGACAAATGTGCCTCGAATAAACGTTTTCGAATAAATTTCCTCGTAACAAAATTTAAATATCATACTATATCACAAAAAGATACAAAAAAATTAAAAAATTAGTTCTGATGTCAAATGTTTGTACTATTTGCCACTTTTCACGTGTGGGCCAAAGTTGGATTTTATAAAGTGTTCTTGACAGTTTCTTATTTATTTGAAACGAAGTATTTCTTAATTCAAATTTGTGTGCTTTTTGCCAGATTTCGCCGCCGCATTATATGATTTTTTACTCGGATTTTTGTACTCTTTGCTACATTTGACTTGTGCATGAACAAAAATTAGATTTTAAAATTGTTTGTTGAGGCGTTCCTATTTACATTTGTAGCAAAGTATTCCATAATACAAATGCGTGTACTTTTTGCCACATTTGACTCACGCAACTGAAATTAAATTTCAAAAACTTTTGTGCTCAGATTTTCCTATTTTCATTTTAAATGAATTTAATTTCCTACTTCAAATTTTTATACATTTTACCACGTTCAAGTCGCTCATGGATTAAAATAATATATTTTTTACATGCTTATCTTCATTTTCAACCAATAGTATTTTTGGACTTTTTATTAAATTTGACTCACGTCTGATAAGATTTCATATTTTTCTTTAAAATGAAGTGTATTTCTTATTTCAAGATTTTATTCTTGTTGCTTTGACCAAAATATGAACTTAAATTATATTATAAAAATATTTTTATTCAGGGATTCTTAGCTCTTAAATCGATTTTTATTTCTTATTTTAGATGGCTGTATTGTTTGCCATATTTGACTCACGCATGGACAAAAATTAGTCTTAAAAAATGTTCAGATGTTCTTATTTTCATTTAAAATGAATTTTATTCTTTATCTCAACTTTTTATACCATAATACAATTTTTTTCTGATTGATCAGTAATATGCTTTCTTATTTTGTGTCTACATTGTTGCGGCTACATATACTATGGCGGACAAAAAATGAATAACTACTTAAGGCTCTTTTTAGTAACTTTTGAAACAACTTCATAGAAAAATGTCTATGATTTCTTATAGTTTGTACATTAAAATTGGCATCATTCCTCGGATCTTTTTGGTAATTTTCCAATTTCGAACCTGGTTTAGGAAAGTCTTTTTTTTTGTATGTGTGGAGCTTTCAATACTTAACAAAGATACGTCAGGCCTTGTACATTTTATATCTTTCTAACGCTTTTGAACAAAATCGAAACAACTAATAGCAAGGCTAATGAGATTTGGATATAATAATATACAGGGTAGCACATTAGTGCGGCAATGCCAACTATAAAAGTTGAAAATAAAAATAAGAACATAATTTACTTATATAATATAACACTTATTTTTTTATGTTCGGCACACACTCAATAGGAAAATCCTATGCCACGCAACGTGTGCGGAGAAGATGGTGGACGTTGGACTTGAAGCGCTGTAGGCTGTAGTTTTCGGGAAGTTTTCCAGGGCGAGGTAGTCCTCCAGACAAAGGAGTGCCGCAACAGGGACGCTCTAGGTGTTCGCAACTGAATGGTATGTTGATGAGCAGCTTGTGTCTGACGAGTGTTTCTGTTTGGCACAACTCTGGGTGGAATCATAAGTGCCAGCCCGTTCGAACATCTTCCGTAGTATCGACACTAAAGAGATATGTCCACCACTTTTCTTCAATGTCCATGGCTATCAACGTCTTTAGTCAACTCTGGGTCACAAGACGGACTGCTCTCCTCTCTATGGAGTCGCATATCTTGAGCAAGTGTTTGGGTGCCGAGATCCACACATGGGAACAGTATTCCAGAGATGGTCTTATTTGAACCTTATAGAGCAGTGAGATGGGGTGTATACAACTTTTGGCTCTATAGTGTGCTCCTAGCTTTTGTGCTGCTGCCTTGGCGATTTGGGTGCCGTGATTACACCAAGACATGTTGGCTGATGGATGACGTCAGAGTCAGTGTTTGTCCTGTCATTGATAAGCCAGGTCCTGCGGTGTTTGCTTTTTTTAGAAAACAGCTGCTTGAGCCTTTCCTGCGTTAAAATGGACATTATTTTTCTCACCCCATTCCACGATGGCGTTTATATCCTCATTTATGGCAGCAATCTGATTTTCTCGCTCACGTTGGGAACGAGCAGCTGTCATTGGAGACTGCGACATGCATGAGGACATCAGAATGCTGCCGTCTGCAAAGCTGTAAATAGAATTGTTGAGGACCTCCGGCATTGATTTTAAATTCCTCCATCTACTGGATGTACATCAATACCAACTCGGATGCTTCGATCCCTTAAGAAATTCGAAAGCCATAGAGGCAGTGCTGGTGATAGTTCGTATGCTGTCAATTTGCTTAACAATGCATCATGCCAAACCCTATGAAATGCTTTGGATATATCAAGAGCCACTGCACGAGATTCGCCGTAGCTCTCGATGGCTTTGGTCCACAGATAGGTCACGTAAGTAAGGAGATCTCCCGTTGATCTGTGGTTGCGGAAGCCCTCGCTTACGTTGCCTACCGATTCGAGATATTTTAGGAACTGTTCGTTGATCAGTTTCTCCATGACTTTGGACATGATGGGAACTAAGGCAATTGGACGGTAGTTATTTGGACTCGTTTTTTTACCTTTCTTTGGTATTGGTTGCACTTGACTGCATTTCCAGCTAGAAGGAAAGCGTGCAGTTCTGTATTATAGGGAGAAACCCCTGCATAGTGTATCTGTTAGTTCAGCAGCACATGTCATAAGCACTATTGCTGGGACGCCATCCGGTCCTGTGGCTTTGTTAGTGTCTAGGCTTTTGAGTATTCGTTTCACTTCGCGTTGGCGAAATACCAGACCTGGCATTAAGGAATTCACCCTAGGGATAGTTGGGGGAGTGTTTCCTTGATGATGTAAGGTAGAATTTGATCAAATATTTTGGCAAGAATCTTCGCTTTTTCTTTGGCCGTTTCCGCTATTGAGTCATATTTGGCCAGTGGTGCGATTGAAGTGTTTGAGAAACCCTGATTGTCGGCTTTGGCAATTTACTAAACAGATCTTGATTAGTTGAGAAGCCTGTCCTTGAGCTGCTCGTTACATACCTCCTTGCTCTAGTCAATGCTCTGCTTAAACTGGTTTCTAGTCGTGATGAATATATTTCGATGTTCGGCTATCTGATCTCGGCGCCGTTTGCGGTCGGCATTTTTAGCATTAACTGCTCTTGAGCAGTTTTTCCCAAACCATGGTTTACTGTTTGAGATACGTTTCATAGACGGGATGAAAGCTTTCATACCAGCTAGGATAACTTGAGTCATCTCATCAGCAGATTCAGGGGTGTTTTGATTCCTAAAGCAGACATCTTTCCAAGGAAAAGAAAGATAAATCTCGCGAAGGTCACGCCACATTGCAGATTTGTAGTGACAAACCTTTCAGGGTACCTGCGGCTCCTGGATTTTGATAGCAAGTTCATAGGTTGCGGAGATAAGATTGTGGTCTGATGAGCCCAACAGAGGTTGGGCAGTTACGGTGTAGAGGTCAGGATTTGTTGTCAAGAATAGATCCAGGAGGCTACCTCCTGGTCTCTTTGACGCTCAGGAATCCTGGTAGGTTAGTCAACCAGCTGAGTAAATCCGTGACTTATAGCAAAATACTCGGCTTCTTGTCCTTCTTCGTCGCTTTTGTTGGAGTGTTAAAACCAGTCGATGTTATCTACGTTGGAGTCTACTATAATAATTTCTACCGTTGGATAGTTGATCTGCAGCAAATCAATTTGATTGTCAAGATTTGAGAAAAGACGTTTATATTGGTGTTCGCTAGGTGGTCTATACAAGCAACAAATAAATTTGGCTGCTCGATCTGTGCTTAATTTGAACATCATGACATCGAAATTCTTTGGTTCGTTGGTTTCTTCTCGTTGACAACATAAATAGTCTCGTATAAAAACAGCTAATCCAGAGTTATATCGAAATCTAGAGTATAGGTCATATCCGGGTATATTCAAGTGAACACCGGTAGTGCTTGACCTTTATTTCTGATAGGGCAAAAATATGAGGCATTTTTGATGTCAGGTGCTGGTGGACCAAGTAAATATTTTTGTTGATGCCTCATATGTTGCAGAAGTCCAATTGCAGTCTATTTTCTATCCTGGAGACCTTCAGGCGTGATGGTCCCCCTAGGCCAGCCTCCACCCGGAGATCCGAATGGGAGGCTATTTTACCTCCGGAGTATTTTGATCTAGGAGGTACCATCGTGCAATATTTTTTCTTTACTCTTCTACCCTGGGAACCGAATCACAAAGGTATGGTGACTAAACATGAACTAGAGGTCATTTCACGTCACCTAAGCCAATGTTGTGGTATTTTACCGGGCGATGCGTGTGGACCACATCTACCACTAATTTGTTTAACTGTGACTAACGAATATAACAAAACATCAATTTCTCTAAGAAGCTTAATGAACAATTTAAAGCAAAAATATTTACATTTTGTGGTACCTTTTTAGTAAAATCGCCGTCAAAATAACCGTTTACCAAGAATAACTGCGTTCATTCACTTCCTGTACTCAAAAAGTAAATATTTTCATCACAGTTCATTTCAGAGAGCAATTGCTATTATACAGTTAATTCGTTTTCTTACATTAAATCTGCATGTTTTACAACATAATTAGCACCAATGAAATATAAAGTCTGATTTCCAATTACACAGGAAGTGTCAGACGTTTGATCGACGATAAGTTATATATTTTTCTAATAGAACGCCTTGTATATACGAGGATTTTTAAACAATTCTATTTTACAATATTAAGTGTAGTTTTTAAGAAAAATGTGCCCCAAAGAGATGCTATATAAAAACCAAAACGAAATCATATTAGTAATGCTATAAAGTTGATGCTCGAACAGAAGACAAAAGCAAAAATTACAAGCAGAATTTTTATTTCATTGCTGTCCAGCTTCATTAGTAAATAACTGGATGGCTACCGCATTTTTCGGACCTTACTCAATTTGACTCTTCTTTCTCAAGTTATTTAAAGGAGATTATTGAATACTCAGATAAAAAATTACTATTTTAATTTTCAGGTAAACGTTCTTTTGGTAGCAGTAACCGGAGAACTACTGAAAAGAGAATCACAAGAAACAGTGCATCTGTGTTACGAAAAGCTGCTCGACATCGAGATGTCTATGAACAATAGGGACATGCCCCGTCATATTTTGAGGATGGCGCGACAAGCCTATCACAGAAAAATTGAAATTAGTGCTTCTGGTTTTTTCGCAGTGGATCACACTTTAATTACATTCATTTCCTCTAACATTAGCACTTACCTAATAATCTGTTACCAATTTAATTTACCGGAATCCCCTCCGATGTTGTCTACTGAAACAAATTCAATATCTGATCAGTTTTCGAATAAAAGTACTATTAATTAAACCAGTTCGATATCTAATTTTCTGAAAGTATTTATTAAGTATTTATTATAAATTACAATAGTATAGAATAATGCAATTAATAAATTGTTGGAAAATCGAGCGCTACCTAGTAATAAAAAGGTAAATCTACCTGTGAACTGAATCAATAATTAGCAGTTTTTCGGTCAGATGTCGCTTCCTAATACGGCAACAGCATGTAGACGATACATGATTCTAAAGACTCGTTAAGTATCGTTTTAGTAAAAAATAAGCTTTTTTTCTCAATGACGTTAATTTTAATACCCAAATATTTAAATTATCATTATCAGGTTTCAATTTGTGTGCAAAAATTTCGATTTGGCCACTACCGAGGAATTCTTCGACCTATCGCAACCGATTCAGGAATTATTAAAATGATCGACGATGACACATAATTTGTTGCCTCAGTATGTAGATCTGAAAAAGTAGTATACATTAAAAATTTTGGTTCTCGAAGGGATTTTTTCTTCAAACTTTTATTATGGACCTAATTTTATTTATTGCGTTATACAAAAAAAAAACACGTTGATAACCGTAAATAATAAAACATATTTTATCAATTAATGCCAAGTGAAAAATTCACCTTACATTATGCTTAATCATATTTTTGTAATAACAAAGGCAAACATGGATTACAGAGTTATTGATCGGTCATTACAATGCGTCAAAAAGCGAAAACATTTACTAAAACAGAGTTTTGTATACAATGCCGAAACAAAATGTTTGCACTCGACGCGTGCTTTGCGTTTTGCTAACCACCACCAGGAGTTTTAGTCATATCTTACTGATGCTAACATGGTTGGCGAAATGCGCGCAAGTGCAAAAATCCTGTTTCGACATTTTAGATCAAATTCTCTCTTAGTGCATATGGAAACAGGACAATGACCAAACGATTGGGGCACATCGACATTCTTCCATCCCATTGCACAAAAAAGAATCAAGTCCAAAATGTAACAACTACACATCCAAGCAAGGTCATGCTTTTTGGATTGACAGACCCCACATGAGCAGGCTGGATTCGGCAGTGGCAAAGACACAAGAGAACAAATCTCAAATGTTAGACAAATCAACGAAAAGGCAAGAGAATTTGCGAAGCCAAAACATATATATGCTTCATAGACTACAGCAAAGCATTTGTCTATGTCAACTGGCTTTGGATAGCTCTCTTAGATAAACTAACCCAAACTAATCTCATACTAGGGGACAAAACCTTCCAAACCTTCAGCATACAACGAGGTGTAAGACCAGGCTGTATTTTATCACCCTTGCTATTTAACGTTTATGTGGAATGCATCATTAGAAAAGCCTTGGATGGTTGGAAAGGAGACATAAGCATAAGTATAGGCGGCAGAAAAATAAATAGCCATCGCTACGCCAGTGACACCACACTTATGACAAAGGATGCACAAGAAATGTCGGAGCTTTTTGAAAGAGTTGAAAGAGAAAAGCTGAACTTTGGCTTAGCTTTGTTTTTGTCGATTTAGTTTTAAATCGACAAAAACAAAGCTAATGGTAATAGACTGCATCTCCGGAGTAGACAGAGCGCCTGATATAAACGATAGCGGAAGAAATAATTTATCTGGGAACTCACATAAACAGAGATGGAAATGCATCTACCGAAATTAAAAGGAGAATAGCTCTGGCCAAAACTGCCATGACAAAATTAAATAAAATTTGGAAGGACAAACAAATAACAGTTAGTAGCAAACGCAAACTTGCAGAAATCCTTGTTTTTCCGATTGCATTATATGGGGCAGAAGCGTGGAACAGATATTGCTAAACTTTATAGCTTTGAAATGTGGGTTTGGAGAAGGCTCTTGAGAGTTTCTTGGACTGCTCTTAAAACTAATGTGTCAATACTAAAAGAACTAAAAATTAATGTAAGACTGTCAACCATAGTAAGACAGCGAATTCTCAAGTATTTTGGACAGGTGAGCAGGGGGGACGATGATAATCTAGAAAAACTAGTGATACAAGGGAAAATCGAAGGTACGAGACCTAGGGGATGATCTCCGAAGCGATGGATGGATCAAATGAAGCACTTCACAGGAAATTCGCTACTAACATGAGATACAGATAGAGATAAATGCATAGAAATCACAAATATCGTGACATGAATCATAAGATCACGACGCTTCAATCAATGAAGTAAACGACTAGAGAGAGTGCATTTTACCGAAAGTTCCAAACCACAACTTTGAAAGGATTTAGGTAATAATTATCCTTTCTTTGTATAATGAAGTATGTAGTATTATGTTCAAATCGAATGTCACACTTTCTAAAGGACTTCACAAAAATCGAAGTTGGGCCGCCAATTTATCCTGTGAGGCCACAGAAAGATGTCCTGCTGTGTGGTCAAATGTGGTGCTAGGGGCACCAAATCAGAAAAAAACAGTCCAAGGTAGTACAAGAATTCAGCAAAAAAGTTAACAGTTCTGTCTCAATTTGACAGCAAACGTTAGTTATTGTAGTTAATATTTTTAGCAAAAAAATAAATAAGCAGGGCAGTATTCTGCTCTGAAAAATACTAAATACGCAGAAATGAGAATTGGTTTAAAATGAAATTTTATATCGCTCCACCAATTTGATTTGGAACAATTATGTTCCAAACCAAACAATATACACAATAAAGACTTAATCTTAATCAGTAATAGATTACCAAACTGGAAGAGTTAAATAGAAATGAGATAGTGAATGAAAGCTATTTCGTTTAAGAAAAAAAATCAGTATATGAGACAAAAATAAGAGTATAAGAGGAAATATTCGACCTGGTTTTGTCTCCGCTGAGAACAAATTTGTCTTAAGAAAGTGCTATTGGTTTCGGTTAGCAGGTCATTGATATAAATGAGAAGCAGAGTTTGTGAAAGGATTGCGCCCTGGGGCACTCCCGCATTTAAGTTGAATATGTCTGAGATGTGTCCATCAATTGCAACGTGCAGAGATCGGTTCTTAAGGAAACTGGCAAGCTAGCTGCAGAGAGACGGAAGTCCAAAGGACAGCAGTTTGTTGAGCAATACGTCATGTCAAACTCTGTCGAATGCCTTCGAAATATCTAACGCAATCACTCGAGATTCTCCGTAGTACTCAAATGCCCTACTCCATATATGTGTGACATAAGCCAATATATCTCTTGTCGATCTCTGTTTGCGGAAGCCGTATTGGTTATCGCTAATTATGCTGCTGGTCCCGAGGTACTTGTGTAGTTGCAATTCCATGGCTTTAGAGATTATTAGAAGCAAGACAACTGGACGATAGTTTGATGGCGTGGTTTCCTTGCCTTTTTTTTGGTACGGGTACCACTCGAGTGACTTTTCAAGAGGCTCGATTATTTCCTTTCGGTAAGCCAGAGAAAAAAAGTCTGGAAAGAATGGGTGTTAGTTCGTTGGCGCAGTTCTATAACACGATGGCAGGTATTTTATCCGGTCCTGATGCCTTTTGCGTATCTAGCTCTTTGATGATTTTACGAATATTACGGTGGTGAAACTTAACTTCTGCCATGGTAGTGTTAATGTTGGATATGATGGGAAGATCCTTGCCTTGAGAGACGTTTAAGGTAGAGTGCGATGAAAACATTTCGGCGAGCATGTTTGCTTTTTCCTTAGCTGGTAGTCATCGTGACGTGTTCGTTCGTCAAAGATGAGAGAGACATTTTTGTAAAATTATTACTTACTGCCTTTGCTACCGACCAGAAATTCCTGGAGCCACTGGAGCATTGCAAAAGTTTATCCCTGCTCCTTTGATTATGTTTGTGCTTAATTTCGTCAATCACACATTTGGATTCGTTTCTTTCTCGCTTCGACAAAAAAGTTGCGACTTTCAGCGGTCTGATTTTGCTGCCAGTACTTGTAGGCTTTTCGCATCTTCTGTCGAATCAGTGCTTTCCTTTTGGCAGTAACTTGATGGAATTTGGGATGTACGCTTCCATTCCTGAGGCGATTACTTGCGTAATCTCTTCGCAACAGACCGACGCCGACGGGTCGCCACTCGTCAGTGCCAAAGCAGACATCGAGCCAAGGAATATTTAGGTAGAACTCTCTTAGATCCTCCCAGTTTGCAGAATTGTAATGTCAGACTTTACGAGGCAATAATGGATCCTTCTGTAGGAGTAGCACGTCGCAAGCCGTTGTAATAAGTTTGGTGGTGGGAAGTACCTAATGGCGGACCAACTCAGACCAGGCTCGCTATTATTCAGAAATAATTGATTTGACCAGACGCTACTCTTAAAAAAACATCCGAGCTGTGTAAAAAGTGAAACAGAAAAGCTTGTAAGGTGCTTACGTATTTATTTTGAATAGTGGCAATAATTTATTAATTATAAATTATTATAATAGAATACAGACAAGGTCTATTCAAATTCTGACAAGCCGAACAGTATCTAGTCTCAGAATTGAAAAGCGAAATTGAGCTGAATCAATAGTTGATGGTTTACACACAGTTCTTTAGGTGTCGTTTTCTATAGTCACGGCGATTGCAAAGTGACATAAGTTTCATTTCAGGAAACATTTTGGAATAATCTGCGGCTCACATTTTTGAAATCACCCTATCCAAGCGTGGATAAAAATGTATTTTCCCTTGACATATTCTTAACCTGTTAACCCAAAAAGATTTTGATAAGTACGCGAAAGTGGTTAAAGCTCGGCGATTATAAAAAGCACGAAGGCGATTACCTATTTAAATGAAGCAAATCGCGGTTGATTTATTGAAAACTGTCTTATTTAGAGGCGAAATTTGAACATGCGATCTTTTTATTTCTTGGAAATAGGGTACACTTAAAAAATAAACGAGTGCCTGAATTAAAAAAAGTATTTTGCCATTCGCTTTAAAAATGATTGCAGAATAATGCGGCGGTAATTAGTGCCACGAGACCTAAAATATGAAGAAAGATAGTAAGATGCAGGTTGCCCTAGAACACGTAAGCATATAGGTCACGTATAAATATCATCATAAGTTTAATGCCGGACTTTAACTCCAGTTCTTTTTAAACTTTTGGACTAACCCGTATAATTTAACTGTTTTTTTTTAAACATCCGGCAAATTTTTTAGCAAAAAGGGTCAGATACTCTTACGTCACGAACTCGTTAATTTTCAGCTACGCCAGTAAAATACGTATTTTAAGATGCTCTATACCCCAAGTAGGGTTACACCTATAGGCGTAACTGTTTTGCTAGAATTTAATTATTAAGTTTTGGCTTATCTGCAACATAATATAATACATTTTTCACGTGCAGGCGTATATTTACTTACGTATCTACGTGAGACTGTAATATTTTCATCAAAGTAATAATGTCTGGTGGTGACGTATCCGTAAATCACAAGATTTTAAATCTAGGTACCCTATAAATAATATTGAGTTTTCCGTCTTTGTCTAAGTCGACCGGATGCTAATAATATTTGCTCTTGACATATCCATTTTAACCATTATTCTACCAAATATGGACGAGCTGGTTTTATGGTACGATGGTGTAGTCACAAAGGATTTAAAAACAGTAAAGCTTAGTTGGTCGAAAAATTCCCCCAAGTCACGGTGTAGCATACGTGCCAAGGACTGAATGGCATCAGGGTTATGATGTCTCAAACGTGCCTTCAGGACACCAGGCAGCATCCTGTCGTATTCTTATGCCCCTCCACAGCAATGCAGGGCTCTACTGTGGTTGACTCCTTTCCCTAGCTACTCGTGGGAATTTTTATGGCAGAAATAAACCAAAAAAATTCACCTACCAGGGAGGGTCAAGTCCCTGAACCAATGGAGGCTGAGGATGGACAGACCAACCTCAACCCCACAACATCAACAGGAGAGGCTGGAAATAGACCAACCAATCCTGAAACCAGTAGCCTTTCTTCTGGGGCGGAAAGAAGTCTGTTAGGCTTGACCACCACAGAGGAAGAGAGGAGCGAGACCGAAGGGGAGCTGGCCGCTCTTGAGAAACCTACTCTCAGGAGAAGGAGGCTACCAAATTCGGCGAAAAAACGTCTAAAACGATTCCTTCAAGAGGGGTTAGACTACCCCACAGCCTTGAAAAAGGCACTTGAAGGAAAAAAAGGGGACAAGGAAGACCTGAACCCGGGAAGTGGACGGAGACAACTGCCCACTATTCGGGAGCAGGAAGACCGCCCCTCCACCAGCAGATCACAGGGCGGAAAACGCACACGATCTGACGGCAGCACACCTGAACAACAGGCAAAGAAGCACAGGGCTGGAACAACCACCCCTGGCTTATCCTATGGGGCGGCACTGCAGGGCATTAGAGTTGGTATAGTCCACACTGATGCCCCGGCTGCCTCATTGGATAACAGTCAAACTAGGCTGATACAGAACGCCATAATGACGTCTGTAGACAAGCTCACGGAAGACGGACCCCAAGTCCGCTTCCTGGGATGTGCAGCTAGGCCAGGCTGGCTGCAAGTGACTTGCGCTGACGACGCGAGCATGACATGGCTTAAGAACGTAGTAGCCGTCCTGAAGCCATGGGAGGGTGCTCAACTTAAAGCCGTCAGCGGAGTCGACATACCAAAACCACATATATGCATCGCATATATACCCGATGACAACGACAAACGGTTGACATCGGAAGTGGTTCTTACAAGACTGCGGAATATGAACCGCAGTCTAAACACTCGGGAGTGGACAATTCTACACCGGAAAGAATCAGGTCCAGGACACACCTGGACATTCGCCATTGATGACGAATCAATGGCGACTCTGAAGGGGATGGACTTCAGACCCTTCTTTGGCTTTGGACAGGTCCAATTCCGTCCTAGGCCACGGGGGGAACGAATAGATGCCCCACGTGAACAGGAGGCTGGCACTTCCGCCGAAACCCCTCAGGAGGAAGCTGAAGGTAGGGTTGATCCTGTCTTCACAGAAGCTTCTAAACCTGAGACCGGATTGGTGGAAGCAACAGCTTCAACATCGGGTGGCAGAGAGGGAGCCAAATCCCTCTCAAAAAATGTCGCACCTCGACCAGGCCCCCTGAAAGGGAAAGGAAAGTCCATCCCTGGCAAGGGGACCAAAGGGTCGAAAAAACAAGGAGGTAGGGCCCCCTTGGATGAGCAGACTAGGAAGAAAAATGGAAAATAAGACCATTTTTCTGCAGGCCAATCTGCAACATGCCAAGGCTGCTTCATACATCCTTGGCAAAACTTTTAATGAAGGGCGGGTAGATATCGCCCTTCTCCAGGAACCCTGGCTATCAACAACAGGCCAAATAAGAGGCCTAGGTAATACATCAGGTAAGATAATTTGCTCTGGAAACAGACCCAGAGCATGTATCTTAATCAAAAGCAACATGAAATTTTTCAAAATTTCAGATCATTGCTCGCGGGACATGGCGACAGCGCTTGTCAAAATACCCATGGGACAGGGCACAACGGATATGATCGTTTGCTCTGCCTACTTTCCTGGGGACGCTGAAGCAAACCAACCTCCTCCAATTGAAGTGCGGAACTTGGTCGCCTACAGTCGGAGGAAGAACATCCATCTACTGATTGGATGTGATGCCAATGCGCACCATGCAGTGTGGGGAAGCACGGACACCAATCAAAGAGGTGAGTCATTATACAATTATTTACTAGGAGAGGGGCTGGTTGTTAATAACAGGGGCTCTGAACCAACCTTTGTAACTGCCAATAGGCAGGAGGTATTAGATCTAACGATCAGTGATAATCTCTTATCCACAAGAATCTCAGGTTGGATAGTGTCATCAGAGCCCTCGTGCTCTGATCACAGACATATTCTCTTCAATCTGAAAACAGGGGAAAGACCCATCTTTGAATACAGGGATCCTAAGTGCACTGATTGGGCTGGTTTTAGTCTTACCCTTCAGGAGCAGATGCGGACCTCTATTGCAAAGATATCAAATCGTGATGAGATTGAGCTGGCCTCAGAGCAACTGAGGACAGCCATAAATACGGCTTATCATGAAAACTGTCCAGTCAAGACTAAAAGGGACAACAGAGGAACCACTTGGTGGAACAACTCCCTTGACAAACAAAGGAAGGAGGTTCGTAAACTCTTTAATAGAGCCAAAAAGACCGGCACATGGGATCAATACAGAACTGCTCTAACGAACTACAACAAAGCCATCAGAGAGGCAAAAAGGAATTCATGGGAAACCTTCTGCCAGGGCATAACAGATGCACCTGGCAGTGCAAGGATCCATAGAATCCTCTCTAGAGAACCCGTTCAGGAGTTAGGATCGCTAAAACGACCTGACGGATCCTTTACGGAATCTGGCATGGAGACGTTGGAGCTTCTGGCTAAGACTCATTTCCCGGGATGTCGGATTTTGCATAATGATAAGGAGGAGCCTGTTTGGGACCGATCAAATCGGCCAAAAGCGGGTGATTGGATTGTCCCCAAGAACATCATTAATGCATCAACAATTAAAAGTGCTATTTTATCGTTTCAGCCTTTTAAATCACCTGGTGAGGACGGAATATTTCCAGCACTGCTGCAGAACGGTCTGGAAGTATTAACACCGTTCTTAATCAAACTTTTTAGAGCCAGCCTAGCGAGTAATTATATACCTAGCAGCTGGACTAAATTCAGAGTGGTGTACATTCCAAAAATGGGACATAGGGAATCAACACCTAACTCATGGAGACCTATAAGACTGACCTCCTTTCTGTTGAAATGCATGGAAAAGATACTCGACGTGCACATCAGAACGGGTGCACTTGGTGAGTATCCACTGAATGCTCACCAATATGCATATCAGACCGGCAAATCTACAGAACTAGCACCAAACAACCTTGTCGGGAACATAACACAAGCGTTAGAAAGCAAGACTATCGCGATGGGTGTGTTCTTAGACATCGAAGGAGCATTCAATAATGCATTACCAAACTCCTTATACACAGCATTAGCTGAAAGAGGGGTTGAACCACAAATAAGGAACTGGATCGGAAGTATGTTAAACTGCAGAGTGGGCACAACAACCCTACGGGGGGAGGGCTACAGATTCAGGGCTGTTAGGGGGTGTCCGCAGGGCGGGTTTTTGTCGCCCCTTCTGTGGTCTCTCCTGATGGATGGTCTGCTGGCGGTCCTCTCGCTGTGGGATGTGGAGGTGCAGGCATATGCGGATGATCTAGTAATACTGATAAGAAGCAACTTGCAAAGAACTATTTCAGAGGATCTGCAAGAGGTGCTGACCGTGGTCTATGACTGGTGTGAAAGGGCGGAACTATCTGTGAACCCACACAAAACAGTTATAGTACCATTCACAAGGAAGAAAAGGCTGGAAGACCTAAGACCACCTTCACTCAAAGGAGAAACTATCCCATTTGCGAATACAGCTAAGTATCTGGGAATTACCTTAGATAAAACACTTAACTGGAATGCGCATCTGGATAAAATTGCCGCAAAGGCGAAACTGTCATTATGGACCTGCAGACGCATTTGCGGCAAAACATGGGGCATACATCCCAAACAAATGCACTGGCTCTATATCGCGGTCATAAGACCAATGATAACATATGGGGCAGTAGCTTGGTACTCTAAGAGCTTACAGAGCTCCGCGAGAATCAAATTATCTACCTTACAAAGACAAGCGTGTCTGGCAATTAGTGCCGCTTTCGGCACTACACCCACGGCAGCGCTTGAGTGTCTTCTAAATCTGCCACCTCTTCAAATAGTACTGGAGAAGGAGGCTAGATGGGCGACGTATAGATTGACACAGGCGGTGATCAACAATCCGCAGGCGATCATCATGGTGCCCAACAGGCTGGAAAATGCCAATGAACAGGACAGTGTGTTGGGTCTACCATCAGATGTTATGCCTACCAAAACCACCTATTACCATGCCTATGACGTCCTCCTACCAGAGAGGAACGAATGGGCGAAGGACTCTGAAAATCTGAGAAGAACAGAGAATAGTTGGTTCACTGACGGCTCCAAGACCAATGATGGTACGGGAGCTGCTGCATGGAACAAAAATGGTAAGGTTGAGCTTAAATGTTCCCTAGGCAAACATGCAACCATTTTTCAGGCTGAAGTTAAGGCCATTGATATGACTGCACAGTGGCTCATCGATAGAAACTGGAAAGGCAAGTCAATCAAAATTTTCTCGGACAGTCAAGCAGCTCTAAAAGCACTTGATTCTAGCCGTTGTTCATCCAAGACAGTATGGAACTGCCAGGAACTACTCACCAAACTAGGGAGAGAGAACAAACTTACATTGATCTGGATACCTGGACATACAGGATACGAAGGAAACGAAAAAGCTGATGCTCTTGCGAAGCAGGCGGCCGCAACGGCCTTCATAGGACCAGAACCAGTACTGGGAATAGCTTATAACACAGCTAAAGAAGCCCTCTCCAGGTGGACACAAAATCAATTTGTAGCTAATTGGAGAGAGTTACCAGGCCTAACTCATTCAAAGTTGGCGGTGAATCTGCCATCAGGACTGAGAACCGGACAGCTTCTTCAACTTGGCCGGCAGCAGGTACAGGCTGTAGTTGGCATGTACACTGGCCACTGTCGGCTAAGAAGCCACATGAACAAGATAGGGCTCTCCGAAGAAACGGAATGCCGCTTGTGCTTGGAGGACGAAGAAACAATGGAGCATGTTATATGCCACTGTCCAGCAATGGAAAGAACCAGACAAACAGTCTTTGGAAATACTCAAATCACACTTGCAGATTTGAAAACTATCCACCCCAGAAAGCTGTTCGATTTCTTAAAAAGGATCGAGCCTCTGGCATAGTGGAAACACAGATGTGAGCCACAATAGACCAAGGGTCGCAGTGGAGGGTCCTATTTGGACCCACTCACGTGTACAAATACAAATACAATAGTTGGTTTAAAGTTGGTAGTAAAGTGCGTATGAAATGGGGGTCGTATTATGGAACTGTTTTAGACATAAAAAATACTATGGCTATCAACAGTGAGACCTCACCAGATAATGATGTTAATAGTAAGCAAAATTGCGGAGAAAATTGAACAAAGTAAACAAAGTTCAGAGTTCGATGCAACAAAATATTCAGTAAGATACTGTGAACTCCGGTGAAATAAAAGATGATCAAACACATGTAAGTAGACTGAAAGTTGGTACATCTAATTATTTTTTAAATGAAAAGGTTTTTGTGGTGTGCATTTTGTCGTAAAAATAATATTAAAGCCTTTTTTACCGTTTCGATATGACGTCACGCCAATGTTTGCTTTAAAAGAAAATTGAATCTCTTTTTCTTTTATTATAGGATGCGTCTGATAAAGAACGAAAAAATATATATGCGAGAAAAAAGTGAAAGAAAGTGGAACATGAAATTGGTACATTCATGAATGTACCAATTTCATGTTCTGAGGAAAATTCCAACAAAATATACATAATTGTTAGACAAAAGATAATTGTATGTATTACCGTAGACTTGTTTTTTTAAGTAATTATCTCCGTAGTTTCCTGTTTTCCAAGCAAAAACCTTTGTGTTAAATTTTGGTTGAATGTTATTTTCGCAAATGGTCTTAATATATTAATGTTCATTTCAGGGACTTTCGAGTAGAGAAAAAATGTTATAGATGAAAAAAAAAACAAAATGATAAACAGTGACATTCAACCTCAAAATTAATTAAAAAAAAAACACTATCAAAATGTAAGTCTCTAAGCTTATAACCGTAGAAATTTGTCGAAGTGTGCACTTATGGTTTTTACTTAAATTATTTTTTTTTATTTGGATTATACTCGTGTTGGCATTCAGCGGTTTTCGAGGGTGCCGATTACGGAACTTATGATTATTATTATAATAGTTTTAATAATTTTAGCCTGACATTTCTGGTTGTAAAAATGTAACTTTTGTTCTAGTTCAATAAAATTCGGGATAAAGGGGTTTATTGGAATGCAGTCTATTTGAAAATTGACAACTGAAAAAATGTAAGTTTTGTTCAATTTCGATAGGAATCGGGATTTGAGTGTTGTTGGCGATTAGTATAAATTTCATTTACGGAGCAATTTTTTGGTAAAAACTTTGCCAATTTTTCTTCTCAGTTATTATACAATATTTTCATTACACATATTGAAAGCAATTTCTCAGAATCATATAGCTATACATATCTATCTATCAGAAGATGTATATGACTCTGATGCTGATTCTCCATTTGGAATATGTCACGTGCGGAGGTGTAATGAAAATGAATATCGGTGTGAATTTCTTCTTCGTTGGGATCATTTTACTATGGAAGACGTACCTACATGTAAATATCATAGCAAGGGTTTAAGTTATCTGATATTCGGTCAAACAATAAAGAAACATAAAAGATCTCTTGTTGTTGTTTCACAAAGTATAAATAATCGAGAGTACCTGGAACAGCCACAAAGCTATTTTAACAATGAAGAAAACTACTCTACTTAAAGTAAAGGTCAAATCCAAGTGCATCAGTATATTACAATGGAGACAAAACAGTTTTCTATGGAGGGCGCTCCGAGAAAGACAGAACTTATTATTGCAAAAAAGAGCCCTAATAACCAAAAGCAAGGTAAACTACTACGAAACCCATGCCAAGAATATATCAGTCCCACCACTAAAAAAACAGTCTCTGCTAAGAGAATTAAAAAGCATTGTAATTCAGAAAACGGTCAGACGTTGGGCAAGCAATGTGGCCAAATTAATGATAGAAAGAGACAACCAATTTTTCAAGATTTTATGAATCTCGGGATCTAACAATGCAAAGAGAATTCTTGGCAAGACACGTTAATATTTTTAGAAAAAAACTACATACAACTACCGAAGAAACTTCACGTAGAGAAAAATCTCGATCATACCAATTAACCGTTAATTATGAAAAAATTACTGTATGCAAATTTTTTTTTAAACGTTAGATTTTCCCGATGAATAAAATGGATGCCATGAAAGGAAAAAAAATGAGGGAGTCAAAGAAATGAAGAAATTAGGCAAAGATAAAAATAATAATATAAATTATTGTAAAAGATATAGAGAACCACATTGATATATTATAGATACCTACGCGTAGAATCATATTTTGGTAGGTCAAGCACCAACAGAATGTATCTACATTCAGAGCTGTCTCTTAGAAAAATATATACTGCAGAACAGACGAAAAAGGGAAATGAAAATATTTCAAGTTTTTCGACATTTCGGTATTTAAAACAAAAACTTATAATTTTTAAGAGCAAAAATACCAATGCTCTCTGCATCAGAAAGCGCAATATTTTACAAATCTATATTATCTGTATTTAACTACACTGTGACTGAAAAGTACTTCTGTTTTACATGGAATGAAATGAACGGTAAACGTGGATCAGCTGAAATTACTAGCATATAGGATATAGATATAAGGAACGAATAGATGTATTTACACTTGGTTTGTTTTTTTTTTTGAAGTGAAACTTCTTAACGCGCGCCAGGAGTAAAATTTGATGGTAGCGACACGAGACGAGAGACCGCGGCCTGCCGCGCTGGCAGCGTAACGAAAAAGCGTTACGATATTTTATTGTGATATCTTTGTTAGTTTACAAGCAAAAAATATGGGATTTGCTCACATCTGCCTACATCAAATTTTCTACCTTCGGACCTGCACATTTGATGGCAACCCGGTGTTGTTCTAATGTTTCACTTTACGCATGGCCCTCCGCTCGGTTCGCTCGCTCCGGGGGCGCAAGAAAAAACAACTTTGAAACATATATGAATTAGCACGTACGCTTGCGTGAAGACTCAAAATTAGTGTAGCTAAACGCGAAAAATATTGTTGAATGATGATGCCCTGGAGACCATGCTGTCTTCTATTAATCCAGAGCACGATTTGGTTTTGTTTTACAGGGGATCTAAGTATAAATTTGCTGGCTGGTTCCAGTAGTGTTGAACTATTTATCAATTTATTGGAAAAATACTTGTTCCAATTAGTATTAAGCCCAACTCGTGGGGTGAACAATTCGAGCACACTCATTGATGTAATGGTGTCTTCCACAAATGATTGGTTAGGGGTTGTACTGTTGTTCCAACGGATCATATTTCCAATCATTTGTTGGTTGATTGTAAAATAAATATCAAAAAAGAGGAAAAAAAAATGTTTCGGACACATAGAGATTACAGTAAATTCAACTACAATGCCTTTATTCTGATCTTAAGTTTCGCTCCTGGGAAGGTTTTTATAATATAGAAAATATCGATGAAATTGTTGATCTTTGGAATGGTATATTCTTCGGGTATTTGATCTACATGTGCCTTTAAAGATATCGAGAATTATTAAGTCAAATGCTCTTTGGCTTACGAAGAATTTTAAACTAATGATGCGGCTACGAGACAAAGCTAGTGACGTGGACTCCTTGCGCAAGTTGTATTATCGCTTCCACTACGCCTACGTATTGGTTCGGCTACTGGCTCTCCGATTAGAGGGGGGAAGTTTTGAGCAGATTGACTCGAACAGAAGATCGAGCACCATCTGAAAAATTGAATTATGGCGAGCTTAGTGCTTTTATTATTAATATTCGCTCCTTAAGACACCAGACAGATGAATTATTTCTTTTATTAGCAGAGCTTCATTTTCCAGAAATCATTGTCATAACTGAACATTGGTTAAATGTTGATGAGCCTGTGTTTGTCAAAAATTGTACCACAGTAACTAGATTTAATAGAAGTAATTTATCTCATGAAGGTACTATGATAATGTCTACTAACAACGACCTTTCCGCAGTGCCTAAGTTCGATAATTTATTGTCTGAGAAAGTATTTGAATTTTCCATCGTCTATCATAATGCTTATGGCCTCTATCTTGTTTGTATTTACAGAACACCTGACGCTGACATGCATATATTCAGTCAAAGATTACTGAGCTTGCTTGAGTCCCTGCCTTTAAAAAGCAAATTAATTTTGTGTCGCGACCTTAATGTTGACTTTTCCAGTGTGTGTGTGTGTGTTGCTCAAGAATCTCTTCGGTCCATTTTAGACTCTTTTGGTATACTCATGCATATTAACTCACCAACTAGAATAACTGAAACAAGTACAGTACTAGTACTATGTCGTGTCATATTTTGATCCAGAATTCGTGGATTGTGCTGTCTTTAACTCGGGTTTCTCTGATCATGAGGCAGTATTAACAGAATTTTCGGTAAAATCCAAATGCAAAATTGCTTCGCGCATATTATACCGTATTTTTCCGAACAAAAGATCTAAATTTTAAGCCCCTATGAATAATTCAACACGATACTGAATTTTTTAGATTTATAAAATCTTTATCTACTCTGGCGTTCAAATCCTTTCCTCTTAGGCCTATCAAAATTAAACAACATAAACCCTGGTCAACTAAAGGCTTATGCACATGCACATCTGCAAAGAATATGCGTTCATTATACTCACCTAAAAATAGTCGGACAGCGCCTTCTTCCATGATTACGTGAAACTTTACAGAAAAGTCTATCATAAGACTATAAAAGCTGCCAAGGACATTATTTATTATAATGAGAGGCTGGCTAAATCCGGTAACGTTGCTAAAGAATCATGGTCAATTGGGGATGACTTAAAGAATAAGACTTCTTCGTCTAGTACAATCGCTAATTCACCTGCGAACCTAAACAACTACTTTGTGAATGTGGCTAAAGATTTAATGAACACCATAACTCCTTCGCATCATCCACTTTCATATCTCTTCAATGCTAATGTGAATTTACACGGTTTCTTCTTTACACCTGTAGCATTTGCTGAACTTCGCAGTACAATTAAAGACATTAAAAACAAATCCTCATCCGGAACTGATGGGCTTACTCTGAAAATGTTCTCAAACCTGCCGGAATGGATATTAAACCATCTCACTACTTCAATTAACAAGTCATTCCAAAATGGGGTTTTTCTAAACTGTCTTAAGACGGCAATAATAATTCCTTTGCATAAAGGCGGAGATAAAGACCAAGCTTCGAACTATCTCCCAATTGCACTCCTTCCCACATTATCAAAGATCATTGAAAGACTGATTAAAAAAAGGTTTCTATCTTTTCTCTTTAAATATAAGTAAAATACTTACTACCCATCAATTTGGATTTTTAAGTAACAAATACACAAATGATGCTATGTTTTCCCTCTTTAATTATGTATACTTCAACCTGAACAACCATCACTCTACAGCAACAATTTACTGTGATTTCTCTAAAGCTTTCGATTGTGTAAATCATAATATCTTAATTAACAAACTGCAGTACTACGGGTTCAGAGGAGTGTCTCTCGAATGGTTTAAGTCGTATCTTAACAAGATAAATCAGCTTGTGAGGATTGATCCGTCTTCTTGCAAGCCAATAGATTGCGGAGTACCCCAGGAATCAGTACTAGGCCCCATTTTGTTTCTGCTGTTTATCAACGACATTGCTTATGTTCTGGATATTAGCGGTAAGGTATCTCTCTTTGCGGACGGTACTAGTTTCACTTGGAGCAATCCGGATATTACGGCACTTTATAGAACTGTATCTAGTGACTTAATAACCATTAAATCATGGTGCGATTCTAATCTCCTGTGCCTCAACGTTTCTAAAGCTAAAGTTTTGTCATATAAGAGTACGTTGCAATATTTTGTGCTTAATAACACCATCTATTGATGTCATTGAATCTGTGAAATTCTTGGTGCTTGTTGTGGACAACCATTTAAAGTGGGACGTACACATCGATGCCTTATCAAAAAAAATTGAGTTCTGCCTGTTTTACGCAAAGAACGGTTTCCAGGGAGCTTAACTTGTTACCTGCTAGAACAGTCTATTATGCTTTTTTTGAGTCGCATCTCCGATGAAAGGTTACTTTTTAGAACTAGAAAGAACAATTTAATAAATGACGATAACTTCAAGATAATGCTTAACCATGAAATATTAAAGTTTAGTACGTGTGTGAAACATTTGGGACTTTTATTGGACTTTTATTGTTCAAAGATCATATCTTAAATTAAAACTTCTCTATTTTAATAAGGAAATAATTAGTATCAACCTGTCACTAAATTGGGACTATGGGATTTATTTTATCTGTGTTGTCATATTGTGAATGTTATATTCCGGCCGGCAATTCTTGGAAGGGCAGGGAGCCCCTTTAGATTATTCAGAATTCGTGTATTAGGTTTGCCTTTGGTCTGCGCAGGTGTGATCATATTAGTTACAAACTGACGGAGTATGGGTGTCTGAGAAAAGAGGAAAGATACCAGACTTAGATGGCATCAGTCAACAGTAGTGTTTAATTTGATTGAGTACGAACTTCCAGCTTATTTAAATTCCAAGCTGGTACGAGGCATTGACGTACATAATCGACAAACTCGGTCTAGGCTTTCTTTTAAGGTATCGATCATAGAACTTCTCAATTTCAAAGATCTTTTTCATATAATTCTATCAAAGTATTTATTTAACTGCATTCTAATTGCCACAAACAGTCTAACAAATAAATACTGCAGCGTTCAGAAAGCAAGTCAAACTCCTGATTGTTTCCCGAAGAACATAATGTTTTGTTTTATACAATTATATTTATTATAATACCAGCTTATATGGTTTGCTCCTTTGGGGTGGTTACATATTGGCTACTGTTAAGGCCATCTATTGTACAAGTAACTCAAGATCAGATGCATATATTAGATGGGCTTGAAAAATCTGTTGTCTCCCACTTTTTGAAGTCAGGGTCATCGGATATACGAACCAAACCCAGAAGTGAATCTTTTTTCGCATAAAATGACATATTGCAATTTATATCCTATATTTTATCTCGTATGTAACTCATTTTGAATTATTAATTAATGTATTAAAATTGGTTGATGCTGATATTTTTATAAATAAATATTATACAATTTATGTTTTGTAGAATGGCACCGGTACTACCAATGTAGTAAATCAGGGCTACTTTATTACCTATTACAACTATTAATATAATATTTATGCCTGCATAAAACTAAACACTTTATATTATGGTTAAAGGTTAATATTGTCATTACTACTTTATATATTTTAATCGACATAAATTATGACTGCATGAGGCTTGTTTGAAATGCTCACTTATGAAATTCTGCTACAGTGGTACCAAGGAACCTTTAAACAGAATATAAAGTATTTCATTTTTTGCAGGCATAATTCTTATATTAATAGCAGTGTTAGGCGATAAAGTACCCCTCATTTACTACATTGGTAGTTCCGGTGTCATTCTACAAAATGCAAATTAAAATATTTATTTCTTAAAATACCACCTAACGAATTTAACCAATTTTAATACATTAATTAATAATTCAAAATGAGATATGTAAGAGATAAGATATAGGATATAAATTGCAATTTGTAATGTTATGCGAATATAACCCTGACTTCAAAAAGCGGGAGACAACAGATTTTTCAAGCCCATCTAATATATGCATCTAAACTTGACTTACTTATACAATAGATAGCCCTAACAGAAGCTAATTTCGAGGGTCAAATATTGGCGATCATAATTCATATATATA